>JAWZYV010001395.1:0-17775 GCA_038373885.1 Cheiracanthium punctorium | reverse complement strand
TTAAATGTGATGAAGAGTACTATCAATCACATCCATTTCATCAGTGACACCAACAGAACATACACTAAATTCAACAAAAATAGGTCATGCTGCTTAGCGCGCTACCGTGAAAACCTAATTTTTGGTTAGAACACTGCTCTCAAAATCCAATTTTCTACTACAAGAAAAGTCAGAGACATTCAAACTTTGCGACTTCTCACAAACTTCATTCAGATCTCATTTTTAAGTGAATTAAAACTCTCTCGCAATTTTTCGATACTACTTTTTTTTTTTTTTATTGAGAAAAGTACCTTAGCAGCAACAAAGCGGAGTTCTGTATAGACAGGGAGTAATATTAAAAGGAGATGAACAAGATATGGCAGCAGGTCTTTATCAGCACCAGCAATTTTTTGCTATGGGTGGCGTTCTAATCAATTCGACCTCCTGTCGTCTGCTTCTAAAGCTTGTTGTAAAAATTAAAAGCTCTTGGAGAGTTATTTTTGTTTCATATATTGTGCTAAAATATATTTTACTTTTCATGAAATGTACGATTGTCTCATAATTTTAAGCATGAGAAGAATTTGCTATATTTTTCATGACCTTTTTAGCTCCATTTTTCATGAGCCGGGGAACTGACGTTTCTCTAACACATTTCGTTTCATCTTCTAGTATTCCTCCGTGTATACGAAAGATCATGGTGAGATAAATATAGGCTGTCCGAAAAGCTCTTTTGCGTACGAGTAAGTTTTCGCTTCTTCGCCGATTTGTCGCTGTTACCCAACTGTATCACTGTTGCCAACTCTGCCGGAGAAAATGTGCCTAAAATCAAAGTTAAAAGTATCCACAAATGGCTAACAATATTTTCAAGCTGAGAAAAAAAAAAAAAAAAAATTTGGGCGTTTACGTGCTTGTGCTGCTGAAATATGCTCATCTGCTAATGCTCTTTGAGACATTTGGACATTCATTTCCGATTTACAAAATACTTCGGTACTGCCAGTTTACCAAAGATCTTTTTCTCCGGCAGAGTTGGCAACAGTGATATAGTTTTTCTCGCAGAACAGAATTTCTGTCGGGATTATTTTCTCTCGGCACTTGACTCCACACTAGCATAATACACTTTGGCAGATACTACGATATTGCCGTCACCTATAACAAGCAACACAACAATGTTGTTTCAATGTGAACTTTCAATGTCGTTTCCACATGATTTTGTTCAGTCTTCTCCACATTGTTTCAGCATGGACATTGATATACTATTGGAACAACATTGTGAAATCACAAGAGGAAAAAAAAAACAACAACAACAAAAGAAAAAAACAAGATTTTATTTCTTTCATGCAGAATTATTAAAATCATACGGGAATTTACGAAAAATAAAATTGTTGATAATTATTTACTTGAAAACATCATTTTAATTCGTGTTTACTATTGTAAAAACACATTGTGACAATGCTAACCTGAAAATCACATTGAAACGACATGAGTGTGTTGCTTGGGGAATTAAAATGATGTTTTCAAGTGTGATAATTATCAACAGTTTTATTTTTCGTAAATTTCCGTATGGCTTTTAATAATTTTGCTCGAAAGAAATAAAATCTTGTTTTTTTTTTATTTGTTTTCCTCTTGCGATTTCACAATGTTGTTCCAATATTATATCAGTGTCCATGCTGAAACAATGTGGAGAAAACTGAACAAGATCATGTGGAAACGGCATCGAAAGTTCACATTGAAACAACATTGTTGTGTTGCTAGGGTCCGTACATTAAAGTTTTCTTTTTCGTTCCGCAGGTCTTACGAAGACCCCGTCTTCTTTCGCGACAGGGCTTACCAGAACGCCCACTGCGCAGAGTGCAACTACATGGACATGAAGTCCGTGGAATGCGTGCCCCTCCGGGTGAAGATCCTGGTGCATTCGGGAGTCGAAGCCCCGGACCTCCTGGAATTTTGCAGGAGCCGTGGGCTGGAGGAGTGCATCCGGTCCCTGGCCGTCATCAGCAAGGGAGGGTGGCACACGATTTCGGACATGTTCTTCACCAGCGAGAGACTGACCTGCGTCCCACCGGCGGGACGGAGGTGCTGCAGGGGTGAAATTTACAAGTATGGAAAGTGCAGGGCACTCCTGAAATGAAATGAATTACAGCGAGGCTCATGTGAGTGGTGTGTAGCGTCAAGAGCTGTTCGTTCTCCCCAGTGGCGGCTCGTATCCTCAGTTGTTGGGGGTGCTGCTCAAGAAAAATAAAACAAAATTAAACCTTTGTTTTTATGCTGAGCAAGAAGCAACATTAGACAGTTATGTGCTAAAATCCTGTACTGTAAACGAAATGAAAAAACAAAATTATCCTTTTTTTACATTAATTGTTATACTTTTAACTATTGCATTTACGTGTTTGCGAACATTCAAAAAAGAAAATTGGTTGAGTCATACAATAAAAATCCAGTAGTGTTATTCTATATCAAAATCTTTAAAAATAATAATTTCTTCTTTACACAATATTTTATGTAAGTTCAACGTGTTATTATTTTATAAATCCACTAAAATAGTATATTTTTAACTGAGTTTGCTTTTATGACAGTTTATGATCAAAATTTTTGATCTACACAAGGCCCTGAATACTAATACAAAAGTTATAAAAGCTCATAAATGTTTGAATTTTTTTAAATGAAGAAAAACATAAAATGACAATATTTCTGTAGATCTACTCGAGAGTTTTATTAGAAGTAGAAAATTTATAAAAGACTTGCTTTCAAAACGAGAAAAATAGTGTAAGTTTTTAAATTTCTGACTGGTAAAAATTCACAAAAGTTTGAATTTTTAAGTTCTTTAAATGTACTAAGAAACTTTTTTCAAATACGTCAAGTAGTACAAACAGATACATAACATACATATCGTTTGTACATAAACGACAGTGGAACAAAATCAGCATAATTTTTTTTTTCCAAAATGTGAATACAGCTAACATTTTTATGCACGTAATTAACTTTAACGGCACAGCAATATTTTAACTTTAAATGTTGATTGTCTCATTCATTAAAAAAAATTCTAGTTATTTTAATATAATTTTCACCTTTAAAAAAAGTACAATTTTCACGAAACGTAAAAGGGACTTTTAGAAAACGCCAGGTTCATGATGTCACTAAACTGTTTTGAACAGGCCCTTCATTGCTCTTATCAACTAAATTATAGCATTCGTAATGAACCGCAGCGCCGAGTGCTGGAGCTTTGAATTCCGCAGTTCTCTCTCCGCTTTTCCCCAGTAGCACAGCAATATTGGCCAGTGTCGAAAACAGAGAGTTTGCAATATTGGCCAATATCGGTAAAAGCTGGACCGGCCAATATCTAACGGCAAACATTTTTCCGATATCGGGCGATATTGGAAGATCTGTATTGACCAATATCGATGGAAGCTGGACCGGCCAATATCGGTAAAGGCTGAATGGGTTTAAAAATTAATTAGTGATTTTTAGGTAATTATATGTAGTAATTAATTTTATTTTAGTGTTGCAACTTGGTAATAAATCTCGTGATTAATATTCATACGTCAGATAATTTTTCAGGCAAAATTTAATTTTCCGACCAGCTAATCACAGGCATGACAGCAGAATGTGCTAACCACTAACACGCAGTGGGACTTGTTCCAAAAAGTCAAAAGTTTGAAGTGAATGTCGGAAATGAAACGTTTTGGAATGTCGTTTTTTGCGAGACCGTCAAGATGCATGTTGCGAGTATAGTTTTATTTTAATGTTGGATTACGTTCCTCCATAGTGGTCCTAGCCCTATATAAAGCAAAAAATTTTTCAACGTCGTTGTAAATTTTAATATGATACCGTTTGAAAACAACGAGGCGAAATATCCAAATTAACTCCCTCAACCAACCGGGTATCTTTTATGGCAG
Source organism: Cheiracanthium punctorium (assembly GCA_038373885.1). Classification (NCBI taxonomy): domain Eukaryota; kingdom Metazoa; phylum Arthropoda; class Arachnida; order Araneae; family Cheiracanthiidae; genus Cheiracanthium; species Cheiracanthium punctorium. The sequence continues at coordinate 13,903 of JAWZYV010001395.1, read as the reverse complement.
TTAAACAATGACGTCATAATTTTTTAAAAAATGCGTGAAATTTGTAAACTCTGCAACTCTAACGTCCTGTCGCAATTATAGCGATTCTAAATAGCTCCTCAAGATTACACAGTTTGATGTTTTCGGGGGACAGAACCATGGAGGATTTATAAGATATCGCTATATTGGATACTTGGATATTTAAATTGGCACCGCTTGGATATTTTCCACCTCGGCAAGATGGTATGTTTTGCGGTGCTAAATACACCAATCTTACAAAACTATGCATAAATTAAATATATATGGAGATCTTTCTTAATGGCAACCATTATGTGAAATGATTATTGTTTATGCTAATGCGTAAATTGCAAAGAATCGCCAAAGAATAAAAAGGTCCCATTGGTGCCAAATAATGTAAGCTGTTTCTTTAAATCGAGCCTCGAAAAGGGAGAAGCGAAGATAGATAGTATTAATGTACGTAATAGGTAGTATTAGTAGATTTGTAAGGATAATATGAATCAATCACAATATACCACGTTAATAAATATTTCACGAAATTAAAAGTGTTCTGTTTATCCTTTTTCTAAATTTTCGGGCTTTCTAAAAAAGCCCGAAAATGATTTTTATGTATTTCTGTCAGTTAAATTTTAAAGCAAGTACTTTACGGCTATTTCTTTTTCCTCAGAGATGCGAAGGGAAACGCGAAAAGAACGTTTTGGGCCGCCATCCCCGCCTGTATACACATTCTCAAAAATCGCTTCTTAAATGACGCCCTGGACACAAAAGATATAAGCTCCGAAAATTTTCATTTTTGCATCTCCAGTAGATTCGGCTGGGCGTTGATCGTCAACCAGTCAGCCATTCAGTCAGGACAGAACATCTCCCTTTTATGACTTACTACCTGCGTGCCCGTTCTTCGCATGGTAGGAAACGAAAATTTTCCTTACATATGTAATTCCAATTAATTCCAGTGATGTGGAATTTGCATTCGATTCAATATTCAAATTTCTTGTGAAAAAAAATTTTGTCGACCAGTGTAAGTAGAGAAGAGATATATATCGATAATAAGTAGTACATTTATATCTATTGAACATGCTTCATGGAATCTAATCTTTTCTTGTTTGTAAAAATAGATTTTCTACATGAAAATTTTAATACTCTGAAAATATACTATTGTTCAAATCAAGGCTCGAAATAAGATTTTGAAGCTGTCACTAAAAATTGTGCAAGCTTTTATGAGCTGACAGCGGAAACTAATCAGCTCACGGCAATATCGTAAATTTTCGTATTCCACTTATATAATACGCTAGCGTATGCAGTACCAAAATCGACGATATTGCTATGCTGGGAACGGCAACCACTAGATATAAACATTAGCGTAATAGCAATAACACACGCGCAAAATTCCAAATTAACAGTCCAAGGACGTCAGGTGAAGCAAGCAAATTCATTACTGGTTACGTATGTCACGCAGTAGCTAGATTACAAAATAATGCATACGCGAAAAAGCAAAATCTTTCGGATTTTTTCAGAGCGCGTTTATCGCACATAAAAAAAAAAATCGCCTTGCAGTGGGCTGAAGCATATTTCAGCATTTCCTGTTTCTTTTATATTTTTCTAAAAAGGATGCGTATTCAATAATGCAACCGTACTATGAAACACCAGGTTGCTAACTTTGACACATTAACCCCGCAGCTGCTGCAATTAAGAAGTATTTCGGTAGGAATTTGTACAACACATTATCACCGAATACAGTATTTTTACAACAATTTTATGAATGGAAATGTCACACATTATATCTTTTCATACATCTTGCAATGTTAGAATTTGGCTTTTCCCCAATGGCCACCATCAGCTTTTATCATGACACCCAAAATGTGTAGCAACCCTAACCTAAATAAATTGAATAACAAATACTGTTGAAACAAAGAAGCATGATTTTCGTTGAATTGGGTCCAACAATTTGGCCAACACTGTACTGAGTATATAAAACAGTCAGGCACGGGGCGGCAAAGCTGGCCGCGCCTTGGTGGATAGTAACGGTAAATTGCAGTTGTATATTTTCCCCCTCTTAATCAAAAGAAAAAAATTGAGTGAATAATATGCAGCGAGAAGATAAAGAAAAAAAAATCATCACTTTTCTTGTAAGTATTCTTCGGTTTCATATGTAACGTTAAAATACATCTGAGATACAAAGAAACAATCAAGTAATAAAATTTCAAATACTCGCAGCGTAATTTGCCGCGAGAATGCTTTATTCTAAATCGCGCTATTTGAGCCTAGTGCAGCGAATTATTTCGAGTCCTGGGGCACTAACACGATGGTATCGGAGAACATCAGTAACGGATATTTCTCGCTCTCGGATAGTCAAATACTTCGGATAAATAGCCGCGACTCTCCTTTTGGTGCTAGCACGATGAGTGGCGAATAAAATAAGTGAGTATTTCTGTACATGTTAGGTCAATCTCGACACTGCGATCGATCAACCAACCAAAACACACGGCTTCCTCCTCATTTTCTTAAACGAAGGCATTGTCTTCAGTATTTCCGAGGGCTCGGATGACATCCATCAAAGAAGGAGTGTGCTTTGTGACAGTTAGCCGTGTCCAGGAAAGGGGTCCTTTTGTGACAGTGCTTAACACTCCATAATACACACAATAAAAACCCGCTAACCTTCTACTCTCCGCTATCGGAATGCAAGTTTTCGCCTTCATCTGACGAGTTGGAAAAACACAGCATTAATTTGCGATAGTGATTCCGACATCGAAACAATTACGATAGGAACGTGCTAGGGCACATCGGCTATTTCTCGGATTGTGACATCATGAGAAGAGAAGGCTCGGTTTATCCGCTACCGAAAGCTTTCTGATACCATCGTGGTAGAGCCCCTACTTCATATAGTTTTACAAACGATATTTATTTACAAGCACAAACAAGAATTTCGTTATATCTTTTAATTTTCATTCGAATTTATAGATATGTAAATATCTATCTAACTATAAGGTAAAAGAATGTGGAAATTGGAATGTGGAGCAACATTTTTGTGTTTGCCAACAAACTTGAATATTATTTTCAAAATCAATCACTGTTTTCATTTCACTGAATGTTAACTGTTTATACAGAAAAAGTAGTTTTAAAGTCAAATGTGTGAACACTTGAGAATTTGAAAAAACGCAGGTCGGTTTGGGTGCTGTCTTTCTAAGGTATAAATCAACAGTTCGGTTTTTTCCACCGTTCATGCAGTGTTTCAAAAATCTAACTTGTTCTGAAAATTTTGCACCAAGCTAAAATGGATATTTAAAACCATAAAGCAATCACACTCGTAAATCCGTTTATGGACCTCTAATCTTACCGCTTTTTTCTTTTAACTGAAATATGTACATGTCTACAAACTATGTTTCAACTTTAAATCATGAAAATAGGTACCGAGAGCTAATTTTCTCTAAGTTGGCTTCACTTAAATTTGTTCGTTATATTATGTTGTTAAATTGACTGAACTATTACACAGTACCTAGAATTTGACCAAGTAGATCATGATTTTTCTTTCAGGTTCAAACTTCAGTTTGAAGAGAACTTGACATAAATAAGTTTATTTTCATTTAGGTAACAAAATGGCATGCTTTTTTTCGAACTACTCTCCTAAATCTAGGCATTTTACATTTACATTCCCAATTTCTAAAGACTTTGAAAATTTCTATTTTGAAAACGTTTTTGACACAATTATATCAAGTGGTTTGATATCTTGCACAAATAAGCAGAAAACTAAAAAAAAAAAATTGCTGCTATAAAAATTGGAAATTCTGTTTCTTCGATTTTTCAACAATTTTCAACTTAGAAAAAGTGTTTCCGATAAACTAGTCGTTTAGACCGATCGATTTGAAAATTTGCTGAGATATGCTATCAAATACAGATTTTTAAAAAGTATATATAATGCTTGTTTTATTTTTATTAGTTGTTATCATCTCAATTGTGGACTGGAATTAGTAATACGTACAGAGTTGCACTATATTTGAATATTTTTCGCCAACTTTGCTAAGAAATGTACTAAAGTAGGAATCAACATACATTTTGATTGCTAAAACAAAAAAATATATTAGACAGTATTAATTATGCCATTCTAGCATTTTCCAGTAAAAGAAACTTCGGTAGCGCTGATTTAACAAACAAGAACCAATTATTTATTACACTTATAGTACTTCGGTCGCCAAAATACCAACATACACAATTTTGCGAGATTTTTAGTTTCAGAACATGTATCATGAACATGTAAGGAAAGTATTGTATCATGAAAAAATTCGACTTCGAGATTTTTGTGTATTTACACGTTTTGAGGTCTTCTGAATTCATTTTAACAATTTTTACGAGATGTATGTATGTATGTGTGTATATGAGTGAACACGATAGCTCCTAAACGGGGCATTCGATTGAGCTCAAATTGGGTATGTATATCATAAACAACCGTCGCAAGACCGGATTTTGGTGTGTATAGGACTTATAGTTTTTCTACAGGGCTACGACAAAGATCTCTTTTACATATTATGACATATGGGGAGAAATCGTAAGTGTTCGGAAAGTCGAGTGGAGTCACTCCAGATTTTTTTTTTTTAGGGAATCATTCGAAGCACTGATTTAACAGCAATCAAAATGTTATATAGTTATCTGTCCCTTGCATGGTTCGATCGTCAAAAATTAATGCAGGCATCTAATTGAAAGTTGCAGTATTTTAAATTATCAACTATAACGTGTTTTATTTACTCTGATTTACAAAATGCGAGAATCTCATTTCTTTTGAAATTTGGCAGGATTCCCCCAACTTAAATCAATTTAATTAATTTGGTAAAAATTCCGAAGGTAGATCGCTTAAAATCGCCTTAATAGCTACACTATTTCTGCATAGAAAATTAAAGTTTAACGCCGTATTCTAATAAAACCTACACTTGTTTTTAAAAATGCTATATCGTTTCGCTCTCAGTAAATTGCGCCAAGAATAAACTGCGCAAATCGGTAGAATCTACTTTCTCAAAATCGCTATACCAGCCATTTTATTTATCGCCAAACAAAGAAAAATATACATATTAGTCTCAGAAATCTCCAAGTCCTTAATTTTTTACGCATAAGAAACATCGCATTCCTGCTCTAATTTCTCATGCACATGACATTTTAATTAAAATATAACGTAGCAAATATTCTAAACAGATAAAAAATCATTATTCTTTTATTTTTACTTTAAGAGACTAAATCATTTAATAAAATCGCCAAACATGGCAACCACGATGCTTATTTCTCACTTTTTCACTAGGGATGGACGCGAGACGACTTTTTTGCGAGACGAGACAGAGATCTACAGCTTTTTTGCGAGACGAGACACACATTTTTAACATTACGATATAGGGATTTTTGCGAGACGAGACAAAGCTTTTAGGCTATTTTGCGAGACGCGAGACTCCTATTTGTCGTCTCGCGTCCATCCCTATTTTTCACTACAGGGGTTGTTACAATTGCGGAATTACGGAGATCAAAAATTAGGCTTTTGTGACATATTTTTAATCAATATCTCCTAAACTAATTCGAATTTCGAATATTTTAATAGTTACTCTGCTATTCGGGGTGGAGACGAATCCAACAAATCAGAAATCATTAAAATCGGTCCAGCCGTTCTTGAGTTATAAATGGTGTAACTAACCCGATTTTGTTTAATTTATATAGATTTACATTTCATCTCTTCTCCTTTCAGGCTGTAAATTTTTTTCATAAATTTAAGCATATTTATGCCTGTTAAAGTACAAACAAACGAATATTTCATAAATAGCAAGCTGCAAACCCTGATCAACACAATGAATTACAAACAACACAAAATGAGAGAGCAGTGCTTTTGATTGAATAACACAATTTATTTGATGATGTTCATGAATTAAATAGTCCTTATGAAATGCTACTATACAAACAATTGTTGTGATAATAATAGATTCCGTTTATCATAACATTGTTAGGATAAATTATCTGGATACTGCTTTCGTTTTTTCTTCAGAGATCAAAATATTCGAAAATCTTGTCCTCACATTTTAAAAAAGACTGTGGGATGGCTGGAAATAACTAAAAATGATTTATCCGCACCATACGCTAGATCGCGTTATATCACTAGATTATACTGCAGAAAACCAGTATAGGATGAAACAGTCGCCATATTGGCTGAAGTCAGTGGCGTAGCCAAGGGGGCGGAAGTTAGGGGGGTCATACCCCCCTCGAAGAATTTTTTGCCATACAAAATGTATATTTTTCAGTCCCTTATAACACACACCTATACATATATATGAGTTGAAGTAGTCGTAAACCCCGCCCCCCCCATGAAAAATTTCTGGCTACGCCACTGGGAGGGGGGGGCAAAATGAGACTGAGCTTCCCTTCACTTCAAAGGTTAATCGGGCACTGCCAGATACCGATACTATCCGATTCCAATGTGCTGGGTTCCTCAGTACAGCGGAATCCGGAGTGATTCTGGATCGATGCCTTTACAGGATGACTTCCTTTAAAATTGTATTTTGCATCATTTGCGAATGCGTTTTTTTTTTTTTTTTTTTTTTTTTTTAGATAGCCGCAGTATTTATAGCATTCCGCACATTTTTTACATTCTAATATGTTGAGAACACCCATCCCCTTAACCTAGGGAAATGCAAGTACAGTAAAACCTCGATTATCCGAGCTAATTGGGACCGCTGGTACCTCGGATATCCGAGGTACCAGCTCGGAGGATAATATACATTAATTTGTTAAATTTGGATTTGAAAAATGTTTGTCACTTTTCGGTTATTGTTTGTTTGTTTGTGTTTTTAAGGCAAACCTGCACGCGCGGTATCTGCCTAGGATGAGGACTTTCTAAGAGGTTCTAACGCGTATTCACGTTACATCTGGCGAAAACCTACCAAAACTCTTGACCGTTAGATCGACAGCCGCGCGATGGGACCCGAACCCGGGACCTTCACACCTCGGCCGTCTACCATTTTCAGTGGCATAACCACTGTGCCATGGTGGGGCACGCAAATCTCGGTTAATAGAAACTGTGTAAGTAAACACGCCGTGCTCCCTAATTTAACATTTTCAAAAATAAGCAAAAGAACGCTTTTTAAATTATAAAAAATAAACATATAAATTCATGTTTCGCAGCTCAACAAATTAAAAAAGGAAATGTATTATTTGGTAGTAAGTTTTAAAAAGAAAATTAATTTTTTTTTATACTAAATTAAATATCGAAAGATGCACTTTGAAAATATCAGAAAAATCCCAAGAAATGATTTTGTTTTTTAAAACTTAATATACATTAATTTGTTAAATTTGGATTTGAAAAAAAGTTTGTCACTTTTCATTGCAGAAGTCTAGAATTACAGTGTCTGCCCGATCATGCCAATTTTTGAGCATCAGAAGATCTATCACTCTAACATAGCTTTTCCGCTCAATATATTTTAGGGCAGTTGTTAGTGTTTGAACACCCTCAGTATGACGTGTGTAGATTTATCATTCTATTCTTTCATCAATCTGTTCGTTAGTTTCATGTAAAATCGTATTTTCTAAGGCTCATTCTGGGGATAAAAAGGACTTCGTTATCAGCTGGGTTAACAGGAACCTCGGTTAATCGAAGGTCTACTTTACATAAATATGAAAAAAAAAAAAAAAAATAGAACTTAGCACCAGAAACATAACTTACTGACTCATTTGAATTCTATTTTCAACGTATTTATGGGACTATGGTTTTCAAATTACCCGGAACCGCACTTGCGCATATGCGTTTTACCTTAGCAGAGGTAGAGACGTCTAGTATTGTCAGACAAATTCATGACGCATTGAGAACATTAGGCTAGTAGATGATACGTAATCCTTTGAATTTTAATCCATGACTTATTCCAAGCAATTTCACTAATAATTTTAATGTCATAGCTAAGATGGACGCGAGAGGAGACAGAGATTTCCAGCTTTTTTGCGAGATGAGACGCACATTTTTAACATTACGATATAGGGATTTTGCGAGACGAGACAAAGCTTTTAGGCTGTTTTGCGAGACGCCTCTTTTTCGTCTCGCATCCATCCCTAGAGATTGCTAACCTGATTCCTTCACCACAGAACGAGAGGAATTCCTTTCACATTGTATTTTGCACTGTTTGCAAATGCATTTGTGGAATCTTTCCGTGTCGACCAAATTCCGTTATGCTGGAATACTCCTCTAGCATACTGTAGTAGGTGAATATATAATTTTGGCACGTTAGTCTAGCCTTCTGATTCCTTTGTGCATAGCTTCTAGCCTCAAACAAAATGGCGTCTTGCGGAGTTGGGGATAACAGGGAGAGTAACCCATTTTTAGCCAGATCTTTGTTCTAAGCATAAAAAGGTGCCCTGTGTATAGGACAGGGGTAAAAAGTGGGATACCATACATGGTTTTCTTCTGTATAATGAATGATACGACCTGTGCTATCAACTCTTTATTTTCCAGTCTGTATTTGCTTGCATTGTCCTGTAAACCAGTCGTACCTGTATCCTGCAGCACACTGAGTTTGCACATTTACTGGGGAACACCGAGTGCTGCCAAACAAGCTGCAGAAGGGCCTTGACAGTCCTTGCACCAGCAGCTGTTGGAACAACTGCGGTGACCTGCGATGCCTGCTCCTTTCCGACTTGGATTGAGCGAGTGCGAACAGCAAGGTGTGCCCGCGACTGTGTGGCCCATCTTGCCCGAATACTGCCTGCGATAACGGCATTTGTTGAGTTGAATTTACGAAGAGAAGTAAGATGAGGATGTACAGTTTCACTGCCAGAGAAGAAAGCAAGAATTCCACCATCACTTGTTCAGCAGCAGAGATGAGTCGGAATCTCCAGAGAATGTTCTTTATGATTCTTCCTTATTATTATTATCTTCCTTATTGTGAATCGAAAAAACATGAAAAACCCCACAATTTTTAATTGTTAATTAAAGAATACGGAAGTACTTCTAGAATTAAACTTTTGAAACCTGGTTTTCTGTAGCTAGCATCATCCTCAGAATAATAATAGAATCAAGTATCGTTTTTTTTTTTCCTGAAAAAATACACTTTTGCTTGCAAAACTGCCTTAGCTTGATGAGCAGACGATAAAATAACAACTCTAGTTAGTTACGTCAGAGAAAGGGAAATTTTGAAGTATCTGTCCTCAGTCTTGACTTCTAAAAATTGATTTCAAAAGACTCCTTCAAATCTGAAACAAAAAATTTTAAAACATTAGAAGCAGTCTTATGCTCAGTAAAAATGAGTATGACAACTAAACAAGACAATTATAAAAATGTGAACGTCTTTTGAATTTTATTGATGCGTGTAAAGTAATAAAAAACCATTATACCACCCATTGTCCCTTTATGGAATTTTCATGTTTCATAATCTATTATAAAGATTAAAAAACGGGAAATGCATTTTTTTTAAATAAAATTTTAAGGATTTCAAGTTGAAAAAATTTATAACACTTAAATGAATTAAAATTGTATCTCTAGACTTTAAAGATGTCCCTTAGATTTGGCATCATTGCTAGCCAGTAAACCTGCCCTCTTTAATGATAAGATTGCATAATTAAGAGACTTGGCAGCTTCGCAATAGAGAAAATCGTTAAAAAGATCGATTTTCCAATTTTTTGATTAAAGCGTAGTTTGATACAATAGTATAACTGAGCTAAGTTTTGAAACTATCTGATCGATATAAATGTCGTAAAAAAATTCCTAAATATTGTTGCAGAACTACTCTGCTACTCCTGAGGTTCGTCGTTGTAAAGTCCAGTTGGTGTAAAAAGTTCTAGTAAAAAGTCACTTGTCAGGATGGAACACAAACTTTATGGCTTCTAGAACTTCGTAGAACAATCAGCTGTACACAATTCACAAGCACAATCTTAACAGTAACGTGCTTTTAACAATCCGCTAGGATCAGAAGCTTTCACAAATGCTGTAATTCTCACATAAAATAAAACACATCCACAGGTAAAACTTCAGTGTAAATATTCGAGGGATAACACTAACAGTCCCTCAAGACTCAGCAGTGAAGAATTTACACACAGCACTTAAATTCAAAGCTTCAAAAAGCTTGCCAAAACACAGCTTCTATAGCACTATCAAGTCACAAAACAAGCGTACTCGCTCAGAGAGCTTTCACAATACGGGCGCTCACTCACTCTGAACTTTCGGAGCAGCGCGCTGGTGGTATATAAAGAGGAGGCAGAAGCTGCGGGAAGCTTCCAGAAAAGTCTATTTCTTGAAAATTCTACATAAAGCCTGAATTTTGATTACATCATAGAAGAGAAATGTTAGTTTTTTATGTGTTTTTAATGCAGAAAACCAACTTTCAGGCCCCATTGGGAAAATCGCGCCAAATGACCAAAATGTCGCCAAGCTTGGCGACTTTTGGTGAAATATCGCCAAATTTGGCGCCAAAAATAAGTCCCCAAAAGTGAAGAGATCGGGGCCCTACAGAGACGGCCCGGGGGACGTACGGGGCCCCAGGCGAAGCGCAAGAGCGGGGCCTCTTCTCTATCATGTCTTATGAGATACCAATAAAATGGCCCATAAGCGCGGGGCCTTAGGCGATTGCCTACATTCGCACCCCCCTTTGGGCCGGCCCTGGGCTCTAGGACCAATATTTCTCGAGTTTTCTAGTAACCCATATATTTGAATGGGAAACCGAAACCTCCGTATCTCCGGTTGTAATTGACCGATTTTGATGCAACAAAAGGCAAAATTTATCTACTTGAAGCGTAGAATACGAATTTTGAACTATTTTAAGCTCCAGAACAGCGAGTTGCCTCGAAAATTCCTAACAATAGTTTAACTGCTCTTATTAAACTGTTTCTCAGTTTTTCACAAAATCATAATATTTGAAATGTAAAAACTTCAAAGTATATTCATTAATGAACTTGGATTTGTGTGTGTGTGCTCAATATAATTTGATTAATATAATTAGAAGTGGATTTTGTTATATCTTGAGAAAATAAAATATTAAAATTGAAAATGTAGCGAAAGTTATGTTTTTTTTTAACGTTTACATGAATATAATCTTCAACTTTTTAAAATCATAAACAAATTCATTAAGAGCAAAAGCTATTCCCAAAGTTGTAAAGAATACTATTATAAGTGCACCAAAAAAAAAAAAAATGTGGTAACAACGCCAATAACAGAAGAAATTTTATAATTTTTAATATTTTAAAAGAGAATTAAAATTTTTCTTTTAAATTAATGTTTATTTTTCGTGTCAAAAATATTCTCTTTAATAATAACTTTGTAGGGTATACACATGATATCAGTAGAAATCTTTAAATAAAAAAGAATGATCAAAAGGTGCCGAGTCCCTTTAAGACTGCATTTCGAAAAAATCAGGTCACTTTGGTATATAAATTAAAAAAAAAAAAGAACTATAATAAGCAGTTCATAATTTTTAGAATGTCTCTTTATAAACAGAGTAAGCTGACCCATCACCCTGAAGTAATCAATAAACTATATCAGTTATGAAATTTTTAGAAGAAAAAATTAAAAAAATTTGCAGATTTTGTAACTATGAAAAAATTATGTTTGGTACTATTCGGCACGACCATTTCGGTGCCAGATATTTGCATTCAGAACCTTTTGAGCGCATTTTGGCATAGTATTATACCACAAGTTGAAACCGGATGCTATTTACTGATTACTCTAATATTTTGAATTTATATTTCTTGTCTATTCTTCCAACTTTTAGCGAGTTTCTGTTAGCGAGAACAGAAAATCGGAATTTTAAAGAATCACTGAAATGTGAAAATTTATATAATTATTGGCCAATTCTCTATATTTAGATCTCAAAGTAGATCCGGAAGATACTTATTGATTATTTAGAAATCTTGTACATATGTTCCTGTGAACATTCCCCCCCCCACCCGGAACCCCCCCTAATTTTTTAGTTTCATTATTGCCATATTAAAACGATATTCATTGACTATGTCATTTTTATCTCTCATCTTTCGTGTATTTCGCCTGGTAACCCTATGTTGAAATTTTTAGGATGGTAAAATACTTGTGATGCATATTCTACAGCTTACGAAATAGTGTAACAATAGATTAAAGCTTCTGTGTAGTATTTAAATATATGTAAAATTATGTCGCATTTTTATGTCGCTTTTTTTGGGACTCATTTTTCGGACAATTTTCAATAAAGGGGGTGAGAGATAAAATGACATAATCATTAATATATATGTATAAAGGAGATATTGGAAAGCAAAAATTCATTTGATGATTTACAGTGGCATTTTGTCCTATTAATAAAAATGAGGAGGGGGAGCTCTCCTTTTTAAATAAGTTCAAATGTGGTGTGATAATTGAATGATGTAATTAAAGTAAATGTGTGAGCGGTGAGCCATGCACCCATAACGAGTGACTCCTTTTTATAAATAAAAAACACGTTCACAAGTCATCTCTGGCAGTGGCGGCTCGAGGGTCATTTAAAAGGAGGTTCACAAAACAAATTTTGAAAATTAAATAGGTAGATACGACGACCCTTACAAATTAAAATAGATTTGCTTTTCCAGCAGTTAAAGGAAAAGAGTGCACGCAACTGAAAGAAAACAAGTCACCTTGGGTCTTACATTTCGTCATCAAGATAAGTGTTAGCAAAGGTGCTGTCTTGACTCATTTTATTTCAATTTTTTTTCAAAGGATACTATTGAAAAATGACATTGCTTTAGCTCCGAAACACGTATCTTAATTATTGACACTAGTTTGTAAAAAAAATGATGTAGTGAAAAATTGTAGAAAAAAAAATATTAAGAAAATGAAATAAAAATGAATTAACTAACCGAACGTAACAAACCAAGGCAAACCGCAAAAAAGTGGCCATGGGTGCACAATAAAATTGTGCGAACGGACAGATTTCATGAGTGCCGTGCTTCCTCCCAGCTGTCTGGGCTTCTTATCCCAGAGAGCGGTTCAAAGGCAAAAATTTCCGTTCGCACGTGCGACTGATTAGACTGTGTTAACCTACACTACAGTGCTTTAGCTATATGATATCTTTAGCTATATGATATCTTAGTATATATGATATCTTATAAATAAAAATGAAATTCTGTTTGTTTGTTTGTTTGTTTGTGGATTTGATTCGTATACAAATCCACAAAAATGGACCTATCGGCCTGAAATTTAGTACAGATATGTAAAATAATATAGAATAACTCATAGTCCACTTTAAAACTTTGAAAATCCACCCGTTCCCGGAATTTAAGAGATTTTTTATGCTCTTCACGCAAAAATCTTTCCGTAATTGTAACCCCTGCAGTGAAAAAAGTGTGAAATAAGGATCGTGGTTGCCATGTGTGGCGATTTTGCCGAATAAAATGTTTTAAATTCTCAAAGTAAAAATAAAAGAATAATAATGATTTTTTTTGTTAGTTTATATTCGTAAGGTCCCAGCAAACACAGCCGTATCGGGTAAGGGATGGGCCGACATCGGCAGTACCGTTTCGATGTCGGCATTGGCAAGATGGTAATTGGAGCGGTGTCGGTTCTGTGTCGGCAAAATGCGTTGGCGTAGGCAAAAGAAAGGTGATTTCGGGCGTGCAAAGGTCCGATTGCGGCAAGTCTTTTAGGGTTAACATGCGATTTCGGCGATGTACTGCATAACCGACATCGGTCCAGAAGTGTAATTTCTAAACTGACCGGTATAGAACCAGCAAGCAGCACATATATGTTGTTAAAGTAATACTTTTTAATTTATAGTTTCGAAACTTACATGTTTTGAGCCCGTAGGATTGAAGTGCCCCCTTCACAGACAAATAAAGAAAAAAATCATTCTATCTGGTTAATTTACCGACTTTCCTTTTTATAATTTAGTATTGAAGGGTTTCTAACGCCGCCCCCCCCCTCAACCCTCAAAGGGGGCATTTTCTGTCTAGTTTTTCATATTTCTAA
>JAWZYV010001394.1:0-34141 GCA_038373885.1 Cheiracanthium punctorium | reverse complement strand
AGATAATGTCCCCTCTTTCAACCGAAAAAAAGGCCAAATATTACATCGGCCCCAGGCTCGGACTGGCTCCTTTGGGGGCCCTCGGTTAGCGATTGAAAAGGGCCCCTTGCCGAGGAATTTAGAGGGAATAAAATATTAGACTGTGTAATATTTGGAAATTAGTCTTACGTACCTAAAAACCACATTTAGCTATTTTAGAGCATTTGGGGGTCCCCTCGAGCTGTGGAGTTCCTGGGATGCTCCGCTGCGTAGACGTAAGATTACTGGGAAATAATCATATTACTCTGATATATATATATCAAATTACTCTAGTTATATGGTATATCCATTTTTGGCATCTCCTGGGCCCCCTTGGGCCGGGGGACCCTCGGCGATTGCCGACCTGGTCAGTCCGGGCCAGGCACGTGCCAACTGGGCGGCAGGTTCTTTTCGCCCCCCCCCCCCCTGAATACGAGGAGAGGGGGCGAACTACATAATTCGCCTCCCTCCTCTATCAAGCACGTGCCAACAGGGAGGGCAGGGGGTTTCGCCTCCCCTGTGTATGAGGAGAGGGGGGCGAACTGTATAATTGGCCTTCCTCTCTATTAAAAGTTTAATACATTATTGCAGTGAAAACTCCGATCGGAAATTGGACACTTGCTGTACCCTCGAAAACAAGGCCGAATCCGGGGGGGGGGGGATCATAGGGTTTGAAAGACTAACCCCTAAGACATAGGGTTTGAAAGACCCCCCCCCCCGAAATTTTCGTCAGTGCATTAGTAGTGTATTTGCATTCTGGAGACAATTACAGGGGCAAAAAATTTTTAGTACTACATAACCCCCCCCCCTCTCTGAAGCGCTGCATATCCCCCAGCGATTTTTTTTCTTTTTCTGGCTAAGGCCTTGCACGAAAAGTATCTAATTTATAGTGGTACATTTCAATGCTATGGACACCTTCTATTCTCCAGAAAATTGTCCGACTTGGAAGGTTTCACTGTACTAGCACAAAAATAATTCAGAGTCGTGCTTAAGGGGTGGCAAACTGGACAACCACCCAGGGGCGCTAAAAAACTGTTGAATTAATAGATATCAAGTAGTCTAATAAACTTATTGACCTAGATCTACTAAAAACTGCACATCGATAAGCATAGCCGAGAAAAAATACAGAGTTTGTAATTTCGTGTATAGTTTTTTTTTTTTTTTTCCCCAAATTTACAGCACTGTAAGTAGCAAGAATGCAGGTTTTACATTATGGAAACGTATTTTAATGTAATTAATGAAATTTACCTAATTAGAGTCAGTACAAGCTTTTCTGGGGAATAGTGAGGGGGGGGGGGGTAGGTCAAGATTCACTATTAAGTAAGTAGACAAATTCGAAAGACCTGGAGTTGGTTTTTGTCCAGGGCCGCTGAATATGTTCCGCTCAGGGCCGCTAAAGCCCTAAACACGTTCCTGATAGTATAAAACTGTTCGGATTCTGATTTCAGTCACTGTCAGTCTAGTAGCGAAACAATTCAGTGAGTCTATCTGTGTGGTGTGTAAGGGGGGGGGGGCAGTGGGAGCACGCTAGGCTTGCCAACTTTTATACAGGAATTTACGGGACTTTCGCGATTAACCCTTTAACGCGCGGTGTCCTCGCCTTGAGGACACCAAACTCTGACATTTTGACAGTTGCCAGTCAAGGAGAATATATTTGATTTCTATAAAAATAGTTGCAGGTGACATAGCTCCATGAGAATCCTTTACTTTTTAGCTTGTCATTTTCCGTAAAAAAATGTCACGATTATTTTTAACAGCACTGACATCTGCTGAAAAATGGAAGAACGCGAGAGCAGCCGGAGAGATTGCCCAATGCTGGAAAAAGGGCAGCCGTTGCCATCGCTCGACTTAACTACCAGCAAGATAGCGGACGGTCGAAAAGTTCATCGCGAGCCACAGATCTAGAGACTCTTTTTTTTGACGCAGCTGGCTGGGCGGACGTTCGAAACGTTCATCGCGAGCCACAGATCTAGAGGTCAAAAAAGGGTCTCTAGATCTGTGGCACGCGATGAACGTTTAGATCATCCGCCATCTTGCTGGTAGTTAAGTCGAGCGATGGCAACGGCTGCCCTTTTTCAGCATTGGGAAAGGGTTGCGCCTCAAAGGGTTAAAATGCGGCACTTGACTAAAAATTGCGGGACCTAGCTTACTTACAGGAAAGCGAGAGGCAGGGCCTTGAAAGCGTCCGAACGAAACATTATATAGCTCTTTCTCTCTGCAACAAGCAAGCCTTGAGGAGCCCTGCAAGGACGCCCATAGAAATTTTTTCAGGGAGGGGGGGGTGTGTGCAAATTTCTCACTTGTAACAATTTGAGTTCCGATTTCGTTCTGTAATGAATTAAATAAAATAGAGACTTAATTGTGTAAAGACAATGGAATGGAACTTTAAAATATTAATAAATGATAATATTTACCTAGAAATTTGAAAATTTAAAGTTGAGAACATTATTTTTGATATTATTCGTATCAAGCATTAACTGAAAAAAGGAAATATATTCTTACTAAACCGATTCTTGATAACATAATCAGAATATCGAAAAAAGCCAACATCAATAACAGAGTAAAGCATTTGAAATCGGAAAAAAACATAAATCATATAGCCCAATATTACTATTACAATTATGTATCATACAGAAAAGCGTTGGGTAACGACTATAGTACTCTCACAAAAAATTATTGTGGAAAAGTACAAATGAGCAGCCATTAACAAATAAATAAACTGTTCAGTAATTTAAAATATAAACAAAAAGTAAGACGTCTATTAGCCACCTGAGATACTATAATGAAAACTAAAAATGCTATTGGAAATATTAGGTGAATAATTATAATTATCGTTAATATAATCTTGTTTTCATTAATGTATAGATTACGCGCATTTAAGTGACTTGAAATTATCGTTAAAGTAAATAGCAGAGATTTAATCAGGGAGGAAAAGAACATTATTATGTACTATATCACCATTATTCGTAATATTGCTATTAGGTGTACCGGTAAATAATGCCATTTACAGTAAATTCAAACAAGTAAGTTTTTAATTGCAAACAAGCTCTGGCTAAAAATAGGATTTGTATTTTTTACATTTTAAAGAGAGATACAGATATTTTTTTTTCTTTCAAGAATGATGTATGGAAAAGTGAAAGGGTGCCCATCTATCCTCCTTAGAGAACTAATTTCAGAATGTCCAAAAATTGATTTTTAAGTATTTGCTGGGGCTGTATTTTGCATAAAGAATATTATTGATATTTCTTTTTTTCTTGGAGATACGCGAAAGGAATGTTCTGGTCACCTAAATCTACCCCCCCCCCCTCTGTTCCACAAGTTACGAATATTGAAAATTGCATTCTAGTTTAACACCTACATTTAAAAAAAAAAAAACCTCTATAACTTCCAAGTCTTTCATTGTTTGCTTCAGTAGTTTTGGTTAGGCGAAATACTGGCTTACGGAAAAAAAAGACATTACTTTACGGTATACCTAATAATTTAAACATAGTTACGTTGTAGATATGGTCAAAAACAATTACAAAATTAGTAATTCAGCCACTTCTGAAGAAGGTCTGCCAATTTCATCTATAATATTTGGCATTAGATGGAATTAAATCTTTTCCAATGCTTATAATCGTAAGTGATTCTAATAAGTTGTTTGTAATGGAGTTTCTCAACCCGTTTTTAATTATTTTCATCTTAGAAAACGTCCTTTCTCAGGTGACTTGAGTCAACACCCTCTAGATACAGAAAGAATTACAACTGAAGCATTGTCGTCATCACTAGATCTTCTTATATGACGTCATCACATTTTTACTTCTACAAAGTATAGCTATTTTAAATTTGTAGTGAATTTTCTCATTCATAAAACTTTTAATGACTTAAAATTTTAAAAAAAGAAAATTACCGCAAATGACAATTTTTGACTTTCACTAATTGTATAATAGGATACAGAAGTAGACCACAATGAATTATTTTGTATCAGAAAGGTAGTATTTTAATTTTTATCTTTAATTTAAGATATTTTCTAATATTTGTAGCATCCACCAGAAATTTTAAATAGTTTTACTTTGTGAAGATACAACTGTGATGACGTCATCTACAAGGTGTAGCTTGAGTGCGAGTCATTGTATATTTATAGATCAGATATAAAGTTAGAATATGAGACGGAGCTAAAATTATAATCTCTCAGGAATTTTACAATGCAAAGCAAGCAGTTACAGTCTTTTTTAGGTCTTTGGACTAGGGTTTCCTCGAAGAAAATAAATCAAACACGGAATAACAGAAGCATATTAGTTATATCAGAAGCATAAAAAAAAGTACAACTATTAAGAATCTTCAGTTCAGGTTTGGATTTTTGACATGACAGAGGTAAAAACTGTGCTTTTAGCGATAAAAACTGTCAAAAACCTTCTTTCTCTTTACTTTATAGTACAGCGAACAATAAATTTATATAAATTTTTATTAGCTTTCAAAAACTATAATTAATTAAAGTATTATGAACATAAGAATTATTTTATTATGCAGTGTTAAGTCTAAAAATAACTAAAAATGTAAAATATGTATTAAAAGTTATTAAAATTTTGATACATACCTTTAAGTTTTTGCGATGAAATTTAAAACTAGAATTTTGCTCTTATAAAGTATTATTACTTTTTATTTTATTTTATTTTTTAAGATATACATGGATGCCTGCATAATCTTAAAATATTTATCCAAATTTATAATCACCTCAAATATAAAACAAATAAAGAACCACTGGTACTTTTATCGAACTAAAACTATCATTTAATTGAAAAATTCGCATTACCAAAAATGTGTTTAAAATGACATTTTTAGCTATCAGAATCGCTGCTTCGAAGTTTCTCAAGCTCTTTTCTTTAGTGTTTTTTCCTACAGCAAAGATTTTACAGAAAACTCTAAGGCTGGATAAATTGTACTTTACATCCTCCCCCACCCAATGAAAAAAAAAAGAAAAATGATCTAATCAGAATTTCTAGGGTATAATACATAAAATGCTCCACAATATTCAAAATTAATAATGGAATGTATCATAAAATAAAACATGTAAATTAAAAAAATAAATAAATAAAAATCATACTTATTTTACTTACAGTTTATAAAATTATGAAGTAATTATGTTGGGGAAATGTAAATTTCCGAATTATACTTTTTAAGGTTAATTTTGTCAAATATCTTTCATAACTTTTGAAGTAAAACTTCTTTAGGCGCAACTAGGGATTAATTCAGATTTTTTTTCTGACGGAAGTAACGCTCAGTAAAGAAAGTGACGTATCTTCCCCCCCCCTTGCTACCTTCCTTTGCGGAACGGCTTTCGGGCGTTCGTTCCTGCGAACGTCGATTGTGCTCCCTGGGCGTCTACATTACTCCGTGCCTATTTTGAAGCAAGATCTTGTCTGATGACTCTGTTCATTGTAGGAAGCCTTTTGCTGAACAGGCGGCGATCCTGCTGACTGTCTCTCACTGTTGTTACAGGCGGCGATCCTGTTGACTGTCTCTCACTGTTGTTACAGGCGGCGACCCAACCCGTCACCTCCGATAAACAAGGCCTACGCACCGAATACAAAAATTGGTACAATGGTGCATTCCGTGGTCCAAGCTACGTTGCTTTACTCACATGTTTTCAATGGCATTATTACAATATTTAATGGAATTATGAGTTAAAACTTGACATGATTGGTTGCCCTGATACATAAGTACTGTTTATCTGTATATAAATAGCATGTACTCTTTTAATATTGCTCATGTGTTTTTGAATTATTTATAATAATGAACCAAATGTAAATTTTTAAACAGAATAATACTTCGAGCAAAACCAGCAGAGGAAAACAAAGGTTTAAGAACCCTGCCATAGAAAAACGCAATAATAGACCCTACGTGCATTCGATACCAACCGACAGAAGAAAACACCAATTTAGGAACACAGTTAAAGAAAAATACCACAACACTCTCTCGATTTAAACCCCACGGGAAAACGTTTTAAGAAAACAGTGAAAGAATAATAGTTCAACACGAACACTTCCTGGATGCTAACCCGATATCCAGACGGAACAACGGTTTAAGAACACGGGTATGTAACACCACAAAGAAACAAATACTGGCTGCAAAGGATTTAAGAACGAAATAAAAGAATAACAAATGGACACTCCGTGGATTCTAACCTAACCTCAAGACGCAGCAACGCTTTAACACGGGGATGGAACACCACAAAAAACGGACCCTGGCTACAATCAATCCCAAACAATAGACAGAACCTGCAGTTTAAAAACACGGATACAGAATAATAATTCGAAACCTACCAGCAGACGAAATCAACGCTTAAGAACACTGTGATAGAAAAACACAACAACAACAACAACATAAATAAATAAATAAAATAAAAATTTACTATACCTGCATTCGAACCCAACAAGCAGAGGAAAACATCAGTTAAAGAACACAGTTAAAGTATCATTACTAGACTAAGGACATTCCCCCCATTCATACCCAAACTCCAAACGGAACAATGGTATAAGAAAACAGTTAAAGAATAATACTACAGCATGGACACTTCCTGGATTCTAAATAATTATCATGAATTAGCGATGATTCTTACTGGAGATTTAATGTTAATTTTTGCTATCAAGAATCTCAGCCGTTAGTTGATTTTTTAAAAGAAAAATTTGATCTAACTATGAATACTTCTCGACTACAATCAGCAACGCGTTTCGGTACAACGATAGATGCTGTCTTTTCAAGAAAATTAGCCAATTTAGAGAGTAAAATTTATGTTTCACATAGTTACCACAAACCTATAATTTCATACATAAAAAATTAGGATGACATTCAAGTACCTATTTCCAATGAATAATATGAATACAGCATTTAAATAATCTTGGTAAGTTCATGAATAATAAATATAATTAAATTATAGTATGATATTTATTTTAGGGGATAATTCGGTTACCGGGTGTCCTCGCCAAGCGCCGATGAGTCGCCAAGATTGGAGGTTGGTCGAAAGTTTGTTTACTTTAGCTTTAGAGTCGGATGTCCGTTGTAACCTGTGTGGATTGAGTTGAGGTGTTGGATGATGCTGTAGTTTAATGAAAAAACGCACGGTGGGTTCATTAAACGATACCAGGATGTTTGGTAAAGGGATTTTGTGATTGGTTAAGGCAATTTAACTGTAATCGGTAAAACGAGGTTATAAAACGAGGAAATTTGGAATCGGTGAGTCAGTTCTTATTTTGTGTTATTGATGTTTGGTGTGTTTAGTATATGTTGGTTTTGTGGTTAGTTAGTATAAGAAAGCGTTTTGGTGTTATGTTATTAGTTGTTGTGCGTTTTGGATATTTTTCAGGAGTTTCTTTAGATAAAGGTAAGTGTTTTTTATAAAGAATTTTTGCAATTGCTTAAGGTTTTCAATGTGATTTGTAAATGTGTATAAGTACGTTATTTAATCCACCGATGTTGTTTTGAGTTGAAAACGGGCCTGTGTTTGCCCAGTTTACATTAGCTGTATGAGTAGGTTGCTTAATTCACTGTTGTTCTTTTAGTTAAAAACGGTTTACTGGTTGCCTAGTTTACATAGCTGTACAACTAGGTTGGTGAATCCACTGAGGTTTTTTTAGTTAAAAACGGACCACTGGTTGCCGAGTTTACATAGCTGTACAACTAGGTTGCTGAATCCACTGAGGTTTTTTTAGTTAAAAACGGTCCACTGGTTGCATAGTTTACATAGCTGTACAACTAGGTTGCTGAATCTACTGAGGTTTTTTTAGTTAAAAACGGTCCACTGGTTGCATAGTTTACATAGCTGTACAACTAGGTTGCTGAATCCACTGAGGTTTTTTTAGTTAAAAACGGTCCACTGGTTGCATAGTTTACATAGCTGTAGAACTAGATTGCTTAATATTCTGAAATTTTTTTAGTTAAAAGTGGTTTACTGTTTGCTCATTTTTAATTGCCTGTTACTGAATTTGCTGACAATTTTTAGTGTTAAGTATGGATGGTGTATTTTGTTTTATTGTTTTTTTTTTAAGTGGAATATCTGTGGAATTTTAATGTGTTAAAGTAATTTGTATTTCCTGACAGTGCTCAACATGTTGTATTATTTTATCGTATTCTAAAATGGTGTTTCACACGTGAAAAATTTGGCGACAAAAAAAAAGCACCAAGTAGCGGGTGTTGGCGAGAAAAAAAAGTCGCCAAAAATAGGCGACACCCGGTAACTGAATTACTCCCTTATTTTAAGTTAAAGTTTAATCATATCAGTGATATGTGTCGTAAATATCAAAGAAGTTTTACCTCAATCGAGCGTAAAGATTACACGCGCACACTTTTTTTTAAGCTTATTGTTTTAAGATACAATCTTTATTTAAATCCGCTCTTATATTAAACGAGGAATGTTTGTGTGTTTGTATGTATGTCCGAGCGATCTCGAAAACTGCTCTAAGGATTCTTTTTAAATTTCGTACCTGGGGGGGGTTTGGGCCCCTGAAACGAGAGCTATATCACGTGATTGAAAAAACTCTTAAAACACTCAAAATATAAAATTTTTGGACGGTAGCGCCATCTATTGAGCGTTTGAAAAACACACTTGATGCAATCTTCCTAAAAGGGACGCTCAAATAAGTTTGGGGCGGATTAAAAAATACAAGCCATCGATATATAATAGTAAAAATTAATTTCGCAATGAAACAAAATAAATGGAACTTGATATTCAGTACACAGACAAATAAATATTTTAGTAACTAGATACATTACACCATTCAGCTACATAAATTTGTTTAGAATTAAAAAGTTATTTTTATTTCAAAATATCGTCCTGGCAGCATATAAGCAAACCATACTTTGCTAGAGACATGACAAAGTTTTAAGCCCTCTGATTGGTTGCTTTCGGCTACGTCATTGTTTACGCCCACTCTTGTCAAGCACCTGACCGTGTTATTCTTGCGCTATCTATATATCGTCAACGATTTCACAGTGATTTTTTTTCTTTCTGAGTTGTCATCCTCAGAAGCTAATCTTCCGACTTTATTTCTGAGCTTAATTGTGGAAAGACGTAATGTTAAGTATATAGAAAAATACAACCAATTGATCAAGGAATATGGCAAATTCAAACAAATTGGAATGCAATGAACTTAAGACCACTTGGAGAAAGAATAGTTTGCTCCTAACTACTCATTTAAATGTTACTTAAAATAATTTCTCATACTTTTCTACTATTTTATTTATTTTTAAATAGTTAATAGTTCAAAAATCGATCGTAATTAGTTTAGAGAAAATGATTTCTTTTTACATAGTGGCGCAATCTATTGCAAAATAAAGTACATTGTAAATTGTTTTAAAATAATTTCTAATTAAAGCTGAAACTAACATTTTTGTAATTTGGAGAGATCAGACTATCAAAAGTTAAATGTAAAAAAATTTCTTAATTATTATTATACATACATATATTGAATTACAGCTCATATATATATATATATATATGCGTGTGTACATAGAGAGTGTCCCAAAATCACAAGATTTTATTACTTCAATATTAATAATAGACTGTAGACATGTACAATAAATTACAAACTTACGTAAAAAAAAGGTTAAGAATTTTTTAACGTCATTTAAAATTACTGGTCATGATCGGAATTTGAGAAATTGATCGGAAATTGATTTGATCTCAAGAATCATCATTGGAACTTGCGACCAAATCTAAGTAAATGCAAAATTTAAATTTTTATATAGCCCCTGTACGAAAAAATTCTGAACTAGTAAAATGCGCACTATACATTAACTAAGTGATGCACAAAATTTCAGCTTTTCATCATAAAAAAAGGCCCTGAGACATAAAAATAAATTAATGTTGACTTAAACCAATTTTCAATAGCTCTCGAAGAGAAAAAAAATCACATCGTAAGATCACGATTTAGGGATGTACACAACACAAATTAAGAAAGAAACAGTGATTGCATAAATAAATAATACTTTATATTATTTGCCTATTTTCACGACGCTCGGCTCAGAGGATTAATCATACTTCCTTTGTTTTACTTACTATATTTTTTTAATGTTCTTAGTTTTCACTATTCACACATTATACATTGTTATTCAATATATATATATATATATATATATATACACACAATTTAGTAAGAACTGAATAATATATTATGGTAATTGTTTTCTATATTTACCATCATATCTGTATAAATGTCTCTATTTTAGAGGCTTAATTGACTAGTGCACCTAATGTTTTCTTCGTATGGAGTTCAAAATATGATGTAGTATTTTTGTTATTTCTCTCTTTCCCCCCCCCCCCCCCTTTTTTTTTTTTTTTTTTTTTTTTTTTTTTTTGGACAACACTTATCAAGAAACATAAGCATACATATATGAGAAACTAATGTTGTTTTCCCTATCTGGTTATGGAATTATTTAAAAATTCTTTAAATCACATAAGAATTTTTGAATGTCAATATTTTATTATTATTTTTTTTTTGTCGATATATACGAACGAAAAAGAAAAAAAGGGGGAAAGAGGGACTTTCAAAATAAAAGCATACTTGTAATAATGCATGCACGCGAAAGGATTCTTATATTGTAAAGTAACAAACTCCATTTTTTTATTTTTCAAATCAATTTTTATACATAACGAATAAGAAATTACTACTTAAATTTGATATTCTGCTCTCTGCCAGTTGCATTACAATAACTTTCATTTGATAAAAAATAAGTGTTGTTTTATTCAATATAACTTAAATTAATTTTATTTCTATGTAAGCTTGCAAAAAAGGGAAACAGGTGAGGTGGATGAAAGTATAATTTAAAAGAGTGCATAAAATATATGCAATCCCCAAGGGTGGATTAAAGGGGGGCGGAGGGGGCGACCCCCCCCCGAGATAAAAGAAATTAATGTAAAAGATCCTATTTTACTTCCATAAAATGGATGTATGTGTCAATCTTCTAACGAACCGCCCCCACCGACAAAATAACCCCCCCCCCCCCGACAAACTTTCAATAATCCGCCACTGGCCACCCCCCCATCCAAAAAATATAAAACGAAGAAAGAAAAAATAGAATAAAGAATTTTGCACTTTGTTCTCGTTTTAAGTTTAAAAATAAATGTGTATTTAAGTGTATAAAAATAAGTTTAAAAAATTGCCATATTAAATTTCGCTTCTCTGCAATTTCATCATTAGAAAACAAAAATCATTGTGCAATTGTTATTTTAAAAATAACTACAGCGCCGTCATAAAGTGACATCACGAAAGACGCAGGCTGAACCAACCAATCAGAAGGCTTAAACTCCGTCATGTCTCTAGCAAAGTATGGTTTGCTTATATGCGTCCTGGCAACCGGCGAAAGAAAAAGAGAAAACAATCTTCGTTGCCATCCCCGCAAGCACCTTGATGGAATATACGTAAATAATTTAATTATTTTTAATTCATAGTTATTAATACAAAACTATTCGTAAATCTTATGTGAAAAATTGCCTGAATTTATTACAATTATCCTTTTGTAACTAACGTAAAGCTAAACGTATTTTCGCGTATGTACTAAAACAATAAAGATTTTTCATGTATTTTATTGATCATAATCATGCGAATTTCAAAAGTGCTTAAAAGTTTCAGCTTAGCCGAATAATTTAAATGAAAATGACACCCTTTTCAGTCATTCACAGTAAGAAAAAAAGATCCTGTGACGTAACATGAAAATTCCATTTTTTTTTAAAAATAACGGCACTAGGTTGAATTCTATTTTAACTGCCTTATTCCGCCAAGTTGACGATAAATATTTAAATTTAGTTACCCTGACGATTATTTATTTATTTATTTATTTATTTTTAAAGGGACAACCGTTTATAATGAAACGATCTGTGAAACTCCGATGAAAAAATTTATAATGATACAATCGATTCCTAAATTGTTCTCGCAGCCGATATTCAAATTAATTTTGCAGGTGATCAGCCATCAGTTTAGTTTTCATTCACTGCAGTTGATGATTTCAACTCATTTATTTTATCATCGTATGGACAACCTTTGAAAAGTTGCGGGCAGAACTTTACGATAGTAGCGAACTCCTGGGCCTGACTTTAGGATGTTAGCGAAATCGCGGGCCGTATAATTCGGATTTATATGGAAGTTTGAATGTTTTATATAGGTTTTATACAGGGTTTTGACTGGTTCTGAGGGCTGGTCCAAAAACCATGGCGGGCCCCATCCGGCCGCAGGCTGGGAGTTGCCCATATGTGGAAGCAGTAAATTGGGAGGCTGAAATCTGGTTACTAAGATTTTTTCTAATAAATTTTCAATTCTTATTTAGACGTGGATTAGACTGTGTTGTTTTGTGTTGTGTACTATCATTAAACTAAAGGATAAAGCCCTTTGTGGAGACAATTACAGCGGGCGATAGAATGTCTACACTCAGAATATTTAATATTTACCCACTTAAAATCAAATAACTTCATATTCAATTTTTATTATACATCGAAATTCGAATTGTATAATCTGCAGAAACATTTCGTATTCGAAACATTTCGTTTGGTATCAACATCCTCTCCTATATCCATGCTTAATGCACAGAAAACCGTTTTATTTTTGAAAAAAAGTTAAACTGAGTAGTAATTTAGAAAAGCTATCTTAAGCGAATTGGAATCGTAATTTTCCCTCCAAAGCCTGATAACCGTGACTTCAGTGTAACGTCAATGTCACTTGCAATAGAAAATTCTGACACTCAAATGATTAGCTTTTTTTATTCTCTTAAATGAAATAGAGCTAAAAATACAAAAAAAAAAAAAAAAAATACAAAAAAAAAAAAAAAAAAAAAAAAAAACGCTTAGAAATCAGGGAACGGGTGGATTATCAGATTTTTTCTTTATTTTTTTTCTTTCTTATTTTTTTTCTTTTTCTTTTTCTTATTTTTTTTTTTTTTTTTTTTTTTTTTTTTACATAATTATGATAATTTTCAGGCTGATTTCACCAACGAACCGTGTAAATTTTAAGTTATTAGACAATACATTTTTAATCTGTTTGGATTAATGATGGTAAAAGTTTTATTTTGAGTGGTTGAACTGGAATTGTGACAGAGTCAGGGATCAGCGTAACTATATAGGAGCGATGTATTTTTGATTTATTCGAGGTTAGAAGTCCATTTTCTTCAGTCCATCCGTTTGTTCTATTATTGTCAACGTTTAAGTAGTTGTTAGAGTTATTATAAAAGAATATTTTTGATCTATTCTGTTTTTGATTTCATGATTTCGAAGTGTCCTTTTGTGCTAATAATTTAAATTGCGTTACACTTTTTATTTTCTTAAGCGTGAGTTTATAAAATAAAATTATGTTTAAAGCATATTTATGTAAGATTATACTTTTATGGCATCTATATTTATGTATCTATAAGATTGACTTTACGTTTGTAGAATTTGTTTAGCAAGATGTATTTTCTTTGAATTAGAAAAAAATAAGTATTTTATGTTTGAATTGAAGCACTATAGAGAAATTTACAATTTCAATCGTAAAGAATTATCATCATAGATGTATTATAAAGATGTAAATGCATGAAAGTGTAGCTCAAAAACGAGCTGTGGAAACATATGATCACCGCAGCAGCACTTGGCCCAAATGTGTGAACGTGCAGTTCAAACACAAGCAGATGAAACAGATGATTAGTATTTGGAAGGAGAACGACATAGAACAGCTAGACGTCGACAAATACTTCGGGTAAACAGTCTAAGTATCTACAAAGCTGCCACAAATGTGGGTACTTATTATCATAGTTTAAAACTTTTTAACATGGATTGCATTCACCCTGGAGCTTTGCATTTTTCTGAAGAGTAAAAACAAAAGTTAACCGAAACCATTTTGGGGACTGTAAGATTGATGTAGGACATTCCGAATTTCCTAATGAATTGGTGTGGTTGTTTCTTCGATGTCACCCACATTTCAAAGAATTCGAAATTTGAAAGCATACTTTACAATGGCTTTGTTCACAGTACATGACGAGTGAAACTATTAACGATTTTGGTGTGTACTGCTACGTTGCGAACAGTGTATTACAGACTTGATGAATTTTTTTTATAAACTCATTCATTTGACAGTTCAACCAACTCAAATTCTTGATGCTGAATTTGAACGTCCTCAATATGGACAGATATATTTCTGAAGACGCTGTTAGTGAATGCATCGCATAAGATCTTCTGATACCCTCGCTGATCTGCTACAGAAGGAAAGGAGGCACCTTACGTTAAACTACTTTTTGCTCAACTCTGATGGCACCGACCGTCGAATATTTAGCATCCCTCTTCAAAACAAAGTATATGCCATTGTAACATTGAATGCCGACCAAAGCTTACCTGATAATGTATGAGTGATCCGACAGCGAGGAAAATCTTTGGCAACCATGAAGATTATTAATACGTGCCAAGGCATTTACGTATTCATTATTTTACACTTAAGGAGCCTTTAAATTCTGAGCCTGGCTCGGTAACCTGGTAGTTATAATTATTCGAACTAAAATAAATATGAAATGATACCAAAATTCTCTGTTTTTGGCAGTTTTCGACATTTTTAGCACGACTGAAAAAACCATGGTAATCCATGATTTTGACCATGGTAAACCATGGTCAAAATCTTGCCAACCCAGTTTCAGTTAAATAAATGCACAATCGTAATAAATTTACTTTAATTACTGACACTTACCTCTACTACTTTATGAGAAACGAGAAGCTTATTTACACATTTCATCAGTTTCTCGCCATCGCCATGTCGTATTGCTCGCTTCACCTAAATACAAATTTATTAATGACTATGTCATTTTATCTCTCAACACCCTTTATTGAAAATTGTCCCAAAAATGCGACATAAAAGTATGCGACATAATTTTACATATATTTAAATACTATTAGTTCACAGCAGCTTTAATCTATTGTTACAATATTTCATAAGCTGTAGAATATGCATCACATGTATTTTTTACATATATTTAATACTATTGTTTACAGCGCTAATCTATGTTACAATATTCGTAGGTAGACTATGCATCACATGTATTTTTCTATAAATAGGTTACAATCATAAATATTTCAACAAACTGTTACCAGGCGAAATACCGAAAGACTGTAGAGACTATGCATCACATGTATTTTTTCTATAAATAGGTTACAATCATAAATATTTCAACAAACTGTTACCAGGCGAAATACCGAAAGATGAGAGATAAAATGACATAGTCAATTAATATCGTTTTAATATGGCAATAATGAAACTAAAAAATTAGGGGGGTTCAGGGGGTCTCCCCCTGACGAAACTCGAACAGCCGAGTTATATATTTTTTAAAATAATTTTTATTTCAAATTATGATTTGAGAAAATTGATTTACAAATCTTCTGATTTACCTAAATACAATAAAAAGAAAAGAAAAAGCTAACTCAGAATATTTTTAGTACATTGAAGAAAGAATAAGCCGCCATTCCTTCCATCACTCCCAAAAAAGCACTCCTTATTAATAAAATAAAAATGAAACATTGCCGTCACAAAAGTGTACAGTTGTGACACTTTTGCGACATTGTCAGAAGAACGTCATAAAAGGATCCGTCATGTTGACATCACAAAGAAGTCGCAGGCAAGTCACGCTATGACTTCCAGTTGACGTCACTTATTGGTCACCAGTGTGACTGCGACCTATGTGAATCACAGGGACGTCATGGCGACCTCATTGTGACGTTCCGTGCTATTAGGGTAAAGACCTTGACGAATCAAGTTGAAATTTAGCAAACTTTTAATTGAGCCAATTTGGCCAAAAAAATAGCACTGAGGTAAGCGAATTTTGAAAAAAAAAAAAGGTTTTTTCGATACACCCTATTATCGGCTCTGTGTTGCAAAAGCGTATACCTCAGCCAGAGGCGTCGCTAAGGGGGGGGGGGGGGAGTATCCCCTTCCAAAATTTATACGAGTTGGCAAAATCTCGCTCGTCACTTGGAAAAAATTGTATTTCAGGCGGGAAAAAATCTATTTAGGATACATTAATTTCAGAATCTTATTATTTTTATGACTATGTTTTTACTTCCTTGTACGTAGTATAAGGAAGTAATGTGATCCCGAAAAATTTTGGGGGCCAAATTTCGACAAAAAAACCGATTTTGACTACCTCTAAATTTAATTTAAAAAATTTTTTCGATGCATCCTATCGTAGGCTAGCATGCACGATCATATTAACGCGTCTGCAACTCATTTTGACCAGCGGCGAGTCTGCTGTGGCCAGTTTTTCCATGCCGTCTGTACGTACGTACGTATGTATGTAACTCGCATATCTCAAAAACTATTGGTCGTAGAATGTTGAGATTTGATATTTAGGATTCTTCTATGATCTAGTTGTGCACCTCCCCTTTTGGTGGCAATCGAATGGATAGTTTATGTACAGGACCGCCCAAAAGATTCGAAATACATTACGCTCTATGGGCCGAAATTCATTAAACTCGCCTAACTCAAAAGCTATTAGGCGTAGAATGTCGAAACTTCATATTTTGGATAGTTGTAACATCTAGTTGTGCACCTCCCCTTTTGGTTCCATTAGACTGGATAGTTTATCTACAGGACTGCCCAAAACATTCGAAATACATTACGCTCAATGGGCCGAAACTCATTAAACTCGCATATCTCAAAAACTGTTAGGCGTAGAATGTTGAAACTTTATATTTAGGATTGTTGTAACATCTAGTTGTGCACCTCCCCTTTCGATTCCATTCGACTGAATAGTTTATCTACAGAACCGCCCAAAAGATTCGAAATACATTACGCTCTATGGGCCGAAATTCATCAAAGCGTTTTTTAGAGGTATTGGGCTATTTCAAACGACTCAGAAGTGATGTATGCTGTAAAGAGTTAGAAAATGAATTTCTCCATTAAAAAAAGTGTCTTTATCATTTGTAGTTCTGCTACAGGAACACTCAAAAGATTTCCAATACATTACGGTCAATGGCAATTTTAGGGGCATTCATCCATTTCAAGCACAATATCGTCCTACCACATAAGTTAGGTAATGGTCCGACCACGGTCACGTGCCTCCCTCAAGAACTATGCCAAAAGCCGCCAAGCTTGGCGACTTTTGGTGTACGTGTGTGCATATTTAACTCTCAAATCTCAAAAACTATTATGAAATTTCATATATAAGAATGTTGTAACATCTAGTTGTGCATCTCGATTTTTGGTTCCAATCTACTGGAGAGTTTATTTACAGGACCACCGAAAAGAATTTCAGTACCTTAATGTCTATGGACATCTTCAATATAATACAACTGTAGACAGTCATTGTTTGGTACATGCCCAAAATCTCGCCGTCTGTCCTCGACCTTGGCGAGTTTTGGCGAAATATCGCCAAATTTGGCGATAGTCAGTCATTTGGTCCATGCCTAAAGTATCGCCATTTGTCATCATTCTTGGCGAGTTTTGGCGAAATATCGCCAAATTTGGCGATAATCTGTCTTTTTTGGTCCATGCTTAAAATCTCGCCAATTGTCGTCGACATTGACGAGTTTCGCCGAAATATCGCCAAATTTGGCCGCCAAAATTATTTCGTATTTTGTATAACTCTAAAAGTTTAACCCGTAGAATTTTGAACTTTTGTCTTTAGAACTATATTATAATATCCAACTGTTTTCAATATCTTTTTTGACAGCAATCGACTGGGAATTTATTTAGAGGTTGAGCCAAATGACTTTAAATACATTAAGGTGTATGGATGCATTCAATTCATTGAAAGTCTGTGGTCAATGACTACTTTGGCTATCCCCAAGATCTCGCTGACTATCTCAAGTTTGTCGGCTTTTGGTGAAATATCGCCAAATAAAGTGTCAGAAGGAAATCTTTCAAATTGAACTCAGCTTGGCGATATCGAAATATTTGGCTAGAAATCGCTAAACCTTACTATTATTGATATTTTATCTCTTTCAAACAAATAAATTTAGAGGAAGTGCGTCGAAAATATTTTTGACCTAATGGACGTGCAAGGAAGTCATGTGTTGGACACATCAGATTTTTTAATTATTACTTTCTCTTCTCTGCATGTTTCAATCTTGCATGTTTCAATCTTGCATAAGCTCTGCATGTTTCAATCTTGCATGTTTCAATCATGCATAAGCTATAAAAAGAATAGCTTAGTAAACCTTGGAAGGGCGGTCAGTGATGATGATGAATACCAGACTTGGAATTGACCGCATGTCCACTGGGTGCCCGGGACTTCAGGCTGCTAAATTATCCCGCACACAGTCGGCAGTTCCTCCGATAAATATTTTGAACTGTCACTGCCACCTTTCTGCAGATTTTATCCAGATGTTTAAGGAAATGAGTTAAATTTTTCCCTTTCTCATATACTTTAAAAGAAATGCCGCAGAAAATATACCCCAAAAAGGACATACTATAATTAATTTTTCACAAGCTACAGAAAATCGATTTCTTGAAGTTTTTCATCATCCTAACGAAAAGAGGAAATGTATCTAATTTTGACTGCCCAGTTTAACAGAAATTTTGAATTTACGGGTTAGTAGTAAAACATCCTAATCACTACGGAGCTAAACTAGTTGAGTTAAAAAATACTGCTGCTATATAAATAATATGATAAAAAATTCCTTTAATTTACACTCCTTTGAAGTGATGTCCACAGCACGGGCGGCGCTTGTTTTTACGAACTCACAGAGACCACTTAGTGAGCGGAAAAAGGAAAATTCTTAATGCAGTTTAAGACAAGAGTACTCAATCAAAATTATTTTTGGTAACAAAGGTCATCGATTAAAAAATATTAATATCAACAAATAAAATCTAGAAAGATAAATCACATCGAATGCATTGAGCATACTGGGCCCTCCCAAAAATCTTGAATTATCCTCATCAATTCCCAAAAATCTTAACTAACTTCAAAGCTTTTGATTGAAGTTGCAGAATGCACAAATAAGACAGGTGAAGGAATGACCAAGTAAATTTGTGACATTCTGCAAAAAAAGAGGGAATTAATACATCTGGCATGATTTTCCAGTCATATGACTTTGCCAGTTCAATGTCTGGAAATTTTAAAGGAGTGCAATTAAAGTGTCAGAAATTGTCGGTCATCCTGTTTTGTACATGCCTTGCCACGATCATCGAATCAATACGGATCTGGAACATAGTTGCAATATTAACATAATAATAAGAGATATGTTTGATACTCTTGAAGCATTATATGTATCTTTTACTTCAAGTGCAAAAAGATTTAGACAGTTGCAAAATAAAATTTCCGATGTTGAAAATGCATTAATCTTAAAAATCTTTCTAGAACAAGGTGGACGGCTAAAGCAGAAACGATTAGAACTGTTTGTCAATTATTTGAACTTATTTTAGATTTATTGGAAGAAATGCCATCTCAAACTGGTGTCGATTCTGCTACAAAAATAAAAGCTTATGGTTTTTACAAAAAGATGAAAACATTTGATTTTGTTGTAAGCATATTTTTTATGAAAAACATAATTTACAAGGTAAAAGTATTGCCAGAAAGAAATTTTGGAAACACCTAATTGGAATGTTATTGATTGCATTTCAATAACAGAAAGTACAACAAGAAGACTTGCGGAAATTAATGCAGGTACTGATGGAATGGATGATTTGATCGAAAGTGCTGTAGCATTTTCTGAAAAGTTTAGCATTGATGCAAAACGTGATTTCCAACTGCATCACAGAAGAAGGATGCTCTCAAAAAGATCTGACAATGCTAGAGAAACTGAAGCAAATTTGCAATTTAAACAGTTTTTCAGAAAAGAGTTCAAAGCTGTTCTAGACACATTAGCTAGTGGCCTTCAAGAAAATGTTTCTACTATGAAGACAAAAATTTTGCCCCTTCATTCTATGTTCCAGTTTCCTTTAAGTAAAGATGTTTTAACAGATACTGCAATTGAAAACATAATTGAGATGTATCCCATGAATTCAAAAACCAATATGCATGCACTGTAAAGTGAATTAGAGATTTTATTTGATCTTTGCAAAGATAAGAATGTGTCATCAATGGACGCAGTAGTAGAAACTGCTGTGACTTTTAAAAACGTATTGAAATTAGCATTTACACTGTGTCAACTGGAAGTTACGGAGTAAGTACGAATGAAAGAACATTTAGCCAATTGAAGTTTGTGAAAGGGAGCTTACGGACAACAATGACTGATGACAGAATGAACAATTTAATGATAATGAAATGTGAAATGGATTTGACTGAGAAACTTGACTTAGACGCAGTAGCGGACTAACGGGGGGGCGGAGGGGGTTGTCCGCCCCGGGCCCCGACTGATAAGGGGCCCCAGAAATCGTTAGAAATTTTTAAATTCCAGTCTCACTTTTCTTTAAATAAAAACTTTTTTTCTTTCTCACTTCCTTTAATGTGTGGGTACTTGCTCATCAAGCATTCGCCCCTACAAAGGCCCGAATTACTGTCCATTTCATCATGGGGACACCCAGTGGGCGGACTGCATTACCTCTTATGAAGGGATGGACAAGTTAACATCCATGCCCAAGCGGGATTTCGAACCTAGACTCAAGGTGTGATAGAATGGTTCTTTAGTAGCTACACCACCTGGGTGGGTTTAGAAAAATGTTAATGTTCAAGATTATACCGAAATCTCAAGAGAGGAAGCCAAATAATCCTGGGGCCCAGAATTATTAAGAGATTTGAAGTTCTAGTCTGAAAGCTTCTAGTTACTATACATAAATGTGTCAGCTACGTATGACTGTATAAGGAAACCTCGGCCTAGGGGCCCCTACAAAGGTGCCCATAAAAAGGGGGGTCAAGGTAGGTCGTTTGCCTCCCCCCCTAGAGTTTTAGTGAATTGTCTAGGATGTAAACAAAACTGCACTAGAAAGCAAAATCAGAAATGAAATTGTTACAAGTGTGAAATTTGCCCCGCTCTAGATAATTTATTTGAAGTTCCCCCCCCCCTCCCCTAAGGTTTTTTTTTTCCATAGGCCGAGGGATTATTAAGAGAGCTTAAGTTCTAATCTGAAAAATTCCAGTGACTATACATATATATGGTTCAGTAGGGTATGAATGTATAGGGGCCCTCGAACAGTGCTTAGGTCCTCCTACTGTCTTAGTCACGCCCTGTATGTAAATTATTTTTTACATAGGAAGACATTTTTTATAATCAAAATATTGAGAAGCTCCAAAAGTTTTGCACGATTCTTTTCATTCCATGGCGATATTATTTCCACGATACTCAAAATCAATGACCGACGCAACCGTTTTAGAGAATTGTCCAAGATAAGCAAGAATTTCCTAGAAACACTTAACACCTTTCTACAATACACAATGTGCCATTACATGATTGGGCTCCTTAAATTAGCTGTTGCCCTGTAGGCTGCTGACTAATGATAACAAAATCAGGGAATACAGTTTGATGTTGCTGATAAGCTGTTTGATGTTGCACTTATTTATCTGTCATCTACATCCAATCGGTATAGCTATTTTCCTTGTAAAATATGTTCACTTTTATTCATTTATTTTTTTTTTTGGGGGGGGGGGTCACTTAGGCTGGGGACAAGCAGGGCCGATCCCAGAAGAAAATCTTGGGGGGGGGGGTGAAGAGAAGTAAATTGCCGACTGAAAAAACAGATTTGCCGATTCAGTTTCCAAGTTGGTCACCTTCCTATATTAGACAGTTTTCCGACGAACAGAACGTACCCATAACATAGAAACAGCATAAATACCTCTGTAAGTTGTACAGAGGGAGCCGCTAACGTTCGACTTTCAGAGGATTCACATTATTTACGCATTAATGATCAGTCTGGTTTTTACGTTAATAAGTTGCAGAGGGGAGTACGCAAAAGGCGGAATTTTCCACAAAAAGGCTAGATTATTATCACTTTGTCAACAAAACTCCACATTTTTGTTGGGGAGGAATGGTTACATTCCTGACTCTGTCACAAGTAATTAAATTTTCATAAAATATTCATAACTTTTAATTGAGTCATAAAATACTATCTCTGGACTGAAGAAAATATTTGCTTATCCGTATGCGACAAAACTATCAGGCCATAGTTTGGGTTGGCGAAAATGAGTTTGTGGGTACCCTGAATGGAGTCTTTACATTAACTTGAAAAAAGGAAAGGAAGCCATACAGAGAGAACTGTTTATACTTTCAACACTGTCTTATTTGCGTATATACTATTGTATACCTGCCAATTCTACTGGATTTTTCAGGAGAGTACTAGATTTTGATGGTTTCTCCTGGTCTCCTGATTTTACATTAAATCTCTAGTATTTCTTAATTCCTGGTTTTCTAACATTTTGAAGCTTTAATAATCGATACATTTATTTCTCCACCAATTCTGAAAGATTACCACTCTCTGGGTCTATGCATTCAATATAGACAAATATACCATGGCATTTTGGTCCAATAATAAAGGTTTGTGCTTATATTTATAACACATTTTTGAGCTATTCTTGAAGTTTTCAGAATTCGATGGCAAATCGTTTAATTGTAACATTCTTTGAGTTCAAAGTTCCAAAATTTTACTACTTCTTTTAGTCTTAGATTTTGTAAAATTTCGAACATTTGAGAAAAACTTGCGAATGTAAAGAAACATTGACGTTTTATTCATTTTATGTTAAAAGAATTCTATTTCTGAGCTCTTTTACAAATTCTATTTTTAATATCGCGACCTTATGTGTGATTAAAATTTCAAACATAAGCTGTTATAAAAAGCTTTTCACTTTAAAAACCATAACTGTGTCGTGTTATGTCAAATTTTATTTTTAAAAAAATGATACATAGAATAAATGGCGAAATTTAATGTGTGAAAAAATTTCGAAGAATGTTTTGTGACTTAGATAAGTAATTATGACTTTAAGATTATGATACCGCATAAATATACTGGATTTTCTTAGCTAGATGTTGGCTGGAATACTATTGCACGACGAACAGTTAACTGTTTGCTCCCGGCGTTGTTAACGACGCGATGGCAGAGATTCCTCCTTTCTGCTTCCATTGTTGCTTTCCGGCATGAGTCTTAGAATGTTTCTGCTCTGGCCACAGCCTTGCACAAGCGCATGGCTGGGCCATGCCAGGGCATTCAAAGACCCATGCCGGAAAGCAACGATTTATACAGGAGGGAGAATTTTCTGCCATTGTATCTTAGCAACGACGGTAGTGAACAGGTTAAAGCAAACAAGAAACTAAAATATTGTTTTAACTACTGCTCTTAAAGCCTAATCTATGAGTGTTATTTTGTTAGCCCTGCATAGGTATTAACGATACGTCCACCCATGCCGATGGATAGAATGCCCTCATAAACCTCAATAATAAATACCAATTTCGTTTTGCTTGAAGTGGATGAACGTTTCTAAAATGTACTCTAAACATTCTCTGCCCATAGGCTGCAAAGCATTGGAATTGTTTTGTGTGTTCCTGTAAAAGAACTATAAATGGTACCTACATCCTTTTCAATACGGTACATGGTAAGGTAATTTTCATTATCACATAAAAATTCGATCGATGGATATATGCGGCAGTTAGAGCCAGAGCCTGATTATGACGAACAGGGGCCCCGGGCATTGATGAATTTGGGGGCCCCTATCTATGAAATTTGTTTTATTTTTCATAAAATTTTGATATAAAAAAGAATATTTCAGAACAACATTTGATATTGGGGGCCCTTTCGAGCCGGGGGCCCTGGGCAAAGTCCCGATTTGCCCATGCGATAATAAGGCTCTGGTTAGAGCACTGGCAGACAAACTGAAAGCATAAACATTTCAAGTTCTTTGGAAAGCGTTAAAAAATAAAGGCTTAAAAAGAATGTGAGGCTTAAAGGGGAAAAAATGGAATAAGGAAAGTAATTCTAGCTCGAAAAGTTAATTTTCGCTGTAATTTAAGAGAAAATGGAAAATTAAGCATATTGATTTCGAAGCTCCTAAGGTCGCGACTCCCCACTATTTGCTATGCCATGTCTTCCTATTTTGACGGGCCTTTGATCTATACTCTTGCATTTTATCTCTTCTAACTGACCTATTATTTTTCTAAAATCAAATTAAATTACAAAATTGGGGTTGTTTCTATATGAATGATATGAAAGTAAAAGTAGTACAAATATAATCTAATCGGCGATGACCTTTTTCTTGGATTTGACGGAGCTCCAACAGTTTGTATAGAAATTCTCTTTCCATTATGACAGTTATTTCGCGTTCTTCTTTTAGTCATTATCAAAGCAACTACATAT
This sequence comes from Cheiracanthium punctorium, assembly GCA_038373885.1. Taxonomy (NCBI): domain Eukaryota; kingdom Metazoa; phylum Arthropoda; class Arachnida; order Araneae; family Cheiracanthiidae; genus Cheiracanthium; species Cheiracanthium punctorium. Next base: position 9,929 of record JAWZYV010001394.1, on the reverse strand, counting down.
CACATTTTGTGCACTGCACTTTTTGTCATTTTCTTTTGTTTACAACTACTATATATTTCATCTTTTTGTGTACAACTGGTTTCAAACTTGTCTTAAATGCACACTGAAGCAAACTTTTACTTCATTTTATTAAATGCTAGAGATTTATTTATTTATTTATTTTTACCAAATTGATGTATTAATAATATCTTAAAAGCTAAATATGGTTTTCTTCTAATCAAAGTATGCTTAGATTCCAAGGTATACCAAGGCTACAAGTATATGTTTGACTTTGGCTCGGTTGCTGTCTAGCTAACCGGAAAAGGGGGCTACTGTTCAAAGTGAATTTCTTTTTCCCATGCATTTCAAAGAAGCAAAGAAAATACATCTATTTCCCAGAAAAGACCACGCTGGACCAAAGGGTGGTGACAGCCTCAGGCCAGTTGCGGCCTTCTTGCGATATTTTTACTTCTTACAGAATGGTATTTCTTAATTTGTCTCAGGGCAATATATAATACTGGAACATTTTCGTTGTTGTTGTTGTTGCTAATGCCCTCTGGCAACCGCGGGGCGGTGCCAGATCCCCCATATAGGCAGGCGATGGGCGGAAGGGGAGTCTTCCATTTTAATGAGCCTCAGTCGAAGGAAGTCCGACTCAGCTCGGAGTCCCCTAATTTTGAACCAATTCCAGAGGAGGGACACAACCCCCCCTGAAATCGGCACCCCCAGAGCTATCAATTAACAACTTGGAGGACATTGGAGCCACGACGGATTTTACGTGCAGCAGCTCCCATTAGCGTACACGCTCCAACAGCAGTCGAGCCCAGAGGAAGTTGACCCTCCCAAGCACTGGGCAAGCTGGATGCTGCTTCCCTTGCCGTGTTCTTATTGGAACTGAGTTTAGCGCCCAGACCACTGCGGGACAGAACATTCTCGTTGTCATCCTCAGTATTTCTCCCATAGAGATGTGCACAGAAGATTCTTAATTAAATTACTATGGACATGTGAGATAACTACACTGCTGGTCATCGTAAATGCAACACCCTGAAGGAAGCATGCAAATAATATGAAATTTACAACATGCATTAGCTGAGGTGAGATATGCAAATGATTAGAATTTCAGCGCAGACGCACATCAAGCGCGCCTGTGGCGCCACCTCAAAGCGCTATTTAAGGCTTGGAGATTTCGACGGTTTCAAGTACAGCAATTGTGTTTTTCTTGCTTTTTTTTCAAAAAAACGATAAATTATGCCTCGTAGGAAACAACGATCATCTTTTGATCAAGTATCCGAGTTTGACAGAGGAAGGATAGTGGCATACCGAGATTGTGGGTTATCTTTCAGGGAAATCGGTCGTCGTATTGGACGAAACCAAACAACTGTGATGCGGATATGTGATCGTTGGGTGCAGGAGGGTACGACGGACAGACGTGATCGACCGCATCGACCTCAGTGCACCACGTCACGTGATGACAGGCAGATTGTACGCATGGCAGTGACGGACCGCTCAGTCACATCACGAACCATATCACAGCAGATTCAGTCTGTAACGCATCATCCAGTGTCTGCGCGTACCATTCGACGTCGTTTACAGCAGAATGGTCTGTCCGCAAGACGTCCGTTGCTTTGTCTACCTCTGACGCGGAACCACAGACGTCTCCGCCGCCAATGGTGCGATGAAAGAAGGATGTGGACGACAGAATGGAATGAAATTCTCTTTACTGACGAGTCACGCTTCTGTATGCAACACCACGACGGTCGGATTCGAGTCTGGAGACACCGTGGAGAGAGGATGCTGAACAGCTGCATTATGCACCGTCACACTGGTCCTGCACCGGGTATTATGGTATGGGGCGGTATCGGATATCTCTCTCGCACTCCTCTAGTACGCATTGCCGGTACTTTAACCAGCCAGCGCTACATCTCCGAGGTGTTGGAGCCAGTTGTCCTTTCTTACCTTCAGGGCTTGCCAACAGCCATATTTCAGCAGGATAATGCACGGCCACACGTGGCACGCATTGTCCAAGGGTTCTTCGTCAATCACCAGATTGAATTGCTTCCCTGGCCGGCGCGCTCTCCGGATCTTTCGCCGATAGAAAACATGTGGTCCATGGTTGCTCAACGACTGACCCAGAGTTCATCCCCAGCTGTCACACCAGATCAACTTTGGCAACGTGTGGAAGCTGCTTGGTCTGATGTACCCCAAGAACACATTCAAAGTCTCTTTGAATCAATGCCGAGGCGTGTGGCAGCTGTGATCTCCAACAACGGCGGCTACTCTGGGTACTGATTTTGGCAGGAACCACGCTTCATAGAATGCTGTAAATTTAATCATTTGTTACTTGGTCAACATGTTATCTACACAATAAATTTTGTTGTGATATCTCTTGTTTTTCTTGGTGTTGCAATTTGGGTGGCCAGCAGTGTATTTGCATAGGGGAAAATGCCGAGACAGGTGCTATGGGATGTATGTGGTGTCGCTGATTTTCCGACTCCTCCTTCTGTGTATCTGGCCACCCAGTGCCGAGCGCTCTTATACATTCCCACTTTCTTTTGACTGATGCGAATGAGAAAGGAATTTCTCACTCGGTTTGGTATGCATTGGAAGTACTAGGACGTCAAAGGGACAAAAGTTAGGAAAAGTGCCGATTAAAAACTCTTTTGAATACTAAAATGAGAAGTTTGGAATAGCAATTTGCCGACTGCATTTTCAGTGGGGGGGTGTCTCACCCCCCCCCCCACACCCCCCCGTGGGATCGGCCCTGGGGACAAGGAAATTGTTTGAGTCGTCCAACTTGGGAAGGTTGGTACTTGGTTTCCCCCAATGTAGTTATTATTATTATTATCACTGTTTCTCACAAGATGCTTGATTGATAATCCATTTAAGACGCATTGCAAGAGCAAATCGAGTAAAAAAGAGAAAAGTTTCCATCACTATGTCAGAATTTCATGATTTTTTTTTTTCTTGTGTTGCCTTACACAAGGAAAGAAAAAATCTTAAATATTTTTAATTTACCTCTTTTAGTTTTGGAGTTATTGGGGGGGGGGGGCGGGTCAAAGTCCCCACAGGAGCGACGTAGAAATAATTACGGTCATTTTTGCCACTTTATTTTCTCGACTGTGACTGGTTCTGAGGTACTTCAGAGAATTTTTTCTTTTTATCTAGTAATATGCCTTGAATATTAACAACTCATATTGTAAATTCATTCGAAGATAGTCAGAGCCCCCAAATATGGGCCCCTCCAATACCTCCAATTTCATGAAAAATGCAGCTTTTAAGAATACTTTAAATGTTGGTTCTGACTTGATATAGAAATAATTTTTGCACAGTGCAGTTATACATCTTCATATGAAGTTAATCCAGTGTTAAAAATTTTTGAAGGCCTCCAGGGACTCTCCGTACGGGGCCCCAAACATGGTCGTTAACGCTCGATTTATACAATTTCGAAGGACTGGTACAGCTGGCGCAAACTTCCCACATGAGAACTATTGGCATGGAGATGTAGCATCAACCTAGTATTTTCATATTATGAAAAAACATTTTTTGAACAACTGTTTCCAAGAAAAATCCCCAAAAGTTCCTCTCTATGTGGGACATTCCACTCACACGCATGGAACATTTTGTCGTTACTTTTAAAAGTTTAATCGACTGTAGAAATACTACAGAAAATTAAACTTACCCTGCATGTATCACAAATAGTTCTTTTTTCCCCTCAAAGCTACACTATGATTATTCCTGAGTATTAGCTTTATGACTACTAAAATTCATGCATATAGCATAATTTACAGGAACACTCAAAATAATTCGTAAATAATGTCATAACTTTCTCCATTCGCCAACTGAGGGGAAAAAATACTATGTAAATGTAACTCTACACATACCATATCTTATACTTCATTTAAAATAAAAAAAAGTAAGTAATATTGCAATCAAAAGAAGTTGTTACAAATCAACATAATTTATTTCTGACTTGTGTACCATTTTACAACAAAATCGGCCAACATCATTTCAAACAAAAAGTAACATATAAAAAAAAATTATCAGGTTATTTACGTACTTTTTTTATAGAGTCTATTGTATAGTTGATTGTGAGCTGTTTTGATACTTTTTACATTAGTAATGGTAAATGGAATAACTGAAATCAATTCAATTCGACTAAAAAAAATCTTGTCTACAGTAATTATTTCTGCGTCATCTTGGTGTGGCGTAGCCAAATAAAAGAATCTGGGCCAGGTATTGCATGCAAATATTTCATCGTAGCAATCTCATCTTGTTCCGATAAAGCAATAACCCTTCCGATGTCAAATAACTTTTCATATTCCACTGCATAGTAAAACTTCAGCTCAATATCAGCAACTTCATACTATTTTTCACCAGAGGAAATCATATTTTAAAAACAGGAACAACTCAAAATGCTGTTAAAAAAATGTTTTATTCATAGAACAGGCATATTTTTTTTTTTCAGTATGTCTGACATTTTTGTGCGGGTGTGATTTTAATTTTGTAAATTCAATTTCCAATTTATTTTCAATTTTGCAATATTTTTTTAACTACCCGTGTTTTTGGGTCCTCGTGCGAAAGAAGTTTTTCGAAACTTAAACTAATTAAAAATTATCTAAGATCAACAATGAGGGAATAAAGATTATCAAATTTGGTTATTTTGTCCATAGAAAGAAAAGTAGCTGCTACTGTTGACTTTGATGATGTCATCGACAAATTTAGCAAAGCGAAAGCACGCAAATATCTTTTATCTTTATGAGTACAGTTTTGATTATTTTATTTTTTTAATTTCCATAAATAATTTTCTGATTTAAATTAATATACTCCAAATATTTGTTTTGTTTTTAATTAAATATTTTAATTAATGCCCTTTCAATTGCTTAGGTATACTGTTTTAAGGTGAAACTTTATTTGTCAGATGATGTTTAAAAAAATCTTTGAGAAAGATGTTTATTTACTATAAATGAATACATACATGATAAATAGCAACTTTTGCACAGCTACGAAAGTTTGCCAATAATGGTGTCAAACATAGGCAAAGTGTCTATTTTCAGTCATTTTGACAGTTCGGTTGAAATTTCTGTCATAATACACTATATTTTATAAAAAATAAAATCCACTCAGTTAAATTTGATCATATTTTTTGCTCGTTTCTGCCTTTGATAATTTTTTCTTTAATTTTACAGAAATATTTACATAATCCATACATAATTGTCTAATAAATTTGTAATAATTTTTAGCTTTTTAGCTAGCTGTAAACATCATTTTATTTTTTACAACCATTACCAAAATCCTCTTACAATATTTTCTTGCAAACATCTTTCACTAAAACTTTAGAACACCAAGATTAGGCGAATTACTGGATAAAAAAAAATCGCGAGCTCGCGCCATTTTAGTTAGTTGGGTGGATTGTAACTAAAAAGGATGACGATGCTTTGACGTCATTTTACGATTGTTACATCCTCCCCCTCTGGTTCTGACGACGTCCCGACGAAGAACCAGGAGGCTTTTTCGGTGGTCTACCTCGTTTTCTTATCGGAGCCACTGGTGTAGCGTCCGAATTATGACACAATTTTAATATACTCAACTCAATAGTTGGTACTCAATAAACTCGATAAACTCAATAGTTGGCGATAGCCTCACGCTCAGTAGTTGAATAGTTACGTTCTGCAGAATTCAATAATCTACTAGCATACTCAATCACTCGTTCTTCAGAATTCTCCCCCTGGAGGAGCACTGCTCCAAGAGCATAGCTGCTTGCATCAGTTCGAACAATGAATGGTTTTGTTTCATCAGCCTGTTCCAGTATTGGTGCCGAAACCAAACAGCGTTTTAAAGCTTGAAATGCATTTTCTTCATGGGTACCCCAAAACCACGTTGATTTCTTCTTAGTGAGATTGCTTAACGGTCGAGATAGTTCTGCAAAGTTAGGTATGAATCGTCGATACCATGAACAGGTTTGTAGGAAGGACTGCAGTTGTTTAACATTCTTGGGAGGCGGAATCCGAGTGATGGCTTCAACCTTTTCAGAGTCTACTTCAATGCCATTAGAGGTAATCCAGTGGCCTAAGTACTTTACTTTGTTACATGCAAAATTACACTTTTCTCTATTTACAAAAAGTTTCCATTTCTCAAGTCTCTGAAAAACAGCTTCAAGATCTGACATGTGCTGCTCAAAAGTGGATGACAAAATTATAATATCATCCAAATAAGTAAGTATATTTATTCCAGGAAGTCCCTTTCGAAAGTTATCCATAAGTCTCTGAAAAGTTACTGGTGCATTACGCAGACCAAAAGGCATTCTGCGATAGCGAAATGTTCCTAGGGAACACACGAAAGCTGTTTTGTCACGATCAGGTGCATACACATTTACCTGGTGGTAACCAGAACGTAAGTCAAGCGTAGACATGAATTCAGTACGTTTGGCTTGATGCAAAAGATCGTCCATCCTCGGTAAAGGATAAGAATCGGGTATAGTCGCAGAGTTTAGCTTTCTGTAATCGATACAAAGACGTACGTCACCATTCGGTTTTGGAACAAGGACAACCGGTGCCGAGTACGGAGATTCACACTCTTCAATAATTCCTTTCACAAGAAGGTCATCTATTTTAGCTTTCAGCAACTCTCTTTTTGCTGGGGACAACCGATAAGGTGGAACTGACACTGGCGGGTGATTTCCTGTATTAATATGATGCTCTACTAGTGGAGTGGCCTCTCCCCCTGCCTGAAAGATTCTCTCATATTTGCAGAGCAAATCATTTAAAATTTTCTTTTCTTCAGAATCTAATCTTGAACCTTCGCTTTCTCTCAAAGAATAAGAATTTACTTCGATATTTTCGACAGTTTCTTCCAGATTTGGATCCTCTTTTGCAAACGAGAATTTGTGACGAGGTGTGTCATCAAAGTGCCAAAACCCGCTCTTGATATCTAACACAATACCAGATTTTTGTAAAAAGTCTACACCCAATAGAGTGCGATTTCCCTTAGCATGGGGCAAGAAAATAAGATTCCTAATAAATGTTCGGTTTTGAATCGTAATTGGCACGTCAGCACTCAACACTCTAGACGTAGTTCGATGACCATCAGCTAACTGCATAGAAAGTTCTAGATCCGTGAATATTTGGCCTCTTTCCATCAGAAATTTATATAAGGATTCTCCACCAATAGAACGGCTAGCACCAGTATCCGCGCAAACAGCTCCAGTTGCTTCAAAAATGGATATGTCTAACAAAACAGTTGGAGGGTGTGAACCCAAACAAGTGTACATTTGTACAGAATTAAATCTAGTTTGTCCTTCTCTGTTTTTAGAACAATTAGGACATTTTGCCTTTATGTATCCAGGGTTACCACAACCGTAACATGTTAAAGGATTTCTATCATCTGAGACAGATTTTATTTGTGTTCTTTCAGACCATTTAGACTGGTAGTCTCGTTTTGGCGAACTAGTTTTATATCCACTAAATTTCTTTCTAAAATAGACAGAGTCTTTTCCTAAATTATTTCGAATATTTACATAAGCATCAAGCTTTTCAGCTAATTCACTAGGAGAATTCCAGTCTGGCCATTCATCCATAAAATGATCTCTCATTTCTGATGGGGTTTTTCTTTTTATTTGGTCGGAAATTATTAAGTCTTTAAGGCTTTCGAAATCACTGATACCCAGTTCTGAAATACGACCTTCAAGGTATGTCCTTAATTCAAAATAGAAATCTCGCCAAGTACCGTCAGGCGATTTGTTATGCTGACAGAATAACTGTCTGAATTTATCTGCCGTAAGCTTAAACCTTTGTAATAACAAGTTTTTAACGTATTTATAATTCTGAGTCTTCTCATTTGGCTCCCTAGCAATAAGTTTGGCGATGTCGGCTGGTAGCACACCGATCAAATAAGCAACCCATTTAGAATCAGGCACATTAAAGAAGTTTAACTGCCTTTCAAACAAATTCAAAAATAAACCCATATCATCTTCCTTTGGACAGAAAACTGGTAAAAGTTTTTGTACTTCCAAGATAGACTGATTCATTTCTACACTAGCTCTATTAATTTCGGTTGGCAAGCCTAACCTATGAGCTTCGAGTTGGGACCTAAGCCTTTCTATTTCGAGATTCTTGTCATTAATTATTTCTTGTTCTTTTAATTTCCGAACTTCAATTATATTTGATAGGACATCTTTTACAAACACTTCCTCATAATTCTTAGACTTCATAATTAAATTTCTAAGATCTATAATCTTTAAGTCTGTACTAACTTCTTCCTCCCCAATCTCTTGGGCAAGCAGGATTAGATCCTCCTTCCGCGCCTTACCCAAATACGCCATATTTCCTGAATTTAAAGTAAAACGTCACTCACTTATCTGTGCCATTTTTTACGTTGGGCGCCACTTTTAGCTAGCTGTAAACATCATTTTATTTTTTACAACCATTACCAAAATCCTCTTACAATATTTTCTTGCAAACATCTTTCACTAAAACTTTAGAAAACCAAGATTAGGCGAATTACTGGATAAAAAAAAATCGCGAGCTCGCGCCATTTTAGTTAGTTGGGTGGATTGTAACTAAAAAGGATGACGATGCTTTGACGTCATTTTACGATTGTTACAGCTTTAATTTTACAGAAATATTTACATAATCCATTAATAATTGTCTAATAAATTTGTAGTATGGTATTGTAATTTAAATGAATAAAAATTCACTACTTACTTTTCAGTATGTAACAATTTTAATGTCTTGTGCACCAGCAATTCTTCATTACGTTTTGTCCTCTATGTCTTTTAACAAAATACATTTTCTAAGTATTTTTTACTCTTGTATTAACTGTTGTAAGGAAACCGCTCAAATTACACTTTTTTTCTTCAAATCAATAGTTATCTAAATCTGTACTGTATTTTATGCTCATATTTATTATAACAGCCTTTTATATGTAACTATAACTAATGTAATGTAAAATATGTAACTAATACAAACAGCAATTTGCAATAAAACTTTTTCTTGTTAAATATAGAATATTGAGCTCTGGTATTTTACACGCGATTTTAGAAAAGTAATAGTAACTCAAAAATATTGATGAGTTATCAGCTATACTCAGTTTCTGTTCTTGTAAATGAATGTAGATAGCCATTGCTGTCAAGAGTATTTATTCGAAGTCAAATGTCTCTTCGAATGTCTACTTCGAAGACTTCGAAGTCGAATGTCTTTCGAAAAATCCATTTTCGAAAGATTTTTCTTTCGGAAGGATTCATGATGCAGCTTTTTCTTATTTTTTGTAATCGCCGCTAACATCCTAACGCGAGCTAACGGCGGGTATGCTAGTTCACCGGACAACTGATTTTCTCAGTTGAACCGAAAACTGGGTTCAATCGGGACTTGGTTTTTATAAGACATCTTTCGAGTGTATCATTAATACGGTTCAACATACATGGCATTGCTTGTAACTCTCTGATTTCACCGGTTACCTAGTGAAACGTTGAGCTTATATTTATAACAGTGTGGAAAAAAATTAAAAACGTTCCTTCAACAAATACACTATGCTTATACGAGAACTAGCAGTAAATGTACGTGTCTCATATTACTTCCAGAAAAGACTCTTAACCCTTACGGTACGGATGAACTAGCCGTGGTAATATATTTGTGGTACGAGGAAGTTTCAAACAAGAATGGTTTAAGACGCGAAAACGGGTTGTGTGGCATCCATCGAAAAAAAAAAAAAAAAAAAATGCAATATTATAACAAAATTACTCATTACAAAAATAACTGATTATGTATAGGATTTGTTGACAGCTATGGTAATCACAACCAATTAACTTTCCATGAAATCAGATTTTAGGTGGAGCGATCAGAGAACGTTTCGGGGATGCCGCCAGTGGGCGGTCGTAATACCCAGAGAACTTGTCACGGATGCCGCCAGTGGGCAGTAGGAGTACTATGAGAACGTCTCGTGGCCGTCGCCAATGA
>JAWZYV010001393.1:0-17312 GCA_038373885.1 Cheiracanthium punctorium | reverse complement strand
ATTAGCATTGTGTCCCCGATTCTAAACCAAAAATTGGGGACATTTTAAAAACTCAATGCTCTTCTCAAAATAGCCTCTATTTATTCAACTAGAGCAGACTGAATTATTATTTAGACTATTTAAATTATTGTGTGACAAGGAATTACCCCGGAATCGGACAATTATGAATCACATATGGGTCACTTTTTATAATAATGCATGTCAAAAGTTAATAAATATTCTAAGTTATCATTATTTAGCAAACAAAGAGATTTTTTAAATATCTAATGTGTTGTTTTTAAGAAAAAATACATTAATATAAATAATAAGATATTTTTAGAAGCCTGTTACAGTATTTTTTGTTTGTTTTGCTCGAAGCCCACAATTCCGTGCAGAATTTCTTGTAATATTTGCATGATACAAGAAATTTTGCCCGGATTTCTTGTTACTATTAACAACAAAGGGGTTGTTTCCATTTAAATTAACTGGTCAGTAGAATATCCACTTGTTCTTCATTAATTCCAAAAGTCTTATTTGGCTAAAGAAAATTCCCGACACCTTGTTCCAGAAATTTCATTTCTACTTTTGCCTACGCCAAAAGTTATTTTCCCAATGTAGAGTGGGTCATTATCATAATACACAGCAAATATTTCTACTCTTCAACTGTCTCTTCAGGTGCTTAATAGCGCCTTCTTAGCATCTTCTAAGGAATAATTTTTGTGAAACTGTTTTATTTCAATTTCTTCAATCTTATTTTCATTTTCATTAGACAGTTCTTCGTCACTCAAAAGTTCCAAGTTAGTTCGTTTTGCATTTTGTAGACCGTATATATCCTCTAAGGTTATTTTACTTCTTTGCAAACAAGGTTTCTCTTGATGACTACATTTTTATGTTTGTTTTCATTTAATTTCTCTTATTTCTTTTTCTGTTCCAGTAGCAAAGACCAAGACATTTCGATTTGTTACAACTGCTGAATATGTGTTAATTTATGTTCTTATTTCGGAAATCTGTACTAAGATGTGCGTCTTAATTGCTGACATCGTATTTCTTCAGAGCTGGAATTGATTTGTGAGCGGAAGGGTGTCAAAATTACAGTCAAAGTATAATATAATCTTCCAGTAAAGTATAACAGTTAAAGTAAATACTAATATTATTCATATACATAAATAAATTTTAAAAATATCTAAAATATCAAAAATTATCAGTGACCAAGGATTACCCCAGTAAACGGGGAGAAAACTCAGTATAATTTAAAAATTAATTTAAAAAATAACAAAGAAAAAGTATACGCAGGTATGAAAAGCTTAGACCATTTGTAATTAAGAAACAGCGTCAACAAAACTGTTTTTTGAGAAATGTTTCACTGATATGAATATTTAAAAAAATCATGATTTTCAGAGATAATCTTATTTGAAGATGTTTTAATAGTAATAGAAAATATTTCTTTTCTCTTATTCGTTTCGTAGTTACATTAATTTTGAGCTTGATATAATAAAAAAGAATGTGTACGGATGACTTGGCATAATTTAGCTGTTTTTTAAAAATCATTTTTTAATGCTATAAAGTTAGTGACCATTATTTACCCCGAAGAAAGAGTGACCTATAATTCTCCCTTGTGATCTTTTGGATCGAAGTTATTCTTCTTTTTACAGGAGCCACAACGTCGCATACTGCGCCATACGTTTCAGTCATAGCTGGGCTAATTACCAAAAGAACTGAGGGAGGTAGGTTACAGGAGCAGTGCTTACTTTTCAGATGTAAACTCAGTACTAGTGCGATTTAAAATTCTTAAAATCAATTAGTGTATATAAAATAAACTTAATTATGCACAGAAAAGGCAGCAGCAGTCTATATGCATTTGACATAAAGAATTTATATTCATGAAACAAAGACGCTTATTAAGTTATAACGCTGGAACGATTAACCCATTTGCATCATTAGGGAATAAGAAAAGAAGACCCTTGTCATCGATTTACATCGCTATCGGATGAAAAAAAATGAACGTTTAACACTAAATATCCTTACATGCATACGTTTCTAGTGACACTAACCAGAAAATTTGACCGTATATGTACGCTCTAGTGATAGTAACCAGGAAAATCGAACGTACATATACGGCAATGATTCAAATAGGTTAATAGGTACCTAGAATCGATAGGTACCTAGAATCGTAATAGAATCGGTACCTATAAGATATGATGTAGAAAAATAGCATGTGAGTTTATACGATATTTTCAAAATACGTCACATCGAGTTGCATACTTTACACTGATATAAGGATAAATGTAGGAATTGTAATTTATCGTTCAATAAACTATTTTTGTTTAAGTGGAAGAACAGTTATAAAGCACGTTATAAGGGTCCTTAGTTTTGGGCGCATGTTTATACTGTAATACAGTAGATCCTCTGTAATAGGAAACCATGGAAGAATTCGCTGTATAGAGTGTTGAGTAAATAGATGTTCCAATGAATAGGATGTTTCTTAGTATTAAAAGAATCAAAACACGCAGATGAAGTGGTTTTTCATTATATTTTTGAGTTTATTCTTTAAAGCATAGAAATGTACAGGCTAGAGATGCATAGCTGTATAATATCCGAAATAATGTCTGAAACTTGAAGAATCCTGCTGTAATAATCTGTAAAAATTTAGTAAACAAACAAAAAGAAGTATTTAGTGGTTTATTTATTATTTTCTTTTATTGTTAGTTAATTATTTTAATTAATTTCTGCTTCAAGAAAGTTAAATTAGAAAATATTACAGAGCTAATACTAGTGAAACAAAGGTGACGTTTTGGAAAAATCTTTCTTATTATCTGTCAGCTATATTGCGTGAAGGCAATACGCATATTATCTCTTCATGGATCAAAAATATTAATTATAATATTATATACATTGTTCATAACTATTTCTCATAAATTTCCCTTAATAACTTAAATTTTTTAGAGAATATTTAAAAATATTTCAGAAAATTCAGGTACATTTCCAAAATTGATCACTTTTATTTAATAAGTGGAAGCTTAGTTGCTTGTAAAACTATTTAAAGATTCGAAGGTTTTGCTTATTCATTTATAGTTAAAGAACTACAAAATGCAGAAAACTCTACTTATTTACTTTAATAATACTTACAAATAAAGTACTTACAGATTTTAATTTTAATGTAGAAATATAACTAACTCTAAATACACACTTCTCCAATTAATGTAATAAGTTTTTATAAGCTATTTCCTTAATGCTCACTCTTCAGTGCTGTAAATGATAACATATTCCACTTAACCATAGTGATATAACACCATCTGGAACAAAATACTTTGTTTTGTTTAGGCAAACTTTTGACTAATTACTTTTTGATCTTCTGCCACATGTGATTCTCCCATGAATGGTGGGAAAGTATTGCCTCCGGCAATGATTCTCTACCCAAGCTTTAGAAATTTATTTTATTCTCTACGATAAGCTATTAAGTTCGGTGTCAGAAAATTATTAGTGAATACGAGGAGAGTGACTTTCCTATCGCGAATTTTTTTGTTTTGTTTTGTTTGCGGGGATTGTTGTAGCTTAGGAAAACGTAATATAATGGTAAAATCTGTGTTACACCGGAAGAATTTGCGCACTTAATCTTGTTGAATCTACAATAAGGCAGACAAACATCAAACATTTCTTGTAAACGTAAACTTAGGCTTGAACTTATGAATGATTACTTTAATAAAACTTACACTACTTCTAAATGTAACTTGCACTTGAGAAAGTTGATAAAATAACAAGCAAATGGCAGTGGATGTTTATTTATAATTTTTTTTTTCGTCCAATTAACTATGAAGTCCCATTGAAAATTAATATTTTTCATGTTGCGTTAGTTTCAGTCTTATATTTTAAAATGACGCTGCGTTAAAAAAATGAACTAATAATAATGATAATATTAAAACAAAATAAGATCTATATACATCTAAAATGTTTTCCTCCTAGTTTCATTAAACATCTGTCTACCAATGTATGCACAATATATATTGCATTTCTCATTATCTTCCGATGACTTATTTAAATATAAATTACTCATCTTTTGGAACCATTTATCAGTTTACCAGTTTTGGTCAAGTCTTCGATTTAGGAAGTCTTCATAAAGATTCTGTTTTTCATTCTTGCCGTGTTAAGCCAAAGGTACACTAGAAACTATCTGCGTAAACAGGGAGGCTCCTTGGAGAAGGAGTTTATTAATGTTACATATGGAGAAATCCGCCTAAAATTCTAAACTTTTAGATCAGTAGCCACGCGTAAAAAAAGAAACATCGTCCTTCAAACTTCAGACATTTAATTTACTGAGAGGTAAAGATTAAAAAAAATAATGCAATGCCGATATATACTCGCCAAAATGCTAAATCAAAATATAGAGAAAGTTTACGGTTGGAAAGGGCTCCTAAAGAGCAAGCCATTGATACCTGTAAAACACCATATGACACAGTGAAGCAGCGCCGGGAATGTAAAAGAATGAAGGTGTCCGAGCCAGATCTCACTTAGCCAAACATGACCGTCGATGACTTTAATGTTAATGTCTCGCAGGACCGTTCGTTACCTGACTTTATGCTGAGAAAGTTTAATTTGTTTTCCATGGAAACTACTCATAGAACGCTAGGTAATACCTGTTTATGTTTCAAAGTTTGCTAGAAATCTCGATGTATCATGTATGTCATTTGTTTCGTACTTTTCGTATTGCAGACCTAGCATTAATAAAATTGTAACACTGTAATTATTTGTTTACTTGATTTTTCTCCCGATCCCTATGAAAGTCAATGTACTGTTTACGTACACGTACACGTATTCACAGTAAGCACATGATTATGTCCACGACACAGCCATACCCCGTTTGTTTCTTCTTTTTAAGTGTCTTTAAAAACAGTCATATTTACGTACATATTTGTGTTAAGTATCTCGAGAAGTCAGAATAAATAGCAATAAATTTAAATTAAAATTATGCATTTGGGTAAATCTGAAATTAAATGAAGATAGCAAAATTGAAATCTTACTCATAAAAGTTTAATAATCAATTAAATTCATATGCAACAATAAAGCATAATACCCCGTAAAGTTAGCATACCGAGCTTTTAATTGCAAAGCACGATCGTAAAAATGTAGCGCATCATTGAAGCGCACATGTATTCGTTTCCTTATATACTCAAATCTTGGGCTAAGTAACAATGCCTTCTACGTCATCTGACTACACTTTGCATGAGTTTTTTGCATTATCATCTATTTTCTCAGTGAAAATGTGCATATTCCTTACAACGTGAGAGTCATTGTTAAAATGCTTGATAAAATGTAAATGCAAAGGTGAATGTAAAATGTGTGGTCTTGATATCAAAATGCTTGTAAAATGTTAACTTCCTGTACTTTCTATAAACTCATCTTTGCTAATACCAGCAATAATAGATAAATTTCTGATACCAACTTCTTGAACAAGGGATGATTTCTTTTAAAATCACTATGCATGAAAGTTGAAATATCAACATCCTACTTGGCCATGTTAACATATTTTATGAAATTGAGGGTCAATACTCGTGAATAAAGCCTAATAAAAATAAATAACGTGTTAGACTGACAGCGAAAATGCCGTCCCAAAACAGGGACGCTAGGCATAAATGGGTTTAATATTTTACTTCGAAAAATGGTCCTTACTGCACCACTTTGGCCTCTGTTGGATAAAATCTGAAATTTTTTTGTTTAATCAACACAACATGTTCTAATTAGTATTTACTGCAAATATGGTTCGTTTGGCTCAAAAGCATATGAATACGTAGAGTTTACTCTCACTTGCATCAAAGCTAATTAAACTTAATTTGAGATGTTAGGGTTATTCCTATCTAATCGGTATTTCAAAAATTTTTCGGAGCTATTGGGCTAATGAAGTGACTTTTGTGCCAAAGCTCGTTAAGTTGCTAGAATTCAGCAGAAAAAAGAGTATATCTACCGCCAAACGTTGTCAAAACTTGGCGACATTTTGCGCAATTTTTGGGAATAAATACGACGACCGTTATCAGATCTATACCTATAGCGAATTCTATGTACGTTAATTAGTATTTTCTACCATGTTGCCGACTTCTGAATTTACCACGGTTTTAAGAAACACGAGTTTCCTTTCGTTATTATGGTTTCTGAAAAATCATCAAAAATCGCCAAGGGTAGCTCTCGCAATGTACAAAATACTTTAAATTTTTATAATAGTAATTTAGATTTCTAACTGCTTTTCAAACTCATGACGTCAAAATGGCTTCATTCTCAATCTAACATGAATTAGTGAAAGAAGGAAAAAAATCACATTATTTTACTTTTCTACAGCACATGATAATCTAGAAGTTTATTATTTCGCTCGTGGTGTAGTATTTTGTCATAGCTTGGTAACCTAATTAGGATTTCTAACGCATTTTTTAACTCGTGACACCAAAATGACTTTGATTTCATTTATGATATCCTGATTTTCTTACAGTTATGTCTATCTTCAGCATGTAGATGGTATGTCACATGATCACTATTTTACACAATATTAAAATTTCTAATGCATTTTTAAACTCTTGACATCAGAATGACGTCATTTCATTTATAATATGCTACTTTTTTTTACAGTTATGTTTATCGCCAGCATATAGATGGTATATCACATGATCACTATTTTTGACAATCGGAAACTGAAAACTCTTTCTGGAGGGGAAAATTATCAAAAAATCGAAACAAAAATCGTGGAACGATTGAGTTTTCAGAATTTTAAAATTGACTACGGACTATTCTATGTCGTTTTACATATTTGGGCAAAATTTCAAGCCGATTGGCCGAACAATGTGGAAGGAGTTCCCAGACGTACAAACAAACTTTCACTATATATTTTAAATACAATCACTAACATACAATTATATAAGTAGCTTGAGATATGTAAGTTTTTTTTTTCTTTTAAAGACATAAGAAAAAGTCTAACTACTCCGTAAAGTCGTATATTTTCACTCTTGTTTAAAGGGATTTACTAAATGTGTTGGTTTAACTATGGACACCGGAACGCCTCATGAGGTTGAAGAAATTCTCTCACATTTTCTTCATTTCGCCCAGTGCTAAAGATAACTGACGCCACCTCCACGTATTCATTTCTCTAAAGTTTGGTCCAACAGTTTTCTCACAATGGGGCCCTAAACACCTGTACTTTTATTAGTCATCCTGTACATTGCTCCTCAAAAGTACAAATGATCATTTTCCAGTAATGCAATGCTTTGACACAGTTATACAAATTCTCATTTACTTGTAAACTGAACAAAATTTACCACAGAAGGAATTAAGACAAAAAGATTTATTTCCTGCACATCATTTTCTAATCTTAACTGTTTTCTACGTCATTTTTACTTCAAGAGATTATAATTGCACAAGACATTTCAAGAAATTATAAACTTGTGACATCAAAATAACGTCAATTCCACTTTCGATAAGAAAAGAACCTGCTTGTAATAACTTCCTAGATTATGGAAAAAAATTGTTCATCAATCATCAGATAAGAAAAAGTTTATTCGCTACTCTTTTTTTCGAAATCGTAAATGAAAGTAACGACATTTTGATCTCTGCTAGAAATTAAATAAGAAATTCGAAGCTAAAATTACGTTACCAGATAATTATTTCTGTAAATTTTGAGATTACGATTCGATGGATGTTGCCGATCGTGGACCAATGAAATAATTATCAAATACCTGCTTTTTCTAGTCAAAAGTTTATATTTTGAAACTGTGTTTATTATAGATTGAGATATAAATACTTTATACCCTTACAAATTACTGTGCTTCAAGTAACGAAAATTTATTTTTGAATGGTTCAATTAGACGTTGAAAAAGACATCTTAACATTTATGCTTATCGTAAAACAGTCTATCTGCGTGAAAAACTAAATGCAATAACTTATTTTTAAAAAAAGTTATAAATGTTTCAGTAAAGCAGTTATCAAAATGCCGAAGGAATTAAACGCAGTTCAAATTGATAGACAAAGAGCTGATAAATATAACAAATTTAAAAGCATAACTCACAAATGGTGGATGAGTTATGAAGCGTTTAAAAATCACAAGAATTATGACTGGGAAGGAGCTGTAGAAAAAGGTATTTCTTTCATGGCGCAGCTTCCTTTGGCGAATTGTTTTGGCGAGATAAATGACATGATTTAGCAATGATAATCCAATGTTTAGCTTCTGTTTTGACGAGGAATTTCAAATTTATTTTTATGTTTTTTTCGTATTATTTTATTCGGTGCTTTATAATTTAAGTGTGTTATAATGTTCGATTTGATAATTGTTTTGAAATTTGTTCTAAGTATAACCATATTTACATTAAAGAAATGAACACAGGTTGAAAGGAGTGCATCCCGATTCATGAAGTAAATATCAATTCAAAGGCTAGTAAATAAAAATCTGTAAATATATAAGACAAACTTGTACATCCCAGACTAAAACAAAAGATGAAACATAATATATTACAATAAATGGCATCATTAATTTGTCGCGAAGCCAGAACAACGCCAGAAAACATTGATGCCACAGCTCCCATCGATTGATTCCTACTCTAACGCCCCCGTTCTCGCCGACCTAAAATATCGCCCTATGTTGGCGAGCTTCAGAGTCATGACGCATGCGCACAAAGGAAATAGATGAAAACCAACGAAAACAAAGGTACTTACGTGTTATCCCGGCGGTGATTTCCACCAAACAATTTTTTCGTTAAATGTGCTGGCAAAATGTTGCCAATCGTATTCCGAACCAACAATAATTTCATGTGTCCAGTATTTATCTTGGTGAAAAATTGCTCGCCTTGACGGACAGCCGGGATAATACGTAAGTACCAAAACAAAATAGAGTATTTACGAATTATCCCGGCGGTCCGCCAAGACGAGAAATTTTTCGCTAAGATAAATGCCGGTCAAATGAAATAATTTATAGTTAGAAATACGTTTGACAACAGTTTGCCAGCGCATTTGACGCAAAAATCGTTTTGCGAAAATGACCGTCGGGATAATACGTAAGTACCCAAATTAGCCATAAATGTGCTAGTTAAGTAGTTATTGGCCACTGAATTATCAAAATTACATTAATTGGCAACCACATCCCACAAAATAAATAAACAAAAAATAATTCTGTACTTACATATTATTCCACACCATCTTAATTCCAAATTCAGTTGACACATAAATACAAAAAATCGTCATGGTAACTGCAAATGTATAGTTATCGCCACCTTGTCGAGAGTGGGGGGCATTAAAGTAGGAAGCAACCCTGCTATCAAATATAAGAACACAGGCCACGCTCAACTTTACGAAACTGTAGAGACTCCTCAAATATTTCGTAAAATGGAGTTGTATTCGAGACCACACGATATTTCGTAAAATTTCAAGTTTTCGTAAGAGGAAGAAGCTCATAAAACGAGCCTCTACTGCACAGTGGATTGTAGAGCCACCACGTTTGTTTAGTGACATAAAGATCATGCGAAAATCGCAGCTGTGCTTTAGTTTATTGTATACGTCTAAGTAATGCAAACGTTTTCGCGAGATTTTACCACCTCTATCTTGCCGATAATTCTGTAATTTCGGTTATTGAATTTTGATGGCCGCTATAGTCCAAAAGTAACAAATATTGCATTTTCGCAGGTAATCTATTGCAATAATTTATCCAGTTGCTTATTCAGTAGTTCTTGTCTTCCACAATGTCATCCATAAAATCGAAATAAACAACTAAAGCATGAATTTTAGTCAAATGCTTTCTTCAAAAAGTCAAATAGTTCTTTACGCATACCATACCCAAGCAGCAAGAAATCCCCGGCAGCATCTCAGCCAACTGTCTTCATGCGACCCCTATTTCACCCGCCCGACTTCGGCGCGACCTCCGTTGTAGGTTGGGGATGTCCAGTTGGGAAACAATCCCTCGACTGTCCGTTCCGGAGCGATTCTGCGCGTCTCCGGACGATTTACCTAGGATTCCCCATGTGATTCTACGCATCTCCTTACGATTCCCCGACAATTTGTTCACATACCGCGATTCTACCAAAGGGAAGTAATAATATTGTTGCGGAATTACTCTGCTACTCCTGGGGTTCGTCGTTCTAAAGTCCAGTGGTGTAAAAAGTTCAAGTAAAAAGTCACTTGTCAGGATGGAACACAAACTTTATTTCTTCTAGAACTTCGTAGAACAATCAGCTGCACACAATTCACAAGCACAATCTAGCAGTAACGTGCTTTTAACAATCCGCTTGGATCAGAAGCTCTCACAAATGCTGTATTTCTCACACGAAATAAGTCACTTTTACAGGCAAAAATTCCGTGGAAATATTCAAGGGATATAGTACACTATCCCTTAAGACACAGCAATGAAGAATTTACACACAGCACTTTAAAAACAGCTTCACAAAGCAAGCTAAAACACAGCTTCTATAGCACTATCAGTTCACACAAAACAAGCGTACTCAGAGCTCCTCACACATTGAATGTTCAACTCGCAACTGACTCAATTCGGGGCGATGCCCGCTTCTATAAATAGCCGACGCAGGAGGTACGAGAGGTTTCCAGAAAAGTCAATTTCTCGAGGGTTCTACATAAAGCGTGAATTTTTATTACGTCATAGAAGAGAAATGTTAGGTTATTATGCGTTTTTAATGCAGGAAAAACAACTTCCAGGCCCCATTGGGAAAATCGCGCCAAATGACCAAAAAGTCGCCAAGCTTGGCGACTTTTGGCGAAATATCGCCAAATTTGGCGCCAAAAATAAGTCCTCAAAAGTGAAGAGATCTAAGCTCTAGGACTAATATTTCTCGAGTTTTCTAGAAGCCCATAGAAAAACATATGGGAAATCGAAACCTCCGTATCTCCGGTTCTAATTGGCCGATTTTGATGCAACAAAAAGCAAAATTTATCTATTTGAATCGTAGAATACTAATTTTAAACCATTTTAAGCCCCAGAGCAGCGGGTTGCCCCGAAAATTCGTAACATTGCCCCCTTCCCAAGGACTGCACGTCCCGGGCAGTACAATCCCCAGTTAGGAGGTCTCACAAATATCTGCAGTATATAACCATTATCAGGATCTTAACAACATAATTCAAGCAAATAATCAATAGCACAATAAGCAAATACCCATTAATAAATAAATAAGAAACATAATAAATAATTACACTGTAATAAGTAATCAATGTAATAACAAATACACATTAATAAAATCAAATATTTTACAAATATGTACACTAAACATGTCGTAAGTAGTGAGAGAAAGAGAGAGAGAAGAGAAAGACAGGAAAGGAATGATAGTTGAAAGAAAAGAGGAATTACGCCATAGTGACCATGGTCTGAACTAATTACAACCGCGGTAGATGGCTAGCCGATCGTAATGTACAACTCTTGGCTTCGAGTTTGGTGACTTACGAATCCGTACGATGACGTCATTCAGCCGGTTTAGGACTGTGTAAGGACCGTCCCACGGCGATTGCAGCTTGGGAGACAGGCCTTTCCGTCGAGTAGGATTCCATAGCCAAACTTTGTCACCTGCGTTGAACTCGTGTCCCGTAGCCTTCGTGTCGTAGCGAGTCTTCATCTTTTCCGTGTTCAGGTTGATCCGCTCCCGAGCAAAATGATGTACGTCTTCAAACCGTGCCCGAAGGTTTTCCACGTACTCCTCTGGCGATGAAGGCGCATCTGCAGGGCGGCCGAACACTAGATCGGCGGAAGACGAAGATCTCTGCCGAACAGCATCTGGGAAGGTGTGAAGCCGGTAGTCTCATGGACGGCACTCCTATAGGCCAGCAGGAACAGGGGGAGTTTCTTGTCCCAGTCCTCTTGATTCCTAGATACCAGGAGCGAGAGGTTGTTCAAAATTGTACGATTGAACCTCTCCACCATACCGTCGGATTGTGGGTGTAAAGGCGTAGTCTGGGTTTTGTCCATTCCGAGAAGTTGGCATAGTCCTTTAAAGACTGCAGAGGTAAAGTTCGTTCCTTGGTCGGAATGAAGTTGCAGAGGGGTTCCATATCTGGAAATCCATTCTTGCACCAGTACCTCTGCTACGGTCGTAGATTCTTGATCGGGAATAGGAAACGCTTCGGGCCATTTAGAAAAGTAGTCAATGACAACTAGGATGTATTTGTTGCCATCCGAAGTTCGCGGAAGAGGTCCCAGGATGTCGAGGGCAATCCTCTCAAAAGGCGCTCCTACATTATAACGATGTAGTCTTCCACGGCTTCGTTTCTTCGGGCCTTTACGGGCGGCACAGGCGTCACAAGCTTGACACCACTTTTCGACGTCGCCTCGAGCCCTAACCCAGTAGAAGCGCTCGCGAACTTTCTGCAGGGTCTTCATCACGCCAAAATGGCCTCCAGTTAAGCCATTATGCAGCTCTTCTAGAACCTTCGGAATCCTCGAGCGAGGGAGTACTAACTGCCATCGGAGCATCTTGCCGTCGTCCGACTCCCATTTACGATACAGGACTCCATTTCTCAGGCGAAGCGAATCCCATAAAGCCCAGTACTGTTTTGCTGCCGGACTGTAAGATGATATTTCTTGCCAACTGGGCTTAGCGCTGGATTTTTCCATAAATTCCACAATAGGTTTGATGTCGCGGTCTGCTAATTGGTCCGCCCGAACATTTCCGTCACTCCAGGGATCTTGGGATGGTGTCGATGATGTAACTTGGCGGACAACGGGATGTTTCAGATGGTAATTTTTCTCTGCCCTGGAGCAATAGCGACAACTGTCTATGCAGGGCCTTCTCGACAAAGCATCTGCGTTTCCATGAGATGACCCTTTCCGATGACGTATCTCGATGTCATATTCTTGTAATCGCTGTATCCACCTGGCTATTTGGCCCTCCGGATTCTTGAAATTTAAAAGCCAGGTTAAAGAGGCATGGTCCGTTCGGAGCAGGAACTTTCGGCCGTACAGATAATGATGGAAGTGCTCCACGGCCTTAATGATGGTTACGTCCTTATGATGGTTACGTTCGCTCCAGTATCAATCACCATGTGGCATGGGGAACCATTAACATATCCCAGTACGAAGAGTCCATTACTGCCGCCATTCACTGATGAAATCTGCAAGACTTTCAAACGGGGCTTTTGAATATCCCTCAGCATCTGTTCCTGAAAGTCGTCTCTTTTCTGTCTTCCTTTATGGGCTTCTCTGGTGCATTGATAACTGCGATCTTTACGACGAGAGTTCTTTTGTGCGTCGCAGTATTTTCGTAAATGCCCCTCGCTGTTGCACCTCCAACATTTCACTTTTCTTGGCTCTGACTTTTCTTGTCGTTCCACCAGATTTTCCAGGGTCTTTAATTTATTCTCTAATCTCTCCATTTCTCCATCCGTAGGCTCCTGGAATGACACTGCTCTAACATTATGCCGCTCTTTTCTTACGGCCAGCTCAGCTGCCTCTAGCTTCATGGCGAATACGAGGGCAGACCTGAGATCTTTATAATCCGCCAAGATCAATGCTTTCTGAATTTCAGAGTCCACGAGGCCTTCAATAAAATGTTGCACTGCAACTTCTTCTCGAACATTATCAGGATAACTGCCATAGGCTAGATGACACAGCCTATCTATGTCGGAAGCCAGCTCTTGGAGGGTCTCGCCAGGTCTCTGCATCCTTGTCTTAAGTTGGATTCTACTATATTCTTTCTGGCACTTCTCTCCGAATTTCATCTCCAAGGCACTGGCAAGGGCGTCAAAATCTCCTATCTTCGTCGCTCCGATAGTTTGCAATACATTAATTGCATCTCCGCTAAGAGAAGCGGCCAGTTGATTAGCTTTCTCGGACTCGCTCCAACCATTGGCTCTGGCGACGATCGAAAATTTTGTCTTGTAAGCTTCCCAGGGAGTCTTTCCGTCATAGGCAGTAAGTTTCACTACTGGGTGGCGTGACGACAACCTGATGTTTTCTGGTACCTTTCCCAGCTTTACCAGACTGTCCAATTTTTCTTCAATTTTAGCTTCACATTCTTCACGCATTCTGCAAATATCCTGCTGTAATTCCTTAACATTCCCTTCAATTCTTTGTTCATATTTCGTCTGAGTTTCTTCTAAGAGAGAAACTCTTTTCTCCATTTCTTCTTGGCCCTGCTTAATTTCTTCTAAATTTTCTTGGGTTTTCTCTATCTTCTGTTCCAACTTTTCTTGATTTTTCTCTATTTTCTGCAACCCGGTTTTCATCTCTTCTTGTCCGGCTTCAATTTTCTTTTCTAAATCCGCCTTCATTTGTTCTTGTCCGGCTTTCATTTCTTGCATCATATTCATGAGCTTTTGAAGTTGTTCTTCCATTTTTTGTCTAGTCAAAACCATAAACTGGAAAATTAAAGTCTTTCTTTAGAATCCCGATTCTGACACCAAATGTTGCGGAATTACTCTGCTACTCCTGGGGTTCGTCGTTCTAAAGTCCAGTGGTGTAAAAAGTTCAAGTAAAAAGTCACTTGTCAGGATGGAACACAAACTTTATTTCTTCTAGAACTTCGTAGAACAATCAGCTGCACACAATTCACAAGCACAATCTAGCAGTAACGTGCTTTTAACAATCCGCTTGGATCAGAAGCTCTCACAAACGCTGTATTTCTCACACGAAATAAGTCACTTTTACAGGCAAAAATTCCGTGGAAATATTCAAGGGATATAGTACACTATCCCTTAAGACACAGCAATGAAGAATTTACACACAGCACTTTAAAAACAGCTTCACAAAGCAAGCTAAAACACAGCTTCTATAGCACTATCAGTTCACACAAAACAAGCGTACTCAGAGCTCCTCACACATTGAATGTTCAACTCGCAACTGACTCAATTCGGGGCGATGCCCGCTTCTATAAATAGCCGACGCAGGAGGTACGAGAGGTTTCCAGAAAAGTCAATTTCTCGAGGGTTCTACATAAAGCGTGAATTTTTATTACGTCATAGAAGAGAAATGTTAGGTTATTATGCGTTTTTAATGCAGGAAAAACAACTTCCAGGCCCCATTGGGAAAATCGCGCCAAATGACCAAAAAGTCGCCAAGCTTGGCGACTTTTGGCGAAATATCGCCAAATTAGGCGCCAAAAATAAGTCCTCAAAAGTGAAGAGATCTAAGCTTTAGGACTAATATTTCTCGAGTTTTCTAGAAGCCCATAGAAAAACATATGGGAAAGCGAAACCTCCGTATCTCCGGTTCTAATTGGCCGATTTTGATGCAACAAAAAGCAAAATTTATCTATTTGAAGCGTAGAATACGAATTTTAAACCATTTTAAGCCCCAGAGCAGCGGGTTGCCCCGAAAATTCGTAACAATATTAAGAAACACAGCAATGTAGGCAAGAGCAGCAGCACAAGAACACAGCGTAACTTTCGATAACTTTTATCGAGCCGATTAAAGTTAAATGCTTAATACACTATTTAAAGATTCGGTTTAATCCGCGACCTGTAATATATAAATTTAAAGATAATCATTTGCCGAGATTAACTTTGGCAAACTTTACGTGCCAACAAAAGAAGAAAGACGAAGGGGAACGGGGACTCGACTACGTCACAGAATGATGGAGTGGAAAAGCGAAAGTACAGAACTGGCGGGAAAACTGTCAGCGCCATCTGCAAATAGTCCTGTAACAGTTTTCTATGGACCTTGGTAGTACGAGCGGAATGGACGATAGACCGAGAACTTCTTATGGGAGGTCGTATGGGTTTTCTTCCAGCGTTTGAATGCGATGGGTGAATGAGACGTTGGCAGCGGACGTCCTACCGAAGTTAGAGAAAAAACGCCTACTACAAGCCGATAAAATAGATAGTCGGCCAACTTTTTACTGAGCTCTCTTGCTGCCTGGATAGTCGGAAATTTGTCCATTCCTTCAACACTTTTTTTTTCTAAAGTAATTATTAACAATTGCATGAACCAAAGCAAACGTTTGAGATCTAACATTTCTGTGAAATTCTCATTCGTGTGAGGAGTAACCTACTTCTATCTGAAGTTTGACAGCGTTAATTTGAATAAGCCTGTGAAAAAAAAAAAAAAAAAAAAAAAAAAAAACATAAACCTGCTTACATAAACATAAAACCTTTAACCACTGCTAAACATAAACATAAACCTTTAACCTGTCATTGTTTCACATTTCAATTGTACAATTTTCAGTCACATAGTCTTACCTAACACAATTTATGCCATGGAGGCTTTTCATAATTTAATTTACTTTAATAATTTTTAATTATTATTATTAAATACAAGGGGTTTAAGAAATGGATTAAAAAATAAAGGAATTATTGAAAATTTTAAAATTCATTAAAATATTCAGTTAAAATTTATGTCGAAAGATAAAGCGTATTCAATGACAACAGTCTTTCGTTTTATCTTACAATAACGTAATTTATTAAATTTTACAGGGACCACTACTGTTCTATTTTTTCTTAAGTATTTTTTTTCAAAAATGAGATATCATGCCAAACCCTTCTAAAATTTCATTTTCGGATGTTTTTAATGTATGCTACTATCTCCCATTTTACAGAGTGCTTAAAAGAGCAGGCCACATTATCTAAATGGGAGAAACCTCCAATGAATTCACAGACGACCTACGCATCTGATTATGTTGATTACCGTCGTACTTTATGTGTCCCTGACTCTAGAAAAGATGGTTCACCATGCTGCTGTGACCAAATTAAACTCAACCGTTAAATTACTGCAACTCTCGTTGCTTCCACCTGGATAGTAGTAAATCAACCTGAATTTTAATAAAATCTGAAAAGTGATAAATGTTTACCTGTTGCTATTGTTTTGTAATTTTCATGAGAGCAGACTTGTATTTACGTCCTCAAGGTGATATAAAATAGATCGCGACTTGCATATAATAATTAAGGCGCAGCTATTAATTTCACTGATCACTAATTATATATATATATATTTATATATAGGATTTCAAATTTCATTGTGCGTTCTATTTGCTTTTTTGTATACTTAAGGAAGTGTTGGAATATTTTGCTCACCTATTTGATTATTTACATTTTGGATACTTTTTATTTTACATGGAAAAAGAGCTATCAAACTAATTAAATATCCTTAACTTTTGATATTTTTTATTAATTTTATAATATATATGCATGATAATCGAGAGCCTTTAAATTATCTTTATTTTATTATTTTATTGTGTTTATATATACTTGGGAATGTTGAACAAAATTAAGTTAAATCTGCTAGTGTCAGGAAAACTTATAGTTTTGAGTATGAAGTAATAAATTTTACATTTGTCTCACACAAATACCATTTATTTTTACTTTTTGAGGCAAGAAAAAAATCACCTTCTCGATGATAAAATTTTAAAAATTGACACCCAAAATCTCGAAGTCTAATATTTTCA
>JAWZYV010001391.1:0-16465 GCA_038373885.1 Cheiracanthium punctorium | reverse complement strand
TAACTGACATCCCCAAATTTGTCTATATCTTGTCCATAATACCCCCCAAACTTGTCCATATGGCACAATACGGCGTCCATAATGATATCCTCTGGACAAAATATAGACATCCATATGGACATGTTATGGACATCCAGAACTTATCCATATGGGCATGTTATGGACATTCATATGGACATGATATGGACATCCATAATTTGTCCATAAAAAGACATTCTGTGGATATTTATCTCATATCCACAGTTTATTTTTATGCTATGGATAAGTTACTACCATAAAGGAATAGAAGTATATGTTTCATCAGTAATTTCTGAAATGAAATGAAGCTATTACAAGAACTGCTTGTAGGATCACACATATTTGAATCTTCAATTTTCATCGATCCTATTTTCAAATTCATTACGAAAATAATTATAATCGTGCGCAATAATAGGCTTTGATTCAATATCATTCACATTACATTCAGCTTCAATAAGGAATAATTCATCATTAACTTCTTATTCAACATTTCGCCATTCCTGCCGAGTCGACTTAATTTTTTTTATTAAAATACACATTAAGTCAAAAAGTTGTACATTACCCCGTATTGTAAAGAACAGTGATATAGGCAAGCAATATGCAAGAAGTGCGCATAAAAATGTTATAATTAGCTGACAAGGAAACTTCAAATATATGGGTACTATTTACCACAACCACCACATATTATTAAAAACAACGTGCATACAAAAATGTTGCTGCGCATGATCAAACAAATTGAGCCAATCAGAGTTTGTCGCCGATAGATTTTCCCATTTATGTCATAAAATAGACATGATTGGGGTGTTTAGATGTCCAATTCATGTCATATAACAGACATAATATGGATTTTCCCGTTTTTGTCGTAATAAGACTTAATTGGGGTGTTACATGCCCCAATCATGTCTTATTCTAGACACATTATGGACTTTCCCAAAGATGTCGCTAAAATGATGTCCAGGAGATATCTTATCATAGACATAGACATGTTTTGGACAAGTTTGTCCAGATATGGACATAAATTGGGCAAGTGTGCTGTCAGGGTCTGTTCCTGATGTGTTCCCACACAGGGCAATTCCCCCCCTCCTCCCCTCGGCCTAGATCCCTCGCTCAGATAATTGGCAATAACACCACAATTACATCCCTCGGACCAACACCACACTAAAGATAAGGCCTTTGGACTGCATTCACGTCACAGAGGTTCAGCCGAACCTCTGTGACGTCCTGTCCCTAGTAGCAATGGCTGCTTGTTTTCTGCTCGGCCGTTCATCGACTCATCGAATTCAGTCATCGGCAAGTGCACTTTTGTTTTTCTGCAATAGATAAATTTTTATTCATGGAGAGAAGTGATCTAGACGAGCAGTTTCGCCGATGGGAAACCGACAAGCAATATCTTATCCGAAACTGTAACCCAGTGTTTTACCTCTTTATTATTACACTAAATTATGTGAAAATTTCACAATACAACAACATTTTTAGCTACACAAGCTATTTTACCTCAAAGGGGGCAATTCCCCCCCTTTAGGAACGTTGCAAGAAAAAAATGTGGGGTGGGGGTCAAAAATGGTAAAAGGACAGAAATTCACAAAAAACCTTGATTATTATGATCGAGAATCGAAATTTAGGGGGGGGGGCGGCCTCCTTAAATTCCTATAAATATTTGCGTAATTTAGATGTGCCTTTGCATAATCTAAGGGAAATTTTGAATAATTCTTGAATTAATCGCATAATTTACTTCAAATTTCTTATATTGGGGTTGGGACGGGCAGGGGGGGTGGTATCCCCCCCTGCCCGTCCCAACCCCAATATAAGAAACCTTACCCCTGGACTTTGAAATTTTGACAAAGTGCTGTT
The DNA here is from genome assembly GCA_038373885.1 of Cheiracanthium punctorium. NCBI lineage: Eukaryota > Metazoa > Arthropoda > Arachnida > Araneae > Cheiracanthiidae > Cheiracanthium > Cheiracanthium punctorium. The sequence goes on along the minus strand of JAWZYV010001391.1, from coordinate 14,596 downwards.
CAGCCATTATTAATAATAGTCAAATTATTCAATTGCTAAGAAATTTAACTTTTTACCAGTGTCTGTAAGTAGTAACAACTTTCAAAATTAATAATTAAAAAACAATATTGCAAGAGCTCTTTCACCTACGTCATTATCACTACGTCACACCTTAGCAACCAACTTTTTTTGGTCAAACATTTGTTCATTTGTGTATAGGTTAATAATGCTTCAACTGAATAAGAAGTTTATTTGAAAAGTTCATGGAATTTATAATTTTCAAACATGGGCACATCCTCAATGTTTGTTTCAGAATTGGGCACACCAAACAGATTTGTCCAAAAAATTTTTTAACGGTCAATGGTAACCAAACGTCCTCAATTTCAAACTTTTTTTAAAATTTGTTCTCCAAATGTAACACAATTGGAGAAAAAGTTTCAGTTAAAAGATATTTCTTCAAATTAAAAAAAAAAAAAAATCATGTTTCCCCCCATATGTCCCCAATTTTTGTTTCATAATTGGAGACACTACACATATTTGAGATAAGGTGACCAAACGTCCCCATTTTCCGGACGTTTCTCAAATTGTCCCCAGAATGTAAAAATGGAAATGGAGACAATTTTTAATTATTGCATTGTTTTTCAATTAAATTACTGTTAATTATTGCAATAATTCTATATGTCCCCAGTTTTGTAGTCAGAATCGGGGACATGTCCCCGATTCTGACTACAAAAATCTGGTCACCTTAACGTAGAATCGAAGACATCTTCCCAATTTTGAAACAAAACTGGAGACATGTATTACAACGAAATAGTTATACGTACTACAATGAAATAATTATCAGTAATTTAATTAAAAAACAACGCAATAATTAAAAATTGTCACCAATTCCTGTTTCACATTTTGGAGGCAATTTGATAAACGTCCTGAAATTAGGGACTGTCGCCGGAAAATGGAGACGTTTGGTTACCTTATATTAAGGTGACCATACATCCCCAATTTCTGTGTTACTTTGTGTATGGTGACCAAACATCCCCATTTTCCGACAGTCTCCGATTTCAGGACGTTTTTTAAATTGTCCCCAAAATGTAAAACAGGAATTGGGGGCAATTTTTAAGTGCAGCAGTGGTATTAACCCTTTAATGTGCATGTCCTCTCTAGCACACAACTCTAGCATTTTCATTCATGATAAATACATTTGATTTCGATATAATACTTGAGGAGGACAGACATAGGCCGTGTCTACGCTGCCGGCCGGCCGGAAACGGAGTACTTCGGGCTCTGCTGCCGGCCTGTGCAGAAGTCGTAATTTGGTTTACTGCATAGATATGGGCCGTGATTTCAAAAGATGTAAATAAGCCGGCCGTACGCTTCGTGATTGGCTCATTCGGAACCGTCTTATTTGCCTGGTCTGCCAAAATAGAAAATGAATCGCGGGGTGTATTTAAGGTTTCACGCCAACAGGAAGTTCTTATATGCACTCCTTTTGGTTATGTTTCCCTATTCGGACAGTGCGATTTACCAAATTTTTAATTAAAGATGTGGAGAGAAAGAAATGATTTTGTTTTGATTATAAAAGTTATTTATGCTGTTGTAATTTTATTCACTGTTTAAAATATTATATTTTAAAAGAATTAAAAATTACTTAAACTGCAAGTGTATTAACCAAATTGTTGCATTGATCATCTTATTTATTTTTAATTATTATTATCTATTTTTAATATGTATCGTTCAAATACTAAACATTTATTACCCGTTACCTTGCCAACTTTTTATTAAGTAAAATCCTGTTTTTAACGAAAATATATATATGGATATTTCATTATGTCAACGTGTAAACGTCGTAATTAATTATGTTAGCTGAGAAATCTTAAGTTTTGATATGAATTGTGCAGTGGATATAACAGACATACTGTTTGGCTTACTTTTTGAATACTCTTATTGAACTTTTAACTAGCGGTCAAAATTGTCTTTTCATTTAGTCAATCTTTCCCTTCATTTATACTTAGTATGTGTTAGCATAATTGTTATTTTTTTAATATAATCAATTTTAATTATACATTTAGTTATGCCAAATGTAAATATACTGCATAAGTTTATATATTGTTCTCTTTCTTTTATGGATTAGTTTTTGACAGTTTAAACCAGTTTTTGATGCTTGTCATGTCAAAAACACAGCCCAAGCTTGTTGCATATATGTGTCAGGGTTAGAAATTAAGATATTAAAGTGAGGTGCCAATGGCACCCAACTATTTTATCTTAGTTGCCAAAATGATCTACTTGGGCGTAATTTTAAAATTATGTAGTGTAGTCATTCAAATATCAAATCATAATAGCCAAGTACGAATACTAATTAAAGTTTGTTTACTAAATATATACATCTGAAAGTAGGAAAGTAAATATGTAGAATATTAAATGCTGCTAACGAATTAATAATAATAAAATTACTGCAATATTAAAAAAAAAATTGGAGCTGCAAAATACTGTTCTTTTATAAAATTCTGCATCCTATGCAGGCTCTCTGTGCAATCCATACGTGCAAGGTCATGTGGCATGCGCCATCGCCAAGCTAAAAATGCACTGAGCTCTAGCCTTAAAGGGGGAAAAAAAGGAAACAAGCAAACAAAAAAAAAACCCAGGGAAAAAAAAACAAATGTAACATTTCATTATATTTATATCAAAAACAGAGCCTGACTATCACAATGGTAAGCGAGGCACTAGCCTGGGGTCTCAAAATCAGATAAATTACCCTATATAAATGAGATTTCTGATAATAATGACATTCCATGTAATTCTGACTAGGTAATATGGTTTGAAGGGTGATTGGTGATAAACCTTTCGTAAAATTCCGAATGTGTCAAGTATGTTATAGCGATTGCCGTTGATCAGTATGCTTTGCTAAGAATTTCTTTTTTTTTTAAAGTTAGGCGTAAAAATTGACGACCAGGTATTATTTCATGGTCGTCAAACTTAAATTTCTGGGTGAAAAATACGACTAACGACCGCTTATTTCTAACCCTGATATGTGTTTATTTGTATATTAAGCGTGTTCATTAGTGGGAGGGTCATTCCATTTTAATGTCAACCTTCAGACCAAATTTAGTGTAATTTGCTGTCAACCCTATTTTTTCATGTATCTCGTTTTTTTCTTGATCCTATCATAGTAGAATCCATAGATAGGACCGTCACGAATGTGTTAGATGCCTTTGTGCAAACACTGATTTACTGCCCCTATATAAAAAAAAAAAAATTCACCTTCAAAACAAAACTATCATTTTACTATTCCATGTACTTATTGTTGGAAAATATCATAATAAAATCGAGTCTCAGGAGGTTACCCCCCTATAAATATTCAGTTTTTGAAACAAAATTATGATTTTACAACACCATATTAGTATTCAGAAGAGAATATACGGCATTGCTCTGGACTGTAGTGTTGCCCGATGGATACCCGGCACTGCCGAAAACTCACCCATGTGCTTGTAAAGTCAATAGAACCAAAAACACTGAGGTAGGTATCTAACAGTTACCATGGTTGCAGAGATCAGATTTGCTTCCATCTAGACTAGTCTTTTACAGAGTTCTAGTGATATGGAATTCATTAAGTTCAAGCACAGACTTGGGAGGTATCCTTCAAGGAGTTGCCTGTTCTTTACACCCCCCCCCCCCAGAAAAAAAAGGATGAAAGAAGGGGGAGGGGAGAATAAAGTGTATTTTTTTTCAACAATAATTATAGAACACTGCCATAATGTTTAACGAGTGAACAGGGTGGCGACAGATCATGGAAGCATCAGGGAATTTCGTAAAAATATCCAAAAATCAGGGAACTTTCGTTTTCACCTAGTTGACAAGATCATTTTTAGTTGTGGATCAGCATCTAACTGCACAAGTCATAGTGTCGTTCTGGATCATACAATACTCAAGTGATGCAGACACATTATGAATCCAAGACTCAATTGGTGTAGGCACTATATGAGTCCAAAACCGCAGGTATTCGGACTTGTACTAAGATACAGATCATATGAGAAACCAGACATAGGCCTAACTTACTAAGGGCAAGAGGAAGCAATTGCCCCCCCCCCCCTCCCCATGTTAAATGCCAGCTTAGACATGTGAATCAATCAGATATATGAATGTGAATATGAAACACTCTTTCTCGGTCAAAACTTCTGCATCTGGGCAATCCAGTAACAAATTATATTGAAAAGTAATGATTCGTTACCCCTAGTGGTCAATTGCAATTGCCCTTTACACCAAGAGGGTGGAATTTTGTAGTCATTGTGACCTCTGTCCCCTTATTCCACTCTGGAGTTTTCTACAGTCACAGTAATTTTGATCATTGTCAGGTATACGACGATCAGGGAATTTTGTTTCTTAATTTCTGTAGCCACCCTGGTGAATGCACTGTACAACTAGTAAAAAGGTCACTTTGGTATAACGTTTCCGATTTACACAGAGACACCAGGACATTGAATCAAAAGTAATGAGAAATCCTTAAATCTAAATAAAAAGCATGAAAATATTTTAATTTTATATGTGAACTGTTTGTTTTTCTAAATAAAGTAATATAATACAAAGAAAACGACAAGTTTTATCATAGTTAATATTATTTGGAAGCATTGATTTTATTGAAGCTTCTTTTGATTATCCAGATTTACACAAGGTAGGTTTGAAATTTAAGGAACCCTTTTCAGAATACAAGATAATGGCTGATGCTTAATTTAATTTCAAGAACTTTAGATGTTTTAATAAAAAGTCAAGCATTTCAAAGGGCTGATTAATTTTTATGACTTTCTCATTGACAACTCAAATGGAAAGTGCAGTATCTCTTATTGCTACAATATGGGAAAATGGAACAAAAAAGGTAAAAAGAACATGGCTTATGTATTTTATCAAATTAAATTCTGAGTTTTGTTTTGAATGTAAAATATTTAGAAGGAAAAAAAAAAACTCTTTTCTACTGCAGAATTTAAAAATTTGCTCACTGTTTAAAATGTTTTCAAAGGCATGACAATGCATTCATAAAATGTTTAAAAGCATGGTACAAAATAAAATTTGTTTAATGTTAAGGAAAAAATGTTGTAGGTCAATTGTTGAATTAGATCTTTCTAAAATGATAAAACAATTTGCACAAAGAAAACCACATATGTCACATTATAATGTCTAAAATTCTTTTTAAAAAACGAATATCCTTAAAAGAGTACTAAAATTTTGCCTGCACATCTAAAATTTGTTATTATGTCAGAAAAATATATTCACAGTAAAAATATTTCATCATAAGAGTAAAAAACTTAGAATTACAAGAACAAATTTAATTATTTGATAATTATGGCTGGCATTGCTTGGAATAAGCTGGTTTAGTTGACAGATTTTTTTTAAAGGAGCCACTAGTATTATTTGTGCCTGCTCATCATTTTTCCTGGCAATTTGTTTAGATACTATCTAAACAGGGACCCTACTAGGAAAAGGAGAAAGGGCTTTCTGAGCTCTTCATCTGCTCATAATAGTGATAATAGTTTCAAAAGCATGGAACTCAAAAGAAGTATGAGAGACTATTATTACACACATTATCCATTTTTTATGAAAAACAACATTTATAAGAAACCAATATAGAAAAATTGACTTGCACTCAGGGGGATAACGGGATATATCCCCCCCCCCCTGAAATTTTTGGATTAGTGATGAAATTCCGTCTATTTATACACATATAAGTTCATATCTCCTGGCTATGCACCTGCTTGCACATGAATACTTTTTTTGCAAAATTGTACCATGGATGGCACTTGAGGGATTGCAGATTTCCATTGAGTAACTGATGTAATGAAAAAGCATTAAATGTGTTTGCTACCACTAACACAAGGGACACAATTCTCTCTTTTTCTATGCTTTCCCACCAAATGCTGAAAAAGTGCAATCTGTACAGGCGGCTGTGTCAAAAATATTCTATAGCTCTGTGGCATGCGATGGGCACTTTGATTAACTGCCATGTTATTGGTGGTTCAATCAATCAATGGCAACAGCTGCACTTTTTCAGCATGGGGCAGTCTATCTAGTTTTTTTTTTCTATACTGATGTATGTAGGTGAGTCGGAAAATGTTTCCCCTGGCGACTGAGGATAGGTGTGTTTGAAAGTCAAACAATATAATGAGACATGAAAGATATGACACAACTATATTTGTCAACATAAGTAACTAGCCTCCTTCGGCGATCAGTTTTGGCCATCGATGGCGGCTTCGCAGCCAAAATGTGCAACCTAGAGCACACAGGCCGCTCCGCTACTGGCTTGTGCAACCTGTGGCACACTGGCCTCTTCTGACCGAAATTTGCAACCTACGGGCCGTCTGCCTTCGTCAACCAGCTGGTCTGACCGTTTCACATACGGGCTGCATTCACACATTTTGGTGAGTGGCTGCATCCGGCAACCAGCTGATCCGCCGACGGCCTCTTCGCAACCAAATAGTGCAACCTACAGTCTGCCCCACCTTCAGCGACCACCTGGTCTGCCAACAGCCCACTTTGGAAAAGAAATGCGCCCCCTACCAGCCACTCGCCTTCGGCAACCAGCTGAATAAAAGCTCAATAGTTTGTCCATAATTATAAACATTTTGTTAGTTGGAATAATCCATAGCTTTTCCATGAGAGCTGTGACAGGCCAAAATGTTGCCCACATTGCGTGTCACCTCTTGATTGACCTGGCAGTTCGCCAAATATTTTACCCCTCCTCTCTACTTCTGCTTGATTTGGGAGAAGAGAAAAAATCTGCATCTCACATGCAGTTGTGCAAACACACGCAATTATGATATGCTTTTAATATATAGTACTTTAGTGCGTATTTAAAATCTGAAAGTGTTTCAGATTTTAAATACGCACTGATTTTATTTATCTGAAAGTGATTCAGAGCCCATTAAGCTCAAGCTCCTTCAACAAATATTTATAAGCCCTCCCCCCCCCCCCCAAAAAAAAAAAATCATCATACAATAAAAATATTGTATTTCACTCAATGTACATACAAACGCTAAAGAAATAAAACTTTCTTTTTAGTTTTAGAAGTTTTTTCAGCCGAGTTCGATCTGTATTTGGGATGCAGTACTCCAAGAGGTGGGCTATGATGGGTCAAAAAGTAGATATTGTGCATTCGGTGCCACGAATCACACAAGACAAGTACATAGAAATCACATAGTACATTTCGATACTAGAATGTTATACAATAAGTGTAGCTATACCAATTCTTGATAGCTTTTTGTTAAATTTAATTCTAGATTTATGGGGCTATATAAAAAGTCTTCTAACCTACTGGCCAATTTACCATCTATAACCAGGGGTGTAGTGGGGCTGGAACTGTGTTCCGTTACTCAAATGAGATTATTATTATTACTAGCTGCCTTCGGCGACCACTTTTGGCCGTCGATGGCCACTTCGCGACTGGCTTGTGTAACCTACGGAACTCGGGCCTCTTCGCAACCAAAATTTGCAGCCTGCGGGTTTGTTTTGTTTTGCCAGGAGAGGACAGCTTGCATCACTGAATGTGTCGCTTAGAGCTACATATACGTCCTTCCCGGAATTTCCCGCCACAATTCGGAACCTCATCAGAAGGTGGGGGACTTCTGAATATTGGCACCTCTTGGAAACTGCTAGCAACCACCTAGAGGACTTTCGGAACCACGGATTTAACGTGCACGTACACGGTGGTCTTTAGTGGTATGCTGGTATCGAACCCGCAACCTTCCGGTTACGAGTCCAATGCCTTAACCATTGGGTTACCACAGCCCCCTACCTGCGGGTTGTCTGCCTTCAGCAACCAGCTGGTTTGACTGCTTCACGTCCAGCCTATGCAGCATATGGGCTGCTTTTATACATTTTGGTGAACGGCCGCATCCAGCAATCAGCTGGTCTGCCGACGGCCTCTTCACAACCAAAAAGTGCAACCTACAGGCTACCCACCTTCGGCAATCACCTGGTCCAGCAACGGGCTGCTCCGGAAAAAAAAAAATTGCTACCTACAGCCTGCTCACCTTCAGCGACCAGCTGAATGAAAGCTCAATAGTTTGTCCGTAATCGTAAATTTTTTCAAATTCAATATGCCCACTCGCATGGGCCGTGTGCAACGACCACACTTGATACTTGACCCCTTCAACATATCTGTGTTCTAACTGTCATTTATCGCTAATACCTATGCAACTACTAAAAACAGAGTCCCATCATCAATATAATAACCTGTCTTCCTGCCGCAATGCGAACACAGAAAAGAAGAAGGGGGATGTTAAGTGTGCCAGTCTAACAACTACATGTCTATGATTTTATTTTTTCAAAATTGGAGTCATGTTTCAACAACTCAACTCTGAACTCTTGAAATTCTAAGTTCAGAATAACATGACTCCAGTTTTAAAAAAATAAAATCATAGACACAGGGGTATAGCCAGAGGGGGGCTGCAGCTCCCCCTTCTGAAATGGGACCCTTTACTTAGCTTACAGTTTGATACCAAGTTTAGAATTCAAATTTAGCTTGCAATTTGATGTCCAGCCCCCCCTTCCCTGAAATTAAATCCTGGCTATGCTACTTCATAGATGTGTAGTCGTTAGTCTGACTGACACAGTTAACAGTGGCACAAAGTCTACCTTACTGGTTGGCAATTTTTTAAAGCGAATTTTCGTGGGACAGCTTGCCGGCTAGTAATTATAGATTTATGACAAAAACAAAATAACCAACAACATAAATACACCAAATTAACCTAAATAAAAGCTATAATCCAACGCAACTTGTAAAGAAGTTTAAACGAATTCAGAATTAAACAAATGCTTATATCTCGCAACAATCAAAAATAAAAGTTACGATCCAACAACGTTGAAATCAAAATCCATCTGGTTAAAAAATTCAAAATTAAATAAACGTTTATGACAATGTCCCATAACAATCGAAATAAAATTGATCTTAACGATCCAACATGGTTGAAATCAAAATCCATCCAGTTAACCAAATTCAAAATAAATGCTTACAACAAAAACAAACTAAACAATTTAAAAATACTCCGGTGAGAGCAATGAAAAAAAAAGAAACGCGACTTCAAAAAACAATAACAATATACGTTTATGCTGCCAATTTCTAAAAAAGAATTGCTACAAGTAGATGTTTAAGTGTTGTGCCAAGCCTAAACTTGATTGTAACCTTTGGTTAGGATCAAGGTGATTATGTTCCGTGATTTTTTTTTTGAAGAATCAAGGAATGAATCATTTGCTTCGCTTCTCTGTTTACTTTTTCAAGGTGTGATATCTCTCTAGATATTTAGAGTTGAAAGTAGCTGCAAGTTAAAAAAAAAGGTTAATTTTTTAGAGATCTTTCGAGCTGTACAAAAAGTTTTTGCTTTTAGTTAGAGATAAGAATGTTGTTTCTATCAAAATTTCAACATGGCCACAGATACAGATGCACTGGGAGCAATGAGTCAATCCCGGAATCATTAGGAACTGGCCTTTTATTATTTAGACAAGCACATTGAGACATTTGTCATACTGCTTGATAAGCTTCAAAAGGCCCTCCAGGAAAACATCAGTGCTTTGCATATGGACAAAGCATTGAATGTTTATGGACAAAAGACGACACAGCAAGTGAACACGCAAGACACCGATACACCATTGGGTAGAGGTTGACTGCAATCAAGCAGATGGTGCTGTTGCAGTGACTCCACAAAGCAAAGACCAGCCTCTCAGTCTGGTTCCAGTAGGCATTTTCGCCGATCCCAACCGCCCGCGCGAATACCGCGTCTGCGCATGCTCAGCGAGATCGAGAGACCGGAAACCGCACAAAGCTTTAAGGACGGTGCTGGCGCCATCTGTTCGGTGAAAATGTAGTTAGTTTATTATAGTGATAATGAATATATAGAGGTAGAGGATGACACATATTAAAATGTAAATTTTATTACCAGATCGCAGAGGTAAGTGTTTTACTTTTATTTCTGATTGTATTTATTCTTATATGGTCTTTGAAATAAACATTTTCATTAATGAATATAAACAAATATACTGGTATTTTTCTACTTACATGTACTACATTTAAAAAAAAAATTCGGTTGATTTAAATAAATTTGTAAGTATCAGGTATTTTTTGAATGTTTTAAAACTAAAAGTAACTGCTCTGTAATAATAGGATGCAATAAATAAGTTACATACATTGTTTTGTTTTTCTTTAAATAAATAAATAAAAAAAACTTTTAAAAAATAAGCTGATAAATATATATTTATATATATATAACAGGTAAGTATTAAATATATACATCCATTAGTTTTGTACTTTATTGTTTTTAAATATCTATCTGATCTATTCTTCTACACATGTCTCAAAAAAGTAATGAGATGTTTCATAATATTATGTTAGTTAATTTTGTATATATAATGAGAAATGTAATTAGGCATTATTTATTCTGTATTATACACACAGGAGTTTTATCAACAAGAACAAAATCAAAGAAACAAAATCTGTCTCACTTGGTACACAGATTAAAATTATGCAATTGCACCAAGGATTCAAAAAAAATTCAGGAAGTGTTTACAATTAAAAATATTAATTTTTCTGCATCTGGTAACAGGAACAGTGCGGCATGGCAGTAGGTGCTGCTGATTATTTTAAACTCACAGATAAATCTGGCAAATTTTAAAAGTTTTTTTTCTTCCAGAACATGAATTTTTTAATAATTATATATTTTTTAGATATTAAGTATTGCAGTTTTGAGGCCCAAGATTTTTTTTTTTTTTTTTTTTTTTTTTTTGTAGACATGGGTTTTATGGCCCTATTCTATAATCAGGCCCTGATTGGACAAAAGGTAGCCGAGAGGGGGGGGGGTTGTTACAAATCTGGTATTGGAATTTGAAAAATTGGTGACTTATTCTACATTTCTGTGGAATCTTGCATGTGTGCACATATGAATTTAAATTTGAAAAATAATAATGAAGGCATATTAATAAAATAGCATCCTACTATACAGCTATGTTGATACCTGACTCATTGACTGGAACAATTCTGGTTCAACCACTCCAAGATAAAACTCTTACCACCATCACTCCAAAAAGATTACAAAGTTCTGTACGACAAAGTAATAAAATCTATGTATCATTTGAAATTTTTCATAATAATGTATAAAAATAATCTGCACGATTCTAAAAATCTGAAAATCCACCTGTTCCCTAATTTTCAAACGAGTTTTCACTATTTTCATCTCTATTTTATTTCCGAGAGTTAAAATGAAGTTAATCATATGTGTGAAAAAATTAGGTGTTGCAAGTGATAATGGCATCATACTGAAGTCCTGGTCATCAGGCTTTGAAGGGAAAGTTGCGATTCCAATTAGTTTACAATAGTTTTTCTCGATTACCAAGTTAACTCTTTTTGACAAATAAAATGATTTCCTCTGCATGAAATATTCATGTAAGAATGGATTTTCTTAGCAAAATACAATCTTTCAAATGTGAAAACTTTTTGCGCGTTTATAGGAAAATGCAGTTTTGATTTCGGTATGTACCATAATAAAAATTGAATATGAAGTTATTCTTTTTTAAGTGACAAAGATGGAATATATTGAGTGTAGACCATCTTTTCTAGAACCCATTGTAATTGCCTCCACACCACGATGGGCTTTGACTTCTAGTAAATATATAACTATGTAGCCTATGTAAATGCAAATGTTTTATTACTGTATTTCCTTTTAGATTTGGGTGGATAAATTATGCAGTGAAAGTCATGTAACATGGAGAGTATTAAAGACATATTCAAGATCTGGCGAATAGAAAACAGAGACATATTCCCACGAAGACTCCTTGACCATACAAGCAAGGTATCGTAGTAAAGAATATCATTCTGTTTTTTGTGTTTCGTTCATGTGTGCTCTACTGCCGATGTGTATGCAAGTTGTGTAAAATGGCTGCACAGTACGAAAAGGTTGCATGTTTTTATTGCAATGAGCAAGTTTTGATTGTAGTTTATTCAGGGAATGTTAAGGTCACAGATAAATTTTAGTTTCTGATCCTGGTGCTACAGATTGATACAGAAAATTCTTCTACTGGGGATGTCATTTATTCAATGTTTGTTTACGTTTTAAGCCTAATGGCCAACAGCTCGGAAAAGCTATTATAACTTATCAAAAAATTCTACTAGTAACCATCTAATTTGGACAGGAAGAAAGTAAACATATTTATTTAACATCATAAACATACATATTCACTTACATGAACAGACACAAATACATACGAAACCTTTCAAAGCGAGCATCTGTTACAAACTTATCCTTTGGAACAACCGATGATCACAGCACAGATAATGCCGATGTCCTTTTCTTCATTTACAATATAAACCTTTCTGGTTCATTTACAATATAAAAGTTTTACTAGCTGCTGTTATGACTTTTCCCATTTATTTCACACCAAAATCTACAAGATATAAGGGTTTCTCTGATAAAAAAATCATTAAAAAAATTTTTTTTTGCCACAACGTAATGCGGAACAATACAATTAAATTGGCGGGTTAACATTGTTTTACCTACACCAGCTGATTCAGAGGTGTCCTTCTTCTCGACATGAAAGGACCCCATTAACATGTGTAACAGTCATAACTACGTCTTGCCAAAATTTGCTTTGTGGTCCTTAATCTTGCCTTGTGGATAACTAACAAGTTCCTTATTTACTATCGTATATAGATTGTATCACATGAATTTTATTAAAAATAAACTACATTGCACTCATGTTTTAATTCTTTTTTCAGATTTGTACAAGGTAGTAGGAGTAAGACAGCAGATCCTCTTAATTCAAGATTACCCAGCTGTTATTACCTTTAAAAACCAGCATAACCATCCGATTCATTGTGCTGATAGCCTCAAACATAGAGACATGTCCGTAGATACAAAGGAAAAATTATGTTCGTTATTTCGACGGGGACACAATCCGTCTTCAGCTCATCATTCATTAAAAATGGATTTAATGCTAGAACACAGAGATAATTATTTTAAAGTTGCCACTGATGGGCATTATCTTCCCACAGTATCTGTAGTTGATAAATTATATAAAAAGGAATTTTCACATGAGTATGGTAATTTTGAAGGAGATAAAATGTTTCAAAAATTAGAAGAAATGCTACAGGAATACAACAGCAAAGGAAAATGCCACATAATTTGGAAAAATATGTTTATGCAAATAAATCTTTAGGAAAATAAACAAGAGTATGTTTTATAAATAATGCAAGAGTTTTATGTTTTATAAATAAACAAGAATATGTTTTAGAAATAATGCAAGAGTCTTATGTTTTATAAATAAACGAGAGTATGTTTTATAAATCTTTATTTTGTATACTTAAAATCGTCTTTTTTAATTATCTTTTTTAAATAAGAGTTTTATGTTTTATAAATAATGTATGTTTTATAAATCTTTATTTTATATATTTAAAATCGTCTTTTTTAATTAAGATCTAAATGCGCATGCATGCATGCAGGATAAATTTTTAAATTCAATCCTTGGTGGAAGAATACAATGCAAATTTTAAATAAATTTTACCTAAATCTAATAAGAGATGATATGTACATGCATGACAACAATTATTCCTCCACAACTGTATATATATATATTTTTTCATTGTGCTCTGTGTTTGTGGTTAAATTTTCTAATTTACAATTTTGTGGTATTAAAATAAACTAGAAATAATTATGGTGTTATATAACCTATTTATTGCAAAATTAAAGTAAGCTTTTATGTGGTATTTCTCGTCTTAAGGGTAAGCTTTTAAGTTTTGAAATCACTTTTTTCTATCATCTCGTGTTGCATTTTACTTTAATAATTTATATGCTTTTACTTTTATGCATTTTTAAAGTAGGATTACACTCCTCTATAAGGGTCCTATGTAAAAAAAGAAACAATTTTGTTTGTGTTGTATGTTATGAAAAAACATACCTTCTGGCTCATAAATCAATTTAGGAAGCTTTCAAAAATTTTTTCAAATGCTTAAAAAAGAAAAAGAAAGTCACAGATTATATTGTAAAACATATATCACTGTAAAATGAGATGAGATTTTCTTTTAAAGTAATTATGTATGTGTGTGAATCACAATAAAAGTAAATTATTATTCCAAATGTTTTAAATTTCTTTTATGCATTCTATTCATATTCCTTTTATTTGAGATGTTTTTTGCTGTTTCCTAAGAGGAAAAAAATGTTTCTGGTTTATATTCTTTTTTCTCCAATAAAATAATTGAAAACTAAAAAATATTACTATATACTGAGTAAGGGTATTTATGTTGCAAATCACTTCACTATTTTATATAAATTACCAGAATTGCATGTATCATTATTTCAAAATTTCTTTTGTATTAGTTTTGTTATGTTATTGCTAAATAAACTTTTTTTTATATATAAAGACTACATTACTTGTGCTTTTGTATGTTCATAAGACACTATGTCAATAATTATGTAATGTTAATTTTGCAATTTTCTTTGAATGTTACTGCTACTGAAAAACAATAGACACGCAGTAATAAGGGATTTTTTTTTTTTGAGTTCAATATAAGAATATTGTTTTAATACTAAAGAATACTTCAGTATTATAATACTATTACAATTTACTATTGTAAATAGTATAATACTGGCACAGT
>JAWZYV010001390.1:0-19070 GCA_038373885.1 Cheiracanthium punctorium | reverse complement strand
CATTGTCCGCCATTACTAAGGCATACTAGAATAACAAAAGATTTACGGGGGGAAAAACGATTAAGTTGCGAGCATGCACATTGTACTACTCTCACTACAATAACGTAATCAAAACGAGACATACCTTTGCGGGAAACCTTTCAGATGCAATGGACTTCATCTTATGGTAGGTGATAAAAATTGGTGAATACTGTCCTGCAACACAGAAAAAATAAGACTTTATCATCTATGCTAATTAATATAAATTTACAGCTAAACGAAGACTATGCCGCACGATCCTTTAATAATTTATCTACTGACGGTACTCAGAAGCACCGTTAAATTAAAATTGTAAAAAAAAAAAAAGAAAAATCTATTCATTCTAACCATTGCTTTGAAAAATCTCTACCCAATACTTCATCTAATCGCCTTACATATATTACAATTGCATGTTCTATTAGAGTAAGATCATTTTAAATAGACAGCTTTCCACTCACTTTCTAATGTTTTCTTCTTAACTCTTACCCCCCCCCCCCCCCCCCCCGCCAAAAAAAAAAAAAAAAAAAAAAAAAAAACAACGCATTAGTGAATTTTCAGACGTCTATTTTATGATTAAAGGATTAAATTTTCTAAAAGTGTCAACCACAAAATGGTACTCGACTCCTTCAGATTGGTTGATCCCATTCTCTTTTGAAAAAGACTCGTTCACTGTCTATAAAACCAGTCATCCAACGAATAGCTTATGCTTATTATTTTTTTTCTTCATTTTCTTTTTCACTGCATTCATCAGTATTGATCATTCTTTGCCTAATTACAACAAGAGAAAACATAGATTCAAGGTGATATTCTTGCTGATTCTTAATTCAGTAGATAAAGGGTTGAAGGGTATACTTGAAAAATACTAACAAGGAAGGCTGGCGGTGTTACATTTTTAATGCGTAATAAATATTTAAATATTTAATTCGGACGGACAAACGGAATTCAATTAACTTTCCAACTTCTCTGGAAAATTAACGATGTACCGACCAGGACTTTTATAAAAATAAGCATTTTGTTGGACACACCAAACGATTTGAAAACCTATTGTCACAAAATGCGCAAACGTTGGAGATCCCTACTCCGTTATCTTGCATAAAGAAATGACATTGTTTACATGGTTAAACCGGAATCGGATACCAGTCAGCTGCCCCTTCCACACCACGTGATTAAAATTCAACATAGTAGTCAAGTTATTTATCTTGCGATTTACTTTTATCTGCAAGTTTTGCGATGTTTTTGTTTTGCTTCGAATGTAAAACGACACAGGCAGGTGGGTATAAGGTAGGGGGAAGCAGTAGCTCCTTCAAAAATGAAGAGTTTTAAAAATTGAAACTTTACTAAAATATTTTATTTTTAAGAATAGTCTTCAAATTATTTCTAAAATATTTTTTTTTAACCAAAAAGTACATTAATTTTTAAACAAGTACTTACAGTTAGTGTATGAAACGCAATTAAACTCGCTTACAACAACACTGAAGAGATCCTATTTATGACTCTATAACGAGCTACAATGATAGGAGCAAGTCAAGTGGTACCGGACATTTCGACGTAATAAGAGAGTTGTAACTATAATCGATGTCACTATAACCGAGATTAGCAGTATTTCTAACCAACCCCTCCCCTAAACTAAAAAAATCCTGGGTGAGCCACTGCGTGTGTGTGTGGAGGTGGGGGGGGGGAGGATCCAAAGTCTTTCTTCGTGGTCCCCCCCCCCCCCCCCCCCAACTAAGCATAAATCTTGGCTAGGCTCTTGTAGAATAATTATTTTTGGATGTTATTCTCGAAATTAAACATTTAGTATTAGTTAACCCTTTAAGGCGCAACCCTTTCCCAATGCTGAAAAAAGGGCAGCCGTTGAAATCGCTCGACTTAACCACCAGCAAGATGGGGACGATCGAAACGTTCATCGCGTGCCTCGTCAAAAAAGGGTCTCTAGATCTGTGGCACGCGATGAACGTTTCGATAGTCCCCATCTTTCTGGTAGTTAAGTCGAGCGATGGCAACGGCTGCCCTTTTTTCAGCATGGGGCAATCTATCCAGCTGTTCTTGTATTCTTCCATTTTTCAGCAGATGTCAGTGCTGCTAAAAGTAATCGTGACCATTTTTTTAACGGGAAATGACATGCTAAAAAGTAAAGGATTCTCGTGGAGCTAGTTCACCCGCAACTATTTTTATAGAAATCAAATCGATTCTTCGTGGCTGGCAACAGTCAATACGTCAGAGTTTGGTGTTCCCAGAATGGGAACACTGCGCGTTAAAGGGTTAAAGTGACCGACCGATCGTTTCGAGGTTTTGTCATGGACATCAAAGTTAGGGCTGGGTGGACCCCCCCAGTCCATGGCCCAGCCTTAGGTTGGGAGGGAGTTCGAATCCATCCCTACGCAGTTTCAATTACTGTAACTAATACAAACTAGAAAAAATATGTTGACAATATTTTTTTTCCCAACGAAATTTTAGAAGACTACAGCTAGTTGTATAGCTTAAAATTTAAAATGACATATTTATGATAAACCGCTTATCGTGAAAGTTCAGTAAAATTGTCATTGCGAGAGTTGTGGAAACTTGTGTGAGTTTATCTCCATACTTTTTTCTTGCCACCAGGATCGCCGAAAGAGAGGGACAGGGGGTGGGGGGGGGGCAATTGCCCTCGGACAGTTTTAGGGGGTAGCTGAGTAACTGAAAATAAATTTTTATCATTTATAAGGTTTTGTTTCAAATAAGTCAAATGTAACCATTACTAGAAATCCTAAAGTTTAGCTCTTTTAGTATGAAACTAAAATACCTTCATATGGTACTTAACTCTTACTGTCATTTTTAAATAACATAATTTTGTAAATATAGTTTGGGCTTCTGAAATATTTACCATAATTATTTCTCGTATTCGCAGGTTAAATTACATACTAAAAAGAGTATGGGTAAGAAATAACAGTGCAATTTTATGAAGCACATGGCTGGGAAAAAAAGGAGGGGGGGGGAGTCGTCTCTGATAAGGGGTCCGGGGCTCGTAATCGAATGTTGGGGCCCCATGGGTTTTGTACCGTAGTTTTTGAAGCAGTCCTTTACTACCCAGTATTTCCATTCCCGTGATCACAGGAAGAAAATAGCCGTTCTCAGTTTAAATTAGCGGTTTTTTTTTGGGGGGGGGGATCATTTATTTTTTTTGAGGGACTCTAAGCGAAAAATTAAATCTTTACAAGTAGATATGTGTGATAGGCAATTTTATAACCTTCTGAGTACAGCTTGCATTAAAAAGTAGTTTATTTTCATGAAATTAAAGGCCATCAAATCCCCCCCCCCCCGGCCTTACTTCAATGTCCCGTATTTTAATTTCAAAAACAGAAAGATTTACTTTAGGTTAGTTAACTTCAGTTTCTGCAAACTAAAAAAAAAATAAGGATCGGCTAGAACGCATGAGCGGGCACCTAATCTTTGAAACATAGTTTAAGAAATAATTTTCGAAAACATTAACTTGAAAATTAATTCTAGTTAAGTTCAGGCCATACAGTACAAATATACTTCATGATTAATATAACATTCCAGCAAGCAATAACAGCACAGAAAACGCAGTCATATAGTACGAAACTTTTTTTCTCGAACTAATAAACAGAAAATCTATCGTGTTATTTTACCTATACTATAGTAGCGGATTCAGAAGTGTTATGGGGCTTCAGCCCCGAAACCCTAAACAGAAACATTCTGCTTTATTAAAACCTCGTATAGGTAAAATGAGCTTTTTCATAAATTCCCTCTAACCAAATTAAAAAAAAGAAAAAAAACTTTTTTAAAAAGCCATTTAAATTATTTTAAAAATCATTGACACGCTGTTGAAAAGTTTTTAAAATAACATTTAAATTTAGTTGAAGGATCATTAAAAAGCATTTTAAGCAATGCAAAAAATTATTTAGTTATAATACTTTATTCTGACTGTACAGGGTGCCCATAAAAGCTTGCGACTCACTTTAATTCATAATGTATTACACATGATCATAAATGGACAGTAATACTTAAAAAGTTATTTAAAAGAAGGTGTGAAAAAAATTAAGTCACGAAAAAATTCCTCTCGTTAATTTTCCAAAATTTACTTTTTAAACGTTGACGACTCTAGTACAAAAAAAAATCCCAGTTCGTAAAAAAATGTCTCATTCACTAAAAAGGTGATTACCTGCAAAATTAAATTTCAGGCTTTCACCTATCCGTCTAAGAGATATCTGATAAAACAAGGGTGGTCAGTGACTATACATAAATTTGAATGTAAAAGTTTACTGCTTGAATGGAAAAAAAAATATTTTTGCGTAATTTCTGTACACCTGAAACTATTATCCGATGTGAATATTGTCCTTCGAGAATCTCTGAAAACTGGTTTAAGTCAGTATATATTTAACTTCATATACATCTGGCACTTTTTAGGATATAATTCTCAAATTTTGTACCTCACCTTGGTAGTGTATGAGGCACATTTTACTAATTCGGGAATTTATTTGTACGAGGGTCTTATAGAAATATAAAATGGGTACTTTTCTATAAATTAACGAGAGGATTTTCTTTAAATTATTCTGAACATTTTTATTTCCAATTTATATTGCCCACTTATCTCTAATGAATAAAGAATTACAGCATGTTACAATTTTTGGGGGGACACCTTATATAATGATTGCACAGTTAAAAGTTGATTAGTGTAAACATCCTCTAGAAAGAAGGCACCATATATAACACCCCAATAAAATATTTAATTTAAAATAGAGCTTTATTGACTCTCCAAGCGGCTGTAACATAAAACCCGTAACTTCAATCCAGTTTTCACTGCAATGCACTTGTTTTAATTATTTATAACACTTGGGTATCATAAGATATGTTTTGATATTAAAGCTTCTAAATATACAACATGGAAACTTTTTTTTAATAATTGAAAATCTCCCGGTCAAAATTTTTATTTTTCTAATTATTTTTAAGCTGCACGAGAGAAATTTACCATGAAAGCAACTTTATTTCATTTGCCTAGGCTAAATAAACTGGTTCCATTTACATACGTTAACAACGACTTCTGTTGATCCTGTATAGTATAAACATGAATGCTACATACAACTAACTCACTTTGAATACTTTCCCAAAACCGCATTTTATTGTAAACATTTGAAATTATTAAGGCAAAGAAATTGCAGTGTCAATAATGGGAATTGGCTTCACGACAAGTATAAATTTCTGGGCACTTCAAGCATGTTTTGGTCATTCCATATCACGTGTGAGACATAATTTTTAACTTCGCTTCATACGGTTTAATTTTTTCAGCTAAATTAATATGCTGAGCTAAGAACGCAAGATTTCTCCTTACATGGTTTAAAATTTTATGTTTCATGAGTTAGAAACTAGGAGCATTTATATAAGCGCCAAGTGTGGGACAATATCTCTGGTCCCGCATGTGATACTTGCATAAATCCTTCTAGCTACAATCTCGTGAACCTTTAAAACTGAAATATGAACTGAACAGTAAAATTAAGGTAGATCCATTTTAAATTCAGTATATTATATTTAGCGGGAAAAAATTATAGCATGTTTAACAAATATATAAAGAAAGTTTGCATTTCTGCCCCATACAAGACATGAAATGGCAATTTATAACATTTCGACCTCTGACGCGCACAAACAGATGAATAAAAATAAATAAATAAAAACACAAAAATCACAACGATATTAGAAAGCAACAAAAAGACACAGAGTTTAAATATACTCATTTTTAAATTATATGGATTTAACATAAATAAGATCGCCAGGGACGCAGAGAGAAAGCATTTTTGGGGTTACCCAAAAGAAAAATTAATAAAATTTCCTACAAAAACGTTTAATTTATTGAGATTCAGTTAACAAAAATCCAAAATTTCGGAGGTTGTCCAAGCCCCCATGGTTCACCCTCTGTCTACGTCCCTGAAGCTCGCACTTAAAACGGTAAAATTTATAAATTCTTTCTAAATTTCCGTTCCGCTGCAACAAATATTTAATGTATAATGCAGTTGATGAATTTTTACCAGAGAGACATTTTGTCTTGAGCAGTGGCGTAGTGAGGAAATTTTTCATGGGAGGGGTACGATATAAAGGAACATACCCCTACTACGTGACCTATTTTTAAAGATTTTTCGACCCTTCCCTCCCCCCCCCCCTCGGTGACCACTCGTAGTATATGTCAAGACCCCCCCCCCCTCCCCATTAAGTTTTTACGTAGTATTGACAAGTATGATTTTTAATCATTTCGCAGGCAGAAAGTGAAACAAATGAAAATAATTTGACTCATATTCGTCTTTATTAATACGGCGTTTATTGCATAAGACTGCATGCATGCTTATAATTACTAGTAAATTAAATATTATGAAAAAAAAAATTATGTAAAAACATATTGCTAATTTACAACAAATTTCCCTCGGCGAAATCGACTACGTAACAAAAATCTAAGCCACCCCCCCCCCGCTCCTGTGACTGAGCGTAGTATTTTGAAGACCTCCCTCAGCCCCCCCCCCCCCCCCTAAACGGGTCACGTAGTATGGGTACGTTCCCTAAAGGAAGATGTCCCGACTGACTGACTGACGATCATCGCCCAGCCAAACCTACTGGAGATACAGACATTAAATTTTAGAAGCTTATAGCTTTTGTACCCAAGGCGTCATTTAAGAAGCGATTTTTAAAAATTCGCACCCCAGACGGGGATGGCGGCCCGAAACGTTCTTTGCACGTTTTGCTTCATATCTTAAGGGCAAAAGAGATAGCCGTAAAGTTCTATTGTCGATTTAATTAGAATATTGGTGTGTAAGTAAAGGTGAAGTATAGTTAGAATATGCCTGGCAAGGATTTTAAAACAGTTTTAGTAGACAATTTTAATATAGAACAAGAAAAACAAATACGGCAAACTCGCTGATTATGATGCAAATTCCAAACAGCATTAAAAAAAATGAAGTGCAGTTAGAATATGCGTAACAAATATTGTGAAACAGTTTTTGGTAGGCGATTAAATCTATAAAGTGTATTCAATATTTATTTACTTATTTTCTATTTGTATAAGTTGGTTTAACAGTATCCATTCCGTGCGAATAACGGGTACTTCAGCTAGTATATGTATATATATGTTTTGTGTGTGTGTGAAGAAAATACATTTAGTATCACAGTAAAATTCCTCATGGGAGGCGGTTAAATCCCCTAACCCCTTCCCCCCCTCCGTAGCTACGCCACTGGTCTTCAGCCCTGATTACCACACAGGCCAACTAGGCCACGGCCTAGGGGCCCCAAAATTATTTAAATAGTTTGTTCTATTCCTAAAAGAAATGAGTTATACGCTAAAATTTTAACAGTAAGGAAAATGGATAAAGAGATACACTTTGACAACACATACCGCTGAGCAAAAGGGTTTTAGAATATATTCAGGGATAAAACAAACATCATGTTAAGATCCCAAAAATTCAATGATAGAGTATTCATTGACGTGACGTAATCTGATTCTTAAGTATAACTTCTATATTAAAAGCTAAAACCTTTGGTACATGAGAGTTTGAAACTGAAGCACCTCAACCGTTATGTATGAAATTGCGAAACGATACTGTTAACTTATGATTATAATTTATAAGTGATATGACCAACAAGAAATGACTGCACAGGAGCCCTGGAAAAGTGGTAGGCCTAGGGCCTCAGAATGTCTTAGTTAGGCTCTTTTGGTCTTGAGTATTTTCTAATATTATAATTAGGTGTAAATGGCGATATATAAACAATTCAAAAATACTAATTGCTATGGTGGTAACACCTAACGAAACTAAGCTATTAAACTTTAATAATAAACAGTTTTTATCATAACATTCACACTTTTTTAAACACAATACATGTACGAACAAAAGCTTACCTTTCAACGTTTTAAAATCCGTATTAAAATGCAGTCCTTGTTGAACAAACACAGTTTAAATTTATCCTGCGAGGCGTGCATGGCCGACAAGTAGACTGGCATACAGCTCCCAATAACCGTACATTAAATACGCATGATTAATGCTTTTTCTTGCTAAGACGTACTTAAAAGAGACTAAAATAAACCCTGCAGCAAAAAATTTCAATAATTTTAGGGTTAAAATGTCGGACAACGGCTACTGCGTAATGTTTCTAGAAATAGGCGCGATCCCTTTAAGAGGCAACTTAACAATGGACCTGTCGCAACCAATCAAAGATGAGAAAATATTTGATCTCAATTCAACGTCATCTTTGGGATGAATCTCATTAACGCCCGGATGTAGTCGGAAACTGAATGTTAAATAAGCAGCTTTTAAGTTCTTGCCAATCTTTTATTGCACCTACGGACCACTTAAAAAAAGAAAAAAAACATTTCGCTGACCGGTGTCGGCCTTGAGAGTCCAAAAACAGTTTATAAAAAAGTATTTTAATCAAGAAATATGTTATCACGCAGATGCAGATGTAATTTTGATATAGAAATGATGTTCAAATGTATTAAGGACTATATTTGTGGGAAGTAGCTGATAAGGTAGTTTCGGTTCGGTTCGGTATCGGTATAGATTCGGTTTAATAAAATTTAATTACTTTTCTTTTTATGTGAGGGGCTGTGCCCCCCCCTGAACCCCCCTGAACCCCCCATTTTCTCTTTTTAGTAGATTAAATTAAATAATGCAAACAAATAATATTCTAAAGACAATACCTCACAAAAATAACAAAAAAAAAAAAGACAAAGAATTAAAATATATTTTAGCATTCTGACAAAAGATTACGTAAGCAAAAGTAAAGAACTAGTTTAAATCATAACAAACAATGCTTATCTCATACCTTAATTAAAATCGCTAAATTATTGCAATATTGAAATTCATTCCACCTTAATTTCACTGTCTATATAGGACGTATTTTTTATTTTGCTGAGCCACCACTAGCGTTACCAGGCGTCCGGATAAAGCCGGACATAGTTAGGCTTTTTGATTGCGTGTCCGGCCAAACTTAACGGTGTCCGGCTTTTTACGGATGACTTCGGCTGATTAGTAATAAAGTACTTGAACTGATTTGGCATTCGATGTTATTTATATTTAACAAGAATTAGAATTTAACAAGATTCATGGTAATAATAATCATAAAAGCTCGATTTTACATACAATTTTTTTGTCGTACCTATTAATACTGAGACAAAATCCTTCATATTGTAGGCTGTCCGGCCTTTTTACCCAAATGTCCGGCCAAACTGGCTGGTCTGTCCGGCTATTTGGTTCGGCGACCTGGCAACCCTAGCCACCACCATCCGTTGTAATAAGTTTATGCTTCAATAGTATCTTTTTAATAAAATGGTTTTAAGTATTTAATGTATTTTTATTACACTGCAACTAAGTGCATCGTACCTGGATTTTCATGTGTCATAAAGCAGTCTTAATAATTTAAAACAGCCTAACTAATTAACTTCACTATACAAATTGGAAAGATGCATACGGGAAAAGCGAATATACAGATTTAAAAGCCGAAATGGCAGAAAAATGAGAACAGAAAATATTTAGAATTCTTGATTTTGGATAGATTACATTAAAGAAAGCCAAATTAAATGATCATTAAAATTAAATATGTATCTCCATCACAACTGTATTCTGTATGACTGTGTGTTTCTCTGTATCTCTGTATTTGAAACTATGTAATTACAAAATATTAATACCAAGAGCATTGGTATTAATATTTTGTAATTACATAGTTTCACATACATATTTTAGTTTTTATTTATCTATATACAAAATTTATTTACTTTTTATATTTATCCCATTAGCTCTGCACCATGCCCCATTAGACCACATACATGGGGGCTAATGCGACAATGACATAATTTCAGAAACGTATTTTCAAATGTTTATTCGTAGGTCTTTAAAAACACGTTAAGCATTTTTGGTAATCACATGTGCACACTTTAATTTAGTATAATTTATTGTTAAATATCTGCATATTTCACTGAAATACAGCTTAAATTAAAAAAGGGTCCCATTTAGCCCCCGCTCACCCCTAATTAAAACAGAAGCTGAAAAGTTGAATTAACCCAGGAAAGGCAGGAATCGCGCACGATACTTACATGATTCCTTTCCTAGTTTATTATTCATTTTTCATAGGATACACATTTCTATTTGAATGCAAAGATCTCTATTCTAGTCTTAATTTTTACTTTCCGAACACGTACTATGTAAGGAAAGTATTGTAAGGCACGTTTTGTGGCCTTCTAAATTCATTGATGCTATTTTTACGAGGTGTGTGTGTGTGTGTGTGTATGTGTGTGTGTGTGTGTGTGTGCGTGCGCGTGGACGTACCCAGCTGGAAGTATCCGAGGAGCTTGGAATCGCCCAGAGTGTCATCTCCAGGCTTTGGCAACGATTCCAAGATGATGGTAATGTGAGTAGACGTTACAGCACAGGTCGCCCCCGAGTTACAACGCCGAATGAGGACCGCTATTTGGCAGTTACTGCCAAAAGAAACAGACGGAGTACAGCATCAGACCTGTCTCGTCAGCTCTCTTCAGCTACCGGTACGACAGGCAGACCGTGTACAGACGCTTAGGGCACATTGGTCTATATGCTCGTAGGCCTGTCAGATGTGTTCCACTTACCGCAACTCACTGTCGCCTGCGATTAACCTGGAGTAGAGAGCATCCATTGTGGACACCGCAACAGTGGTCTTGTGTGATGTTTTCCGACGAGTCCAGGTTTAGTTTGGAGTCCGATTCTCGCCGGACATTCATCTGGAGAGCGCCAGGTACCCGTTACCACCAAGAGAACACCATTGAAAGACACCGTTACGGTGGTGCAGGATGGCTCGTTTGGGGAGGAATTATTCTTGGTTCCAGAACTGACCTGCATGTTCAGAGTGTAACGATGGCAGGCCACATCTATCGGGATGTCATTCTGGAACAACATGTACGTTTGTTTCCGGGCGCCATGGGTGCTGAATTTGTGTTTATGGATGACAACGCCCGTCCTCACCGTGCAAACATTGTAGACGAATGCCTTCAATCGGAGGATATCACCCGTATGCATTGGCCAGCATACTCCCCGGACTTGAATCCAATAGAGCATGTGTGGGATATGCTTGGCCGACGAATTGTAGCCCGTCAACCCCCTCCCACCTGTCTACCGGAACTTCGGAGTGCATTGCTTGATGAGTGGTGTAATATTCCCCAAGATCAGATTGATCATTTGATACTCAGCATGCCTAGGCGTTGTCAGGCCTGTATTGCATCGTCCGGGAGACATACTCCGTATTAATCATCCTACTAACCATGTTATACTGTTTTTTGTAAATAGGTTCTTTTTTGAAATTTGGTCAAGGGAGTAAAACTTGCAATTTTTATTAATTATGTCAAACATATAGCATCTTTTTTGCTCTTTACTTTTTGTTTAATAAATAGACTTTACAAATAAGTCAAATTTGTTTTGCTTCTTTCTCTTTCTTAACCTGAACTTCATTATCCTTAATTTATGGACATGAGTGTAAAATAGAACTTCCAAAATTTTCCTCCTCTCTGAAGATATTTTTTCATAATCACAAGATAAATTATTGAACTGCTTTTATTCATTCTTACAATAAAAACTAAACGGTCCATTAATGTTTTTTTTAAGAAATAGTAATACGTATTATTGATTTTGGTGTGTACAGGAGGGACTAATGGTTTTTTTAGAGGGCTACAAAAGAGAATCTTTTACATTATGGCCTATGGACGCAAATTCTCAAAGTTCACTATCCTGTATAAGGTGCATTAAATTGAGCTCAAATTGGGTAGGTCACCGTCCTGCATACTGTGTATATTTTGTGAGTAGGGCTTAAAGGTTTTTTACAGGGCTACAAAAAAGTATTGTTGAACATTGCAATTTACACACTCAAATTATTTGAAGTGCACTAGCGTCTGAACACTTCATCCAATTTGTGTTATATATGAAATTTCCTCAAAAATGAAATAGATTAAACTTTTTTTATAGCTGAAAGAAAACCAATGCTTTTATTTTCCTCCTTAAAAACGATGAAAAAAGTTAAAATTAGCGTGAAAAGTAAAAATGCTTTAGTACTCGAACAATTGAAACACTGGGTTTGTGGTAATAAGTAAAATTTTCTTGTTGAGCAGTTATATCATCTACAAAAGACCTCTCAGACTAGATTGTCCAACGTTAAAGTTCACTTGCATTGATAACTACCCCTTAATATTTCTGCAGCAAAAAAAAAAAAAAAAAAAATCTGGAGTGACTTCCAATCTATTTTACAAACACTTGATCTTTAACCTTTTACAGACCAAAATGAGATCCAGGCGTATTTTAAATTAGTTTTCATTTTATCTCCTAATGCGTTAGATAAAGATAGTAGTCGTTTAAATTGAAAGAGAAGTAGTATACAATTTCCACTGTGTTCCCAACTGAGATCATGGGTCATTTCTGACTCAACTTTTACATTGGTTTCAAAAACGGAGTAAATTAAATAAGTGAAATATTAAGAATCAAAAACAGATTTATTTGTAAGTTAAGTAAAGATACGAATTCAGTTTGAAGGGGAAGAGCCAAGCAACACAACAATGTTGTTTTAATGTGAACTTTCCATGTCGTTTCCACATGATTTTGTTCAGTTTTCTTCCACATTGTTTCAACATGGACATTGATATAATATTGAAACAACATTGTGAAATCACAAGAGAAAAACAAATAAAAAAAAAAACAAGATTCTATTTCTTTCATGCAAAATTATTAAAATCATACGGAAATATACGAAAAATAAAATTGTTGATAATTGTCTACTTGAAAACATCATTTTAATTCGTATTAAAATATAGCAATGTGGAAGAAAACTGAACAAAATCATGTGGAAACGACATTGAACGTTCACATTGAAACAACACTGTTGTGTTGCTAGGGGGTGTATCAAGATAGCTCTATAAAAAATTTAAGAAGATGGACAATTTAATTCTTTTTTGTCCAGTATCCGAATGATAGAATTGCAACATCTATTTCAAAAAATAAAGTCATCTTTTAACTTTATCTGCTAATTTTTTTAAGTCTATATTAATAAAGTTTAATTTCTGAATGAAATTTTAATTTGATTTACCCGATTGGGAACGCCGGTCTGTAAAATGTGTTTAAATAATTTTAACTGCTGTAATTCAGAGTACTGCTTGCTAGTCTTACCATTGAACCAACCATATCGTGAACTTGTTGGATCTTTATTCTATTTAGCATGTACCGGGTGATTCAAAATAGATGTTAAGGCGATTATTTTGTAAACTGTAAGTGATCGAAACATACTTCCAATTAGAAAAGTTCGTCCAATTAAGAGTAGCTTTCAGCTAAAGCATTTTTTACTGGGGGTCGTATACATATTAAAATACGAAATTAAATTTTTATACGGTCCCTCATTTCCTACCCTTTATATTTAAAAGAATGTTGCTCTTTGCGTAAGAAAATTAATAAAACAAATCCTGTGTCTCTACGTGGAATAGTTTCCGAGAAAATGATGACTTACACCACTTTACCTATTGTATTGGCGTCGGTTTTCAAGAGAAAAAATCTTTACTTTGGGGGACCAACTATGCGTTGAAAAAAGTTAAATAAAGATTCCATGTTGACAATTAAATGCGTTCAAATTCGTGAAATGAACAGGTTTAGTTTACTTGAACTGGTCGATGTTACTGTATAAAACATTTTTGAGAGCGATTGACTTTACACATTTGCCTACATTTACGACTAAATACACACATTTTGTAGTTTATTTATAGGGTCACCAAACAGACATTTTTCTCACTTTGGAGACATCCCCTTAGTGCTTGGCAACAAATGCCAAAATTTTCAAACTGCAATATCTCGGAAACTATTCTACTTAAAGACACGGGATTTATTTTATTAATTTTCTTAGGCAAAGAGCAACATTCTTCTAAATATAAAGGGTAGGAAAGGAGGGACCGTATAAAAATTAAATTTCGTATTTTAATATGTATGCAATCCCCAGTAAAAAAAAATGCCATATCTGAAAGCTAGCTACTCTTAATTTGACGAACTTTTCTAATTGGAAGTATGTTTTGATCACTTATGGTTTACAAAATAATCGCCTTCATATCTATTTTGAATCACCCGGTATATCTAGACCTGACATTCTCCATGTTGTTAACTCTTTGAGCCGCCCTTCAAGAACTTCCCACTGATATTGCCTGGTGTGCTTTAAAGAGAATCTTACGGTACTAGAAAGGAACTTTAAAGTTGAAGATTGAGCCAGTCAGTGACTTTTTTTGTTGTTTACGCATCCCGTTAAAATAGAAGCAAACAAAATAAAATTTGTACCATGAAATACGAGACACTCATCTTAAGTTATGTCTCTAATTTTCAAAATTTTTACAAGGATTTCGATGCAGGAGGTTAGGGCGATGGACTGCTAATCAGTTGGGCTATGCCAGAGTTTGTTCGAATTCCAATCTCATCTAGGAAATGCGGTTTCCCCCCCCCCCCCCCCCCACTAGGGGCCAAGGCCCCTAGACTCGTTGCAGTCGCTTTTCGTATGAGGCATTCGACCCCTAATAAGGCTTACTCTTAAAAAAGGCATAATTTCAACAAACAAAACCCAAAGGTTGGACCAGATAGAATGTTACCGAGCTGCACATTGTTTGGTTTTTGCATGTTGCTTGGGGCATAAAAATTTAAACTTCGCACTATTTTTAATTAAGTGAAACCCATGGAACACCTTGCATATGAGCCAATTATGGCGAATTTTCATAATTTGGCGACTTGTGTATATGTATAGTTAATAATTATCTCTAAGAAAACAGTACTTCATATGTTTTCTTTGATAAAAACTACGGAACAGCTAGGATAGCTTGCCACCAATGGCGACTTTTCATTATTTGGCGATTTACACATGCTCACAACCTATAATCACTGCTCATTTAAGGTTCCCGGAAAACCTTTATCCATATTTTCATATAAACGAATTATATCATCTCGCCGAGCTGGCAAGTATTCAAAGTGTACTATAACTGCTATAATGGCATAGTTATAATATTTCTACTGGTAACAAATATTTCTACTGGTAACAAATATTTCTACTGGTAGCAAATAGTCCAGCTGGACCGAACTGGCTTTAAAATAATCTGCATTTTAATTATTTTTCATTTTCAATATATTGGGTTCTAACATTTTTGAAATCGCGGTCAAGATTCACCCTGCTTGGAAAGAAACCATTTTGCCAGATCGTACCTAATGCCAAGATGGCGTTTTTAAAATAAGTTACAATTAGTTATTCTGTTTTGGAAAAATGAATAGTCGCTAATTCTAAACTCCTGTTGTCTAAGCGAACTTACTATTTGAAAATTGTCAACTTTGTGTAAACACACTTGCAGTCTTTTATTTCCTATATTTTTTTATTCCGCGTAAAATGGGTGTCATTCTATTTCATGTTTGTCAATTTCACGCGATTATACGTACTTGGAATTGCTTTGTTGCAAAGGAATGAATGAATTTTTGCCAAATCTGGCAACCATTATGCTTTATTTTTTCAGTTTTTTATTAATATCTTCTAAAACAATTCCATTTTCGAAATTTAAGTCAGCTTATTAGGTTCCTTGGATTTTTCAAATCTGTGGACATGTTTCTTGAAATTCAAATCCAGACGGTTTAGAAGAAGATAGCCCAACAAGCTCTTGACAGCTGCGGCAGCGGCGACCGCAGCCGTTATTTTTTTTTTTTTTTTTAGAATAGAGAGATACTCAAACTTTTATAATGATTTCAAAACTTTTGTAATGATTTCGATGACCGGGGGGGGGCTAGGGCGATGGTCTGCTAATCAATTGGGCTCTGCGAGAATTGGTTCAAATCCCAATCTCGTCTATGCAACTGCTGTTTTTTTTCGCACTCAAAACAATTTTAGCATGTTCAATTTTTTCTGCATAACTTATAAAATTAAAAAATAAATATGTATTGGGTTTTGTCCATTCAACAAATGTTCAGCTATGAACAAAATATTGTTACGAATTTTCGGGGCAACCCGCTGCTCTGGGGCTTAGAATGGTTTAAAATTCGTATGCTACGCTTCAAATAGATAAATTTTGCTTTTTGTTGCATCAAAATCGGCCAATTAGAACCGGAGATACGGAGGTTTCGCTTTCCCATATGTTTTTCTATGGGCTTCTAGAAATCTCGAGAAATATTAGTCCTATAGCTTAGATCTCTTCACTTTTGAGGACTTATTTTTGGCGCCAAATTTGGCGATATTTCGCCAAAAGTCGCCAAGTTTGGCGACTTTTTGGTCATTTGGCGCGATTTTCCCAATGGGGCCTGGAAGTTGTTTTTCCTGCATTAAAAACGCATAATAACCTAACATTTCTCTTTTATGACGTAATCAAAATTCACGCTTTATGTAGAACCCTCGAGAAATTGACTTTTCTGGAAACCTCTTGTACCTCCTGCGCCGGCTATTTATAGAAGAGCGCGTCGCCCCGACGTTCAGTTGCGAGTTGAACATTCAATGTGCGAAGAGCTCTGAGTACGCTTGTTTTGTGTGAACTGATAGTGCTATAGAAGCTGTGTTTTAGCTTGCTTTGTGAAGCTGTTTTTAAAGTGCTGTGTGTAAATTCTTCATTGGTGTGTCTTAAGGGATAGTGTACTATATCCCTTGAATATTTCCATGGAATTTTAGCCTGTAAAAGTGACTTATTTTGTGTGAGAAATACAGCATTTGTGAGAGCTTCTGATCCAAGCGGATTGTTAAAAGCACGTTACTGCTAGATTGTGCTTGTGAATTGTGTACAGCTGATTGTTCTACGAAGTTCTAGAAGCAATAAAGTTTGTGTTCCATCCTGACAATAGAAGCCGGACTGGAAGAAATGAAATCCGGACTGGAGGAAAAAAATACAGACAAATCAAGAAAATATGGAGAAGAGAATGTCGATACTAGAAGAAAGCCAAGCAAGAAACTTGATAGAATTACGTGAAGAATTTAATAATAAAATCGGGGACAAATTGGATTGGAAAGAAAATATAGTTTCGAAAATACGGGAAGAATGTGAAGCTAAAATGGAAGAAAAATTGGACTCTCTCGTCAAGCTGGGAAAGTTACCGGAAAACATAAGACTGTCGTCACGCCACCCAGCAGTGAAACTAACGCCTTATGACGGAAAGACTCCCTGGGAGGCTTACAAGACCAAATTTTCAATCGTCGCCAGAGCCAATGGTTGGAGCGAGTCCGAGAAAGCTAATCAACTGGCCGCTTCCCTTAGCGGAGATGCAATTAATGTATTGCAAACTATCGGAGCGACGAAGATAGGAGATTTTGACGCCCTTGCCAGTGCCTTGGAGATGAAATTCGGAGAGAAGTGCCAGAAAGAATATAGTAGAATCCAACTTAAGTCAAGGATGCAGAGATCTGGCGAGACCCTTCAAGAGCTGGCTTCGGACATAGATAGGCTGTGTCATCTAGCCTACATGGACCACCTTGATAATGTCCGAGAGGAAATGGCGGTGCGTCATTTTATTGAAGCCATCCGTGATCCAGAAACCCAAAAGGCACTCATGTTGGAGGATTATCAGGATTTGAAGTCTGCTCTGGTGTTCGCAATGAAGCTAGAGGCAGCCCAGCGGGCCGTGAGAAAAGATCGGCATGCTGTCAGAGCGGTCACGGTCCAAGAGGAAGCTGACAAAGACACAGAGAGCGTCGAGAACAGATTGAAGAGAATTGAAGATCTCATAGAGCGAAAATTTAGATCCGATAGAACGAGAGATGGCCCAAAGAAAGTAAAATGTCGGAAGTGCAACAGCGAGGGGCATTTACGAAAATACTGTGACGCACAAAAGAACTCTCGTCGTAAAGATCGCAGTTATCAATGCACCAGAGAAGCCCATGAAGGAAGACAGAAAAGAGACGACTTTCAGGATATTCAAAAGCCCCGTTTGAAAGTCTTGCAGATTTCATCGGTGAATGGCGGCAGTAATGGACTCTTCGTACTGGGATACGTTAATGGTTCTCCATGCCACATGGTGATTGATACTAGCGCGAACGTAACCATCATAAGGACGGATCTGGCCAAGAAATTAAATTTGAAGATTATCTGGACTCCGCCCTCGCTGACCCTCCAGACTGTGACAGGTGACAAGATCGAAGTGGGCGGAAAAGCGCAAGTAGAAATCATGTTTGGAAATGCCAGATACGACCATGTGGTATATGTCGCCAATATTACAGACTCTTTTATTCTCGGACTGGACTTTTTAAAATCACACAAATTTAATTTGGACTTTAAGAATAATGAGCTTCGTTCAGACTCAGAAGAAATAGCTGCGTTCGATATTAGAAATGAAACTGTTTTGCCTGTTCAGCAAATAATAGCCCAGACTGATATCACTCTACCTCCCAGAACTGATTCAATAATTTCTGGAACAGTAAAAGAAAGCAATAAATTCCGTTTTGGATTAATCGAACACCCAAGCAATAGTGATTCCATCAGAGGAGTACTTGTGGGAGCAACACTTGTGGACTTGTCGAGAACAGAAATTCCAGTTAGAGTAGTAAATGTGACGGACAAGTCGAAGGTGATAAAGAAAAATGAAGTGTTGGCGACATGCACTCCTGTTACCTGCATTAATAAGAACATCAGCCAAACGACAGCTAAATCTTCCGAGTGCCTGACGAAGGAATTAATACAAGACGTGGAGTTAACGGCAGAACAGAGAAGCGCTGCGGAGAAAGTAATAGCTGAATTTGAAGACCTCTTCTCCCGTACTTCGGGTGACTTTGGCCGTACGAGCTTAACTCAACATAGGATAGATACAGGCAGCCATTCTCCCATCAAGCAACATCCTAGGCGGCTGCCGTTTGCTAAGCAAGAAGAGGTGAGCAGACTTTTAGAGGAGATGAAGCGTGATGACGTCATCGAGCCATCGACTAGTCCCTGGGCCTCGCCAATTGTTTTGGTCCGAAAGAAGGATGGTTCCACCCGGTTCTGTGTTGACTACAGACGTCTGAATGACATTACCAAGAAAGACAGCTACCCTCTTCCCAGGATAGACGACACTTTGGACACTTTATCGGGAAACGAATGGTTTTCCACTCTGGAT
>JAWZYV010001389.1:0-359220 GCA_038373885.1 Cheiracanthium punctorium | reverse complement strand
TGTGCTATTTGCATGAATTCTAGCCTGTGTTATTCAGGAATAGTGCAGCTTTCTATTAGTGAAAAAGTTTTAGAAACGGTTCTATAGTTACAGAGATACCCATAAAGCGTAATGCATTGGAATAATTCCAATAATTGGAATTATTAATTGCAGGATGCGAATTGACGGGGGGGGATGCCGGGGATCGTCCCCGGCTGGAGAAAGTAATATCCCTGGCTAGAGAAATATTAATTGATCCCTGCCAGGGATACTATTTATCCCCTGCTGGAGAAATGTTAAATTAATCTGTGCCCCACCCCACAAGTTCAACAGTACCTAACGATTTTAACTATTGAGAATAGAAATTTTTCTTTTGTTTAATAGACAAAGGAGCAGGTAACAAGTATGCCTTTGAAATAGATATATACACATGCCTGATGCCAGTTCTCACTCCGTAACTGGGGTCAGGTTTCAAAGGATAGACTGCGAAATGAACGAACAATCACTGCTCTGCCACCAGCCGAATTTCAGGGTAGACGGAGAATCGACATAGGCAGGAATATATGCATAGAAAATCGGGGGTCGACTTTTGTTTGAATTTAAGGCACTTTTTAGACATGTTGGCGACTGCATTTGTCATGTAATACCTAATATATTGTGTGAGTGGAGCATTTACACCCGCCTCATTTTTCTCTCTATCTGTTTTTTTTTTTTTTTTTTTTTTTTTTTTTCAAATGTCCCCTGCTGAAGAATGTTTTCTTTCAAATGTCCTCCCCCCCCCCCTGGAGAAAATGTTCAATTCGCACCCCTGATTAATTGGAATCATTAAGTGTTCTTGTATTTATGCTACATGCATGAATTTTAGCCCATAACACTCAGGAATAATGTATGGCATGTAAATTACATTAGCTTAATTAACGTCAAATTAAAAAGCATAAGAAATAAAAGTCCAAATGTGTTTCTTAAAGTTCATAAATTTCTAAATCCTACAAATAATATGTGTACGTTTGTTGGATGTTTGTGACTGAATCACACAAAAATGGCTGAACGAATTTGGATAAAATTTGGAATGAAGATAGCTTATACCCTGGATTAACATACAGGCAACCTTTCATGCATATAGCATAAATAATCCTTTTACAAAGACACTAAAAATAATTCTAATGCATTACGTTCTATGGGCATTTTGTAGCTACTGAACCGATTGTAGAACTTTTGTCACTGATTGAAAGTTACACTATTCATGATTTTCTAATGCACTCGATTCTGCAAATAGAATTTCTGATTTCTTTTAAAAGCATAAATCATTTTGTGCGGGCGAAACTTGCCAAGCACGATCACCTAAAAATGTTTTTAACTAATAGTTAAAAAAGTAATTAAAATTGCAAAATTCTGAGCCTGAGGCGCGCATTACCGAAGTCATGGACTTATATGTTCAAATTTTGAAAGCTCTGAGTGCTGTAGATTTGTCTGAAGAAACATTCATTTTTATTATTATAGATAGATAGATTTGGCGTAAGACAGGCATAATTTCCGTGGTATTTCATGTTTTCCAAATGCACGCGATTCTTCACTGTAATCGCATTTTTGTTAGCTCAAAACATGATCATTTTATACGGGCGAACTCCCAAAGCAAGGTAGAGTAAAAACGGTTTTTAACTAATAATTAAAGAAGTAATTAAAAATCTAAAACTCTAAGTAGCCTATAACCGTCTCCAGGGTCCCATCTATCTCTATACCAAAATTCACCACAATCGATTCGGCGTTTTAGGTGTGAAAGCGTAACAAGCAAACAAACAAACAAACTCACTTTCGCATTTATAATATTAGTTAGGATAAGCTGAAATTTTGGGCTCGGGCTCAGACTTAAATAATATTATTCGGGCTCGGATTGGAAGTCCTTGGGTTCGGGTTTTAAAAAATGAGCCCGAACTCATCTCTATACTGAATACATTTTTTTTTTTTTTTTTTAAGCACTAGGGTGCTATTTCGCTCAGTACGAGAATTTTGTCTGCGCAATCTTGTCGACAAGTTTTGTAGATATGAGCTGCTACGGTGAAGATACAGGATTTTCAAATTTGTTTGCCAGATAAAGTGGAGGGGGTTTATCAACATAATTTAATAAAATGTTGAAAGTCGCACAAGGTTTGCAATTTTTGATAGTTGATCGCTAATTTGGTGCCAAAACGAGATAATTTATTATAAGTATATTTCGAGTACAGTTAGAAA
Source organism: Cheiracanthium punctorium (assembly GCA_038373885.1). Taxonomy (NCBI): domain Eukaryota; kingdom Metazoa; phylum Arthropoda; class Arachnida; order Araneae; family Cheiracanthiidae; genus Cheiracanthium; species Cheiracanthium punctorium. The sequence goes on along the minus strand of JAWZYV010001389.1, from coordinate 357,012 downwards.
ACGCCTAGATATGAGCTGCTACGGTGAAGATACAGGATTTTCAAATGTGTTTGCCAGATAAAGTGGAGGGGGTTTATCAACATAATTTAATAAAATGTTGAAAGTCGCACAAGGTTTGCAATTTTTGATAGTTGATCGCTAATTTGGTGTCAAAACGAGATAATTTATTATAAATATATTTCGAGTACAGTTAGAAAACGCCTATCGAATATTGTGAAATAGTTTTATTAGGCGATTTAAATGTAGATTTTAATTCCGAATAAGTGTTTTATAGAACAGAGAAGACAAATACGGTACACTAATAGATTATGATACACTTTCCAAATGGTATTTATAAAGGTGAAGTGTTTAGTTTGACTATGCCGTCGAAAGTTGTTAAACAGTTTTGGTAGGCGATTTTAATATAGATTTCTATTCCGAAGAAGTGTTTTATGGAACAAGGAAGGAAAACACGATACACTCATGGAATATGATGCCCATTCCAAACAGTATTTGAAACATCTACGCAATATAGTTGGAATATGCCTATAGTTGGAATATGCCTGGCGGAGATTGTAAAACAGTTTCAGTAAGCGATTTTAAGATAGATTTCGATTCCAAAGATGTGTTTTATGGTACCAGAAAGAGTTGATTCCTATTTTAACTCCTCCACTCTCGCGAACCTAAAAAATCCCCGCAGTTTGGCGAGCTTTGCAGTCGTGTGTCTCTAGCAGTTATGAACAAGTTTCAACGCTCCCAAAAGAACTAGATGAAAACTAAAGTGAACCAGTTATCGATAAATGCACCAGTTAAGGAATTTGAAGACACTTTATTATTAAAACTACATTAACTGGCAAACCAAAATAAATAAAAATGTAACTGAATGCTGTACTTACATGTTGTTCCAAATCGCCATTTTAATTCTAAATTACGATTGCCACATAAATACAAAAAATCGTCATGTTAACTGCATATGTTTAATGATCGCCACCTTGGCGAAAGTCAGGGCGTCAAGGTCAACCCGAGAAAGACAAACACGGCACACTCATGGATTATGATGCATATTCCAAATAGTATTTTAAACGGTGAAGTGTAGTTGTAATATACTTGGCGAAGATTGTAAAATAGTTTTAGTGGGCGATTTTAAGATAGATTTCAAAGATGCTTTTTATGAAACAAGGAAGAAAAATACGGTTCACTCATGAATCATGATATCCTTTCCAACTTAATGGAATAAGGAAAGAAAACAGGGACGTCGCATAAATTGTGATACGCTTTTAATATACAGCACTTTAGTGCGTATTTAAAATCTGAAAGTGTTTCAGATTTTCTTCCCTCCCCCCTTTTTTTTTTCTTTTCTGGTTTTTTTTTTTTTTTTTTGAGTCAAGTAATTGCGTTTCTGTATGCTGGTATAAACAACAGGTTAAAGAACTGACCTTTAAAAAAAAGAGCTGGAACAGTGAACAACTGTTCGAACAGAACAATTTTCCCCATTTGCTCCAAATGCCTCATATCCAAATGGGATATGCTCAGTATTTAACGAATCACAGTTAGCTTTGACTACACGGTATAACTTACAATGTAAGGAAATTGTGCAAAATAATTAAGAAACACAACAGCAAAAGTGAAGATCAAAAGGGGCGAATAATTGGTAGAATAGAGGGAGATAATAAAGGGTGGAGCAAATAAAAGTGGTTCTGACACAGCTGGCTGTTCGGGTCCACAGCAAGCTGTGTCAGAAATCTGGTTTCGGATTCTTTGAGACTATTTTGAGAGCTTTGGCCTCGTAGATGATTACTATTCTTAAGTATTGATCTACGCAATTTACGCTGCCGAAAATCGCCAAACATGGCTGCCATAATGCTTATTCTCCAGTTTCTTATGAATGTCTTCTAAACTAATTTGAATTTCGTAATTTAAATGAGCAGAAACAATCGTTCATGAAATTAAAGATATATTCTTCATAAACAATAAAATGAGAGAATTTAAAAAAAAATGAAACATTTAAAAAAATATATTTTGAAAACTGAAGTATACGATTTTGCAAATCGTCGACACATTCTTGAGCTAAGAAATTTATAGCGCATGCTAATAAAATGCATATGGTATCAAATTTTGTTTGTGTGTATAAGATTGATCGCCACACAATGCAAATTTCCATAAAGCATTCTCCTAGTTTTCTTATTTAAATCAACTATACCATTTTTTTTGAATTACATGAATGGGAAATTACAAAGATATTGTACCACTGACATTATTTAAAAATATCTATTTTTTTTTCTTTTTTCGTTGCGAAACATTTTCTTTTTTACTGTGCCCCAAAAATGTACCAGACAGAAGTTTCATTTTATTTATTTATTTTGCTTTTGATCAAAAAACACTGCTTATGCTCTCTCACACAATCAAAGCATTATCTTAATTGTGCAGCAAATAATAATCAGAGCAATGCAGGGAAGCGTAATTGTACGAGAAGACAAAAGAAGTACACACTGTTCAGAAGAAAAGTTATCTGCCTATCTGACAGAAACATGAAACAAAAGTTTCTTTTCAGAAGAGCAACGCGTGGAATTCCGTGACCGATGGGCTGAACTAGTTTTCGTGCATTATACGTGTAAAATAGTGGACGTTAATACATTCAAAAATTGAAAGATACAGATATTTTCAAACAAAAGTCTGATATGGTGGGCACCACATGACTTCCTCCTATGGGTCTATTAAATTATGAACATTTTAGATGCACTTCATGTAATAACTTATTTCTTTTCGAAATTGAGATAAATGGTTCTTCAATATATTAAGATTCAGCGATTTCTTTTCCAGTATTAGAGATGTTGCCAAGGCGAGTTGAATTCTAGAAACTTATTTTTGGTGTCCGATTCAGCGATATTTTTTCCAAAACTCAGCAATTTTGCCAATACTTGCAGTGCCGATCCCAGAAGAAAATCTTAGGGGGGGGGGGGGAGTGAAGAGAGGTAAATTGCCGACTGAAAAAACAGATTTTTCCGATTCAGTTCCCGAGTTGGACACATCCCTATATTGGACATTTTTCTGGAGAACAGAACGTGCCCATAACATAGAAACAGCATAAATACCTCTTTAAGTTGTACAGAGGGAGCCGCAAAAGTTCGACTTTCAGAGGATTCACATTATTTACGCATTAATGATCAATCTGGTTTTTACATTAATAAAGTGAATTACATGAATAAATTGCAGAGGTCAGTACGTAAAAGGCGGAATTTTCCACAAAAAGGGTCGATTATTATCACTTTGCCAACAAAAATCCACATTTTTGTTGGGTAGGGATGTTGCTAACATTGCAAGAGCATTAAGCTAACATTGCAAGTTCGGCCTGTTCAATGACGCCATCATATGAACTTTTCTCATCAGACTCTATTTGAATTAGTGCCTGTAAGGCATAAAAATATCAGGTTATAACGAAAGTTTTCCGCCAAATCTTCTTGAAACTAACTTCTAACTCCTTAGATAACTGTCGAGTGGTTAATTACTGAACTTCTTCCACAATTTCTCACAGGCTAGCCTCATGAACATCAATAGACCAGCCAGAGCTCCCTACTTCTTGAATGTCCTTGTTTTTGAACTTTCGATACCAAGCCTGCTCAGTGTCACATGATACAACAATAGTACTTAAAGCTGTACACACAATTCGTTGATATTCTGTAGCTGACTTTTTGCAACAGAACTGGAAGTAAATGATGGTTCTAATCCGCTACAGTGATAGTTCCATTTAAGACACCTTGTACTTAATGATAAGTATATTTTTTTACAGATTTCACAACACAGTGTTATAAAGTAAGTCACTTTCTATCAAATGCCAAAAGTCGTTTGACAAAATATGAGCAAATACGCCAACGCGAACTGTGTGCTGACGATGTTCGCGGTGGTGGGAAACTTTCGTTACAACCTAATACAAACACATAAGTCACATCATCACCATCAGTGCAAAAACGCAATAAAATTGAAACATCTATCCCAATCTTTTACCGTGTTAAGACCATGTTTTAGCGCGTTGTACGAACAAGGTCAGAATTTCCACCCACCCCCCGTGTCACACGAATCCGTCTTATATAAACCCGTGTTATAGTGGTGTTCTACTGTACTTGCAACTGCTGTCGATTTGCTGTACAGCGATTGCTTCGTGATGTGGGTTTTTGTTCACTTTATTTCCGAAAAATGCAAGAAAATTTCCAGATAGTGAACCAGGAAAGATCGCTTATAGAGGGTAGTGTGGTTTCTGACATAATGGGAAGGAAAAAAAGAAATGCATACCGCGCATGGATTATGATGGATTTTCCAACAAATAAAAAAAAATTATAGGGGAGCAAGCAAGTGCGTATTTAATTACTGAAGGAATTTCAGAGTGTGTTTTATTTTACTTTTTGATGCAAAGTTCTTTGAAGTCGCTTCAAAAATTACATTCATTCACACTGGCATTCCAATTCCTAACAACTTAAAACTCGTACCAAGGTTTTGTTTTTTTTTTAATTCTCAAGAAAACCGCGAAACTGATTTCACGCACAGATGAGAAAGAAACATTTGCACTAAGTCCGTTTGCTGTTTCCTTTTAGTGGACTAGATCGACTGAAGTCCTCAATGATATTCGGACTCTTTTAGCAGTTGCTTTCACGCGCAATTTCACACTTTAATATTCATTCCCCAGTTTCTTTTAGAGAAAATTTGAGAAGGGGGGGGGGGAATGGCCCACTCGCTCTCAAGCGTCCCACATGCGTCTAGGATCGTTACCTTGATCATCAATTCACTCCTTAAAAGTACGACTACAGTGCCGTATAAAAACTTGACATTTTAATTGGGCAGTAATATTGACAGTTAAATTGTGCTCTATAAAAACCGTTGCATTTTTTCGTGTAAATGCGGGTGTGCATAATGATCATGCTATTCATTCGGAATGCTGGGAGATTTTTTGGCGTATACAGGGTTGCCAGCTGTAACAAAAATAAATAAATAAAATAAATGAAGAACCTGGAATAGTGAGGAAATTCTATTTTAACTGAAAAAGTCAGGAAAACTTGCAAAGTTTCAAATGCAAGTTGGAAGTCATTTGCAAGTTCGAAAATCTTGAGGTGTGACGTAGAAAATAATCTGAAGTCTGCATTTATAAATAATTTTACATTTGCCGTAAGTCTGGAAAAAAATTAAAATAACTTCACATAATTGAGCAAAAGAAGGGGGGGGGGAGTTCAAAAAAGAAACTATAATAAGAAAAAGCTTATTAAACCTAAACAGAATGTACAATAAAGCAAAATCTTACCACAAAGCACTACTTTATTTTTCTTTTTTGAAGTGGGTCCACTAAAAAACACACATAAAAAAAAAACTGCATCTGCCACGACAATCTTACGTACTTACATCAAGTCATATTCGAGCATTTTTAACCCTGCGTATTTCCAAAAATCATCCTTGCATTCCGAACTAATAGCACGATAATTTTCCACACCCGTATTTTCATAAAAACATGTCATGGCTTTTTTTTTTTTTTAAGTACAATTTAACTGTCAACATCACTACCGCCAAATTAAAATGCCGATTTTTTTTGTTGCCGCTACTGTACATTCATCATGAATCGAAATAAAAGGATAGGCGCCATCTACGGGGGTAAAAGCTCTCGAAACGTCATGAATTTGTCTAGACACTACCACACGTCTAGTCTCAACCAGGGAAAACCTTTGTTTCAAAATACATAGTTGGATATCATAATAGTAAAAATAGTATCAAATAATAGGATGCTAGAGAGTGTTTTCACTGCTAGCAGTTTTTACCTCCTGCACATGTAAAAAGAAATCTTCTAGCAGCAAAATAATTCTTATTTGCGTCAACGAAAACGACACTCAATCCATTTCATTTTTGTCCATTTAAAATAATTAATTTCATATTCTATTTTTAACATGACAGTTACCGTAGAAACAGAATCCATTATTGCCTCTTCAGTCGTTCGATTCAACCATCCAACGAAATTTGAAGTCATTTCTAGAATTCATAGACTCGGATAAAGAAAATTCATAAATAGGATAAACAAATTGAATATTCACTTTTGATTCACATTGATTCTGTTAGGAAAATCGTGCCAAAGTATCAAGAACAAATTAATTTATAATTCTTCATTTTGGAGCACAGACTTCGTGCTCTATGTTGCACTTCTTTCGAAGCATTCACCTTCGGATATTTCAAAAAGAGCGTTATAGATTTCTCCTAGTTGATACCTTAACAGTCGAATGTCTTCAATTTTGCTTTCCCATTGAGTGTTTGAGAGGGCTTTTAAGGTTAAACACGAAATGTGGTCCAAAGAAACTGCCTATTTCTTAGGAGATTAAGAAAATAAATTGTTTAATTCTCGAATTGTCGAAAAAAACTAACTGTGCCTGCATTCACCTTTGCTGCATCGTAATCATTAAATTTAAGCTATGAGCGGCACAAGGAACATAAAACATACTTAGGATATATGAGGATTTATTTTTAAGATATTATTTTGAAGACCATATTTCTCCCAACTGGCCTCTCCTATTATCAAGGGGAATGTTCCACATCTTCAACATTTCCATTACTGTCTCACATAGGCAGTTGCCTCAGTGGCGTCGCGTGTGGGGAGGGGGAGGGGATGAAAGGCGTGCGGACCGCACCGGGCGACACTAGCAGAGGAGGTGACACACACACACACACACAAAAAAAAAAGCTGGTTTTAAAATTTTCAATTAATTCGAAAGAAGATCAGATTTGGTGATGAAAAAGACTTGATTAGACTCCTGAGACTAGAACTCAGAAGACTTCTGAGATCAGAAATAATACTAAATATAATGAAAGGCACATGTTCTGTACACCTCTAGAAATAAAGTGTGTTATTCAACTTTTGTGTCATCTCATTTTTTTTCTTTTATTCCAGTTTAAAAATTTCAGCAGTTTCCTCATAAAACAAGAATAGAGCAGGTTGTTCTGAACTTATGTGTTGCCCTTTCATCTGTATTTTGTTCCTCTTTTAACCAGGGGTGTAACTTTCTCTTGCTGTGGAGAGGGGCCAGTGGATCTTGGACAAAAGGTGCGATTGAGTTGCTTGACTAAACTAGGGGTCATGTAAAAAAACACTCCATGCTAAAAAAAGTCGTTTCAATAGTCGCCATGTGCAACACCTCATATAGGTGGAATGGAAAATTTCATAATAGCCCAGTAATGTTTGAAAGAACGTTCTTAATATTACCAGAATAATACTTTTGCAGAAATGATACATTATTTGTGTAGTGTACAAAAAAAAAAAAAAAAAAAAGAAAAGAAAAAAATCCCAGAATGCTGTTAACGATTTTGCATATTCTTATGCAGAACTAACTTTGACTGGCCTGTATATGTGGAGAGGGGTGGGTGGGGTGACACCATGCTTAGCGTTGCCACTGCGTTGCCTGTAGAATAATCAACTTTAATAAAGTCTAAAAAAAGCTCCTTGATTTCCGCCACACCATCACTGCAGCGTACAAAACGTTTGAAGACACTTATCTGTTCAGTTTTGCTAATATAGGGAGTACAATCTAAATTTATAGAATAATGCTTGGCTTTTCCAAGAGAGATAGTACGATTTTCTTTCCTACTGCCAGTAATTTGCAGTATTTCATTTTGACTATCTTTGCTTAGATGATGAATTTTGCTGTTGCTACCTTTAAGTCGTAAACGTAACTTTCTACATAACCCAAGGTAAACTTTTTACGTAAAATTCCATAACTAAGTCGAACTTTGCCATTCAAACTGGTTCCACAAATTTTAAGAAGTTTCCGTTGTTTTTTTTTTGGTACAGCACATCAGATGAGACTTGAAAGGCTAAATTCTGGCTGCCAAGAAATTTTGTGATCTCAATCAGTCTTACTAATACGTTTGATCATTTTTTAAAATACATCTCTAGTGTTTGTTAATCAATTGCGTCATTTTTCACATTTTTATCAAGCTTTTTCCATTTTGAGAAATTTTTCATGTATGCTCTAAGTAGTAGATAAATGACAGTTCACCCCATGCGGTACCATGTTAATTCTGCGGTACGCCGTACAGGTGCTTTCCCTGGGTCGAGAGAGAGAGAGGGGGGCGTGGTCGGACCGGATGTGGGGAGCGGATGCTAAGACCGGATGTTCGAAGGGTTGATAAGAATTTTTTTTCCTTTTTTTCAAATAAGGGGACTTGTAATTTTTTCAGATTGTGACATATTTTTCAAATAAGGGGACTTGTAATTTTTTCAGACATTAAGATATTTTCTGAAATAAGGGGACTTGGAAAATTTTCAGACTTTAACAATTTTCTCAAATAAGAGGACTTGGAAAAATTTTCAGATTGCGATGCATTCTCTCATGAAAAATAAGGGACTTTAACATTTAGTATCAAAATAAGAGACTTTGACATAATTTTAAATAAGCTATATGAATTAAACCTGAAATAAAAAATATTATTATAAAATGAGGACCCACCAGCCGCCCGGTAGAACTCGTCTACCGCCTCATTTCAAATAAAAATTTTTACTGTGCCTTTCCCCATCACGCTAGCCTCGCATGAATGGAGACAGGGCGTAGCACAGAGGATGCGTTGTTGTTTTTGTTTCTTTAAATAATAATTAACTATGTGGAGCAAATAAATGAACAACATCCCCAGGAGGATTTAGTTTTCTTTACCATTTAGTAATAGAACCAATGCAAATGGAATAAATGTTGCTTAATACATACTTCTAATGTTTAGCTAATTTCTGTATACCGTTTAAGATTATAGCATATATTTAATAAGTAACAGTTTACTAGAATATTAAAGTAGGGTTTAGGATACCCATACATTTTCTACAAATTTCTTGTACTGTTAGGGAAGTGAGAAAATTATACCATAGAACGATTTTAGTACGTATAGTTTTTACAAATAATGATTTAGATAGTGTATGAACTTTTTTATCTAAACATTTTTTTTTTCTTAAGAGATTTTTACCCAACTTAATATTTTTTTTTTAATCAAGAGTTAATTAATTTTTATTTTATTTTTTTAACCATGAGTTTTAATTTTAAGTTAAATAATTTTACAACAAATATTTTTCTAAATTTATTTTTTAACCAAGTTTTAATTTTAAGTTACTAATTAATTTTACAACAAATACATTTCTAAATTTATTTTTTACCAAGTTTTAATTTTAAGTTATATAATTTTACAACAAATATATTTTAATCAAATGTTTTTAATTTATCAAGAAAAAAAAAATTTAATCAAGTGTTTTTAATTTTTAGCTAATTTTTTGTATATCCTATTTTTGTTAAGTAGTCGTTTAACATTAAAGTAAGGTTTAGGATACCCATACATTTTCTACAAATTTAATCTACTGTTAGGCAAGTGAGAAAATTATACCATAGAAAGATTTTACAAATAATGATTTGGATATAGTCTTATATTCTATTGCGAGAAAACCACTTTAGCCATATATCCCCCAAAACTCAAGTTTTTGTATACGAAATGTATGAATACGCGTTAGATCCCCTTAGAAAGTCCTCCTACCAAGGCACCCCTCATCCTAGGCAGATACCCCCGCGTGCAGGTTTGCCTTAAAACAAAAACAAACAAAGTATTTATCTAAACATTTTTTCTTACCCACACATTTTTGATAAATCTTAGGCAGCGATTATACTAGTTTATATTTTCTATAGATCAATTAGAGAAAAAATTACATTTTTAGTAATCCTACAAAACTTTTCTACTGTATATCACAAGTAGAGTAACTTGATTTATAGAATTTCAATACGATACGAGTTAGATTGTTTATGTGCGACACTAATTTTAGTTTGACTATGAAAGCATAATTTTATACATGAATCAACCTTTTTAGAGGTCTTTTATGGATGCACTTAACCTATTTTATAGAAAGGTGAGTTTAACTAGCACAAACTTTTAGACTGGATAATACTATTGTTAGAAAGTTGAACTATTGAAGATAAAAATTGAAGATTCGTTTTTAGCACAGTTTTATACCGCATGTACATAAAATATCTTTCAATACTTAGATAAAATGATAGTTTTAATCGCAAATCATTACTTGAACTAAAAAATACAAGGTTTTTACTTACGTGAAGCCACATCGTTCTAAATCTTCTAGTCTCTGGACAAAGTACCACCATCTATACGGCTAGCAAGACCGGAAAATAGAGTAATGATTTAAAATACATTATCCCTAATTCCCGGTCCAACTAGCACATTTTCATTAATTTTTATCCTCATATGCTGAAAATAGACATAATATTTTGACACTAAAAACAAAACACATTTGAAGATATTAAACGCTTTAAAAGTAATTTTTTTTTCTTATAACAATTTACCAGATTCGCAATGCTATTTTATGTAGGATAAAATTAGTTAGCAAGCGAAAATGTAATCTTAGTTAGAATTTACTGAAATACAAATACCATGCATGCCTTATTTTCTATTAGGAGAAAGCCCTCAAACCCCAGTTTTTGTATACAAACTGCATAAAGTACTTCTACCGATAATGCCTATTGCTATTAATTACACTGGATTACCCACTTAAAATTTTGCAAAACATCAAAATACAGAAAAACATCCAAAAAAAAAATCACACTTAAAAGTACAACACATCAAAAGTGCAACTATAAGAACCACATGATTATTTTCAATTAAAGCACATTGAAAAATGTAAGAAAGAGCTAATATGCCTGAAGCCTTAAGTATATCAGGCAAATCAAATTAGAATGATGGTATCAACTTATATGTAACTAAAATAATAGAAAATATTACACTTACCCTGTACTTGTACACGCGAGAGGCGAAAATACTTAAATAATTCGCAAATATATCCACAGCATAAGTAGAGCACATGCATGTGATATCCCTAGTACAGCTGATAAGAAATTTAGAGATAAGAAAGTGCCTTGAGGCTCTACAGAGCCGGTACAATAAGAGTTGGCCAGTTTGCTGATAAGATAAAACCAGGGAGGGTGCTAGGGGAATACCGAATTGTGGGGACACGTGTTTCATTCTACGTTCAAAAATGGGGACTTATGGATTAAGATGTTTACTACTTAAAAACATAATCTAATTTTTACAAACGCATTGGAACTTTGTAAAGGATATCTATTGAACACGTATTAAATACATTATGATTATTCTTCTGATCGACATTATATCCTAAATTAAAATATCAAAGTTAAGCTACAACGATTAATATATTTTACGTAGTTTAGGAAACTAATGAATCATTAAATTAATTTCTGTGAAACAATTAGCAAAGAGCATTATACTAAAGCATTAAAGCAAATTATTTTTGTTAAGTTTTGATAAATAACAGTAATAAATTATAGGCATTGCAGATGAATGAGTATTCACGTATAAAATAGGTATTAAAATTATTGTTTAAAACAATTTTTAGAATAATAAACTAAAATTTTTATTTAATAAAGTCATAAACTAAAATTATTAATTAAAACTTGTTAATAAATTAAACATATCAAAATTTTTACACTCAATTTTTTATATACTTAAATTTTACATAGACATCCTTTTAATAAATTCATAAACTAAACTTATTGTTTAAAACAATTTTTAGAATAATAAACTAAAATTTTTATTTAATAAAGTCATAAACTAAAATTATTAATGAAAACTTGTTAATAAATTAAACATATCAAAATTTTTACACTCAGTTTTTTTATATACTTAAATTTTACAAAGATATCCTTTTAATAAATTCATAAACTAAAACAATTTTTACAATAATAAACTAAAATATTTATTTAATAAATTCATAAACTGAAATTATTAATGAAAACCTGTTAATAAATTAAACTGATTACTCTAAAAGATAGCTAATCACAACATATATCAGAAAAAATATAAGCAATTATAATACCTGAAAAATACCGGACAACACTCTTGTTGCATGCGGACAAAACATCTGTTTGCACGGCTAAAGAATTCTTAGGTATCCGTTGCAGGAGACCTTACCTACGCCCAACCTACAAACTCTACAAATTTAACGGCAACTGGTTTTCTCTTATCAGGTATCACAGATCAGATAAGAGATAAGGAAGTGACATGCGCAGAAGACACGTGATAGTGACGTGTGCAAATCTGTGTTGATTGAATATCCGCTAGGTTCGTTGGCAGGATGTGCTATTTACATTGAGTGGCAACTCTCTGTAACAGGCTAAGACAAGTTAGATGATGCAATATCTACTGGGTTGAGAAAGTTTTAAGGTAGAGGGCGCTTGGGTAATCACGTGATTTTTTAAAGAACCAGTAAAGACATTTTAGTTAGATAAAGTGGTCAGGTGTGTGTTGCGAGACTCCCTTTGCACTGTGTGCGCCTATACTTAAGACGTGTGTTTTAATTGATTTTTCGCCGAGTTTAAAAAATGTCTTTGCTTGAATCGATCGAAAATAACTTTAACATTGAATACACTCCCGAGTTTTATACTCAAAGTGATGCTGATGTGTTGCTGCAAGAAATAATACAATTGCCTTTAGATGTAAAGCCTCTGCAAAGTATCGAAAAGAAAATTTCCCCCGAGTTTTATACTGAAAGTGATGTTGATGTGCTACAGCAAGAATTGTTTCAATTACCCCTGCAAAGTAGTGAAAAGAAAATTTCCTCGACCCGTAAAGTAATTACTTTTGCTGATGAAGGAATCAATTACAGTTTACCTGGAGCAACAGTCTCTGTTTACTCTTGGATACCCATTTTGCAAAAAATACGTGAAGATCTACAGAAAGTGACAAATTATGAATTTAATATGGTGCAAGTGAACTTTGGCTCTGAAGAACAACCTAAAATTGAAGATGGTAACTACGAAGATTTTAATCTGGACCTATCATCAGGTGTATGCATTCTAAGTTTTGGATCTAAACGAACTTTGGATTTTAAACCAGCGAACTGTGAAACCACTACCATTAAACTAGAACATGGTTCAATGTGTAAGATATATCCCCCAACCAACAAACTTTTAACGCATGGTATTCCTTCTGAACTTAGTGTGGCAGACCCGCACATTAACCTAACATTTGCCAAAATGTACATTTATGAGCCTTCCCCGAAAAGGGCAAAGTTGGACGATTGGACGGATAATCTTTACCACAGCTTATATGCTTCTGTAAATAGTACATGGCACTTGGAAAGACTTATCTACGTTTCACTTCACGATGAAAGAACTGACTTGAAGATCCATATTAGACAATTTATTCAGAATGCCCAATTAGACTATATACCAACCGGTCAGGGAGTCGTGATGAACCCTTCCACATGGATCGAATTTATTGTAAAACTATTAGATTTTAATATAGGTCATAACAATAGCTCTTTTATTTGTAATAATCAATTATCTGTATTTAATGATGATGGAAAATGTATCTTACAACAAATTTACAAAACCGGAGATTCATTTACGTTAAATCCAATTTCCTTAATACTTTTAAATGATCAAGTAAAAAAACTTTGCGAAATGAGAAATGAAATATTGGAGTGTATTCTAAAAACGCTATATACGACGACCCTGCCTCATTTAATTTTAAAATTAAAGCCGCAAAAATGTAACCGCGAACCCCATTGCAATTATGATGAGGCTAAACAACAATTAATGGATATAGTACATCAGGAAATTTTTAAAAACATAGACCGGGTTCAGGATCATTCTTCGCAAAGGATACATGCCTGTTCGAATAGAACACATATTGATGAGCGAGAGGGTCTTATAAGTAGTAAAGCATGGTTTACGGTTGACATGCCATATATTGCAAGAGAGATATGCGAGAAAAAATGCACTTGTCATTATGACGGAGAATTTTTTTCAAACATTTTCATTGAAGACTATATGAAGTATCTTCAAAATGAGCTATTTAATACATTTTTTCAACCGTTTTCAGATTTTGCTAATTCCAAGGATGACAAAACATGTGTAATTATGTGATGTTATTGGTGTATAACTAGTATTGCGATTGTAAAAAATATATTAAAACCATTGTGATTATGTAGAAAAGGTATGCTTGCTTCTACAACAGTAAGATTTTACTGATTTGTGCATGATTAATTGTGGATTACTCTTTGAAAAGTTATATTTTCTTAATTGTGTAAATAGTTTGTGTAATTTAAAATATATTTTGTAAATAAAACAGTTTATATATGCAAAACTTGTCTGTGATTTCTTCATCTGTATGTATGTACTTAGAATTTTTTACAAATAGCAAGCTAGTAACTTGCTAAACATGCTTCTTGCAAATATTTTTAAATACCGTTCTTAAAAATTACAGTGTCTACTTAATTTATTATATTTTAATTTGTTTATTTCTTTTAGTAGTTACAACTTTGATAATTTTTAAGAACGGTATTTAAAAATATTTGCAAGAAGCATGTTTAGCAAGTTACTAGCTTGCTATTTGTAAAAAATTCTAAGTCCGTTATCTTGAAAGAGTAGCTGAAATGCACTAAGTTGAATAATTCAATGTTTCTAAAAAGACAATTTCACATATCTAGCACTTCAGAAAAAATGTATCAAGTTCGTAACATTCTAAAAATACCAAAGTTCGTCACTTCTATAAAATTTTCAAAGTACAGATATGTTAGTTTATTTCAAGAACATATTCAACGACTTATCAGAACATAAAATATACCAATGTGCAAAACTTCTAAAAGAAAAAATTACAACTTACAATCTATTAATGCTGTTTACTAAGTATTTTGTAAAACTCTATACTTGATAATTCTGAAAAATAGTCTAAGTCCCTCACTTTGTACAGACATAAATTATATTACTTTTAATTAGTTAAGGTTTACATAAAGATAAGTTTATACATCTATGCTAAAATAGCTGATCATTTCTGTACCACATTTAAATCTATTTTATCAAAAACATGTTAAGCATACTACTTCTACGAAATTTACAAAGTTCTAATAGCTAAGTTCCTTTCGAGAAATAATTTCATAACTTATGAGAACTATTAAACGTATACAAATCAAAAGTATACTTAGTTTGAACAAGTAACATGTATAAAAGTAAGAGCATATTTATTTAAAATTTGTAAGCAAAACCATCTCAATCAGTAAAATGTGTAACATGTGCACTTAGTTGATATTTCTCATAAAAATATTCAAGCCCATTACTTAATAAAAATTATAAAAATATGCTAAGGTAATACTCTAATGTTTTAAAAACATAGTGTCTGATTTAAAATATTCTGTTACTTCAAGTAAAATATGGTAAGATCTTTACATTAAAGAACACCTAAAAAATCTTTATTTAAAAATACTAAGTTTCTTTATCTCACTTAACTTTATTTTTGAAAAACCTGTAAAATCGATTAAGTTATAAAATTATGGAAACTAACTTTTTTAGTTAAGTTCATTTTATAAAAAATTAGTACTTTGGGAATTCTCATGTAACACAATTTACCTATCACACTTAAGTTTATGATTTTAATCAAAACATTTTATTTCTATGTAGTAGATTAATGTTTCCATAGTACATGCTTCAATAAATTTTGTTAAATTTCTAACTTTCTACCTTGTAGTGTATAAAAGATAAGTATAAAACGAGAACCTTAAATCGTGACCAAGCATGCTAACTTTATCACTTTTTATTTCATAGATTTTTATTTTGCAAGTAATCAACACACACACATACACATGAAGAAATCACAGACAAGTTTTGCATATATAAACTGTTTTATTTACAAAATATATTTTAAATTACACAAACTATTTACACAATTAAGAAAATATAACTTTTCAAAGAGTAATCCACAATTAATCATGCACAAATCAGTAAAATCTTACTGTTGTAGAAGCAAGCATACCTTTTCTACATAATCACAATGGTTTTAATATATTTTTTACAATCGCAATACTAGTTATGCACCAATAACATCACATAATTACACATGTTTTGTCATCCTTGGAATTAGCAAAATCTGAAAACGGTTGAAAAAATGTATTAAATAGCTCATTTTGAAGATACTTCATATAGTCTTCAATGAAAATGTTTGAAAAAAATTCTCCGTCATAATGACAAGTGCATTTTTTCTCGCATATCTCTCTTGCAATACATGGCATGTCAACCGTAAAACATGCTTTACTACTTATAAGACCCTCTCGCTCATCAATATGTGTTCTATTCGAACAGGCATGTAACCTTTGCGAAGAATGATCCTGAACCCGGTCTATGTTTTTAAAAATTTCCTGATGTACTATATCCATTAATTGTTGTTTAGCCTCATCATAATTGCAATGGGGTTCGCGGTTACATTTTTGCGGCTTTAATTTTAAAATTAAATGAGGCAGGGTCGTCGTATATAGCGTTTTTAGAATACACTCCAATATCATTTCTCATTTCGCAAAGTTTTTTTACTTGATCATTTAAAAGTATTAAGGAAATTGTATTTAACGTAAACGAATCTCCGGTTTTGTAAATTTGTTGTAAGATACATTTTCCATCATCATTAAATACAGATAATTGATTATTACAAATAAAAGAGCTATTGTTATGACCTATATTAAAATCTAATATTTTTACAATAAATTCGATCCATGTGGAAGGGTTCATCACGACTCCCTGACCAGTTGGTATATAGTCTAATTGGGCATTCTGAATAAATTGTCTAATATGGATCTTCAAGTCAGTTCTTTCATCGTGAAGTGAAACGTAGATAAGTCTTTCCAAGTGCCATGTACTATTTACAGAAGCATATAAGCTGTGGTAAAGATTATCCGTCCAATCGTCCAACTTTGCCCTTTTCGGGGAAGGCTCATAAATGTACATTTTGGCAAATGTTAGGTTAATGTGCCGGTCTGCCACACTAAGTTCAGAAGGAATACCATGCGTTAAAAGTTTGTTGGTTGGGGGATATATCTTACACATTGAACCATGTTCTAGTTTAATGGTGGTGGTTTCACTGTTCGCTGGTTTAAAATCCAAAGTTCGTTTAGATCCAAAACTTAGAATGCATACACCTGATGATAGGTCCAGATTAAAATCTTCGTAGTTACCATCTTCAATTTTAGGTTGTTCTTCAGAGCCAAAGTTCACTTGCACCATATTAAATTCATAATTTGTCACTTTCTGTAGATCTTCACGTATTTTTTGCAAAATGGGTATCCAAGAGTAAACAGAGAGTGTTGCTCCAGGTAAACTGTAATTGATTCCTTCATCAGCAAAAGCAATTACTTTACGGTTCGAAGAAATTTTCTTTTCACTACTTTGCAGGGGTAATTGAAACAATTCTTGCTGTAGCACATCAACATCACTTTCAGTATAAAACTCGGGGGAAATTTTCTTTTCGATACTTTGCAGAGGCTTAACATCTAAAGGCAATTGTATTATTTCTTGCAGCAACACATCAGCATCACTTTGAGTGTAAAACTCGGGAGTGTATTCAATGTTAAAGTTATTTTCGATCGATTCAAGCAAAGACATTTTTTAAACTCGGCGAAAAATCAATTAAAACACACGTCTTAAGTATAGGCGCACACAGTGCAAAGGGAGTCTCGCAACACACACCTGACCACTTTATCTAACTAAAATGTCTTTACTGGTTCTTTAAAAAATCACGTGATTACCCAAGCGCCCTCTACCTTAAAACTTTCTCAACCCAGTAGATATTGCATCATCTAACTTGTCTTAGCCTGTTACAGAGAGTTGTCACTCAATGTAAATAGCACATCCTGCCAACGAACCTAGCGGATATTCAATCAACACAGATTTGCACACGTCACTATCACGTGTCTTCTGCGCATGTCACTTCCTTATCTCTTATCTGATCTGTGATACCTGATAAGAGAAAACCAGTTGCCGTTAAATTTGTAGAGTTTGTAGGTTGGGCGTAGGTAAGGTCTCCTGCAACGGAGACCTAAGAATTCTTTAGCCGTGCAAACAGATGTTTTGTCCGCATGCAACAAGAGTGTTGTCCGGTATTTTTCAGGTATTATAATTGCTTATATTTTTTCTGATATATGTTGTGATTAGCTACCTTTTAGAGTAATCAGTTTAATTTATTAACAGGTTTTCATTAATAATTTCAGTTTATGAATTTAAGAAATAAATATTTTAGTTTATTATTGTAAAAATTGTTTTAGTTTATGAATTTATTAAAAGGATATCTTTGTAAAATTTAAGTATATAAAAAAAACTGAGTGTAAAAATTTTGATATGTTTAATTTATTAACAAGTTTTCATTAATAATTTTAGTTTATGACTTTATTAAATAAAAATTTTAGTTTATTATTCTAAAAATTTGTTTTAAACAATAAGTTTAGTTTATGAATTTATTAAAAGGATGTCCATGTAAAATTTAAGTATATAAAAAATTGAGTGTAAAAATTTTGATATGTTTAATTTATTAACAAGTTTTAATTAATAATTTTAGTTTATGACTTTATTAAATAAAAATTTTAGTTTATTATTCTAAAAATTGTTTTAAACAATAATTTTAATACCTATTTTATACGTGAATACTCATTCATCTGCAATGCCTATAATTCATTACTGTTATTTATCAAAACTTAACAAAAATAATTTGCTTTAATGCTTTAGTATAATGCTCTTTGCTAATTGTTTCACAGAAATTAATTTAATGATTCATTAGTTTCCTAAACTACGTAAAATATATTAATCGTTGTAGCTTAACTTTGATATTTTAATTTAGGATATAATGTCGATCAGAAGAATAATCATAATGTATTTAATACGTGTTCAATAGATATCCTTTACAAAGTTCCAATGCGTTTGTAAAAATTAGATTATGTTTTTAAGTAGTAAACATCTTAATCCATAAGTCCCCATTTTTGAACGTAGAATGAAACACGTGTCCCCACAATTCGGTATTCCCCTAGCACCCTCCCTGGTTTTATCTTATCGGCAAACTGGCCAACTCTTATTGTACCGGCTCTGTAGAGCCTCAAGGCACTTTCTTATCTCTAAATTTCTTATCAGCTGTACTAGGGATATCACATGCATGTGCTCTACTTATGCTGTGGATATATTTGCGAATTATTTAAGTATTTTCGCCTCTCGCGTTTACAAGTATAGGGTAAGTGTAATATTTTCTATTATTTTAGTTACATATAAGTTGATACCATCATTCTAATTTGATTTGCCTGATATACTTAAGGCTTCAGGCATATTAGCTCTTTCTTACATTTTTTCAATGTGCTTTAATTGAAAATAATCATGTGGTTCTTATAGTTGCACTTTTGATGTGTTGTACTTTTAAGTGTGATTTTTTTTTGGATGTTTTTCTGTATTTTGGTGTTTTGCAAAATTTTAAGTGGGTAATCCAGTGTAATTAATAGCAATAGGCATTATCGGTAGAAGTACTTTATGCAGTTTGTATACAAAAACTGGGGTTTGAGGGCTTTCTCCTAATAGAAAATAAGGCATGCATGGTATTTGTATTTCAGTAAATTCTAACTAAGATTACATTTTCGCTTGCTAACTAATTTTATCCTACATAAAAAAGCATTGCGAATCTGGTAAATTGTTATAAGAAAAAAAAAATTACTTTTAAAGCGTTTAATATCTTCAAATGTGTTTTGTTTTTAGTGTCAAAATATTATGTCTATTTTCAGCATATGAGGATAAAAATTAATGAAAATGTGCTAGTTGGACCGGGAATTAGGGATAATGTATTTTAAATCATTTCTCTATGTTCCGGTCTTGCTAGCCGTATAGATGGTGGTACTTTGTCCAGAGACTAGAAGATTTAGAACGATGTGGCTTCACGTAAGTAAAAACCTTGTATTTTTTAGTTCAAGTAATGATTTGCGATTAAAACTATCATTTTATCTAAGTATTGAAAGATATTTTATGTACATGTGGTATAAAACTGTGCTAAAACGAATCTTCAATTTTTATCTTCCATAGTTCAACTTTCTAACAATAGTATTACCCAGTCTAAAAGTTTGTGCTAGTTAAACTCACCTTTCTATAAAATAGGTTAAGTGCATCCATAAAAGACCTCTAAAAAGGTTGATTCATGTATAAAATTATGCTTTCATAGTCAAACTAAAATTAGTGTCGCACATAAACAATCTAACTCGTATCGTATTGAAATTCTATAAATCAAGTTACTCTACTTGTGATATACAGTAGAAAAGTTTTGTAGGATTACTAAAAATGTAATTTTTTCTCTAATTGATCTATAGAAAATTTAAACTAGTATAATCGCTGCCTAAGATTTATCAAAAATGTGTGGGTAAGAAAAAATGTTTAGATAAATACTTTGTTTGTTTTTGTTTTAAGGCAAACCTGCACGCGGGGGTATCTGCCTAGGATGAGGGGTGCCTTGGTAGGAGGACTTTCTAAGGGGATCTAACGCGTATTCATACATTTCGTATACAAAAACTTGAGTTTTGGGGGATATATGGCTAAAGTGGTTTTCTCGCAATAGAATATAAGACTATATCCAAATCATTATTTGTAAAATCTTTCTATGGTATAATTTTCTCACTTGCCTAACCGTAGATTAAATTTGTAGAAAATGTATGGGTATCCTAAACCTTACTTTAATGTTAAACGACTACTTAACAAAAATAGGATATACAAAAAATTAGCTAAAAATTAAAAACACTTGATTAAATTTTTTTTTTCTTGATAAATTAAAAACATTTGATTAAAATATATTTGTTGTAAAATTATATAACTTAAAATTAAAACTTGGTAAAAAATAAATTTAGAAATGTATTTGTTGTAAAATTAATTAAGAACTTAAAATTACAACTTGGTAAAAAATAAATTTAGAAATGTATTTGTTGTAAAATTAATTAGTAACTTAAAATTAAAACTTGGTTAAAAAATAAATTTAGAAAAATATTTGTTGTAAAATTATTTAACTTAAAATTAAAACTCATGGTTAAAAAAATAAAATAAAAATTAATTAACTCTTGATTAAAAAAAATATATATATTAAGTTGGGTAAAAATCTCTTAAGAAAAAAAATGTTTAGATAAAAAAGTTCATACACTATCTAAATCATTATTTGTAAAAACTATACGTACTAAAATCGTTCTATGGTATAATTTTCTCACTTCCCTAACAGTACAAGAAATTTGTAGAAAATGTATGGGTAACCTAAACCCTACTTTAATATTCTAGTAAACTGTTACTTATTAAATATATGCTATAATCTTAAACGGTATACAGAAATTAGCTAAACATTAGAAGTATGTATTAAGCAACATTTATTCCATTTGCATTGGTTCTATTACTAAATGGTAAAGAAAACTAAATCCTCCTGGGGATGTTGTTCATTTATTTGCTCCACATAGTTAATCTCTACTTATTATAAAAGAAGATGTCTGTGTGTGGATCTGTGTGTGGGTCTGTGTGTCGGCGGCGTTACGGACAAACGGCTACACCTAGAAACACCAAATTTGGTACTCGGGAAGATCTAAACATGAAGTTGTGCACCTCGAAGCGATTGTTTCAAAATTCGACCTAGAATTTTTTTAATTTTGTTTTATGCGATTTTTGGCATTTTTTCTTACCTAATTCATAATAACGGCGGAAATTACGCTCGCAGCAAACGGCATTTGCATCATGAGATAGAGGAGAAATTTTTCTTTTCAAAACAGTTTGTTCTGAATACGTAACATAATTTACCGATTTTTAGGAATTTTTTTACTAAGCATCGACTACAGTGAATTTTTCGTAAAATAATTTTAAAATTGTCGCATCTTGAATTCTATCCGTCATAACTTTTTGATATTTTGACAAATCGTGAAACATTCTTTTCTCCCTCTTTTAAAATAAAAACGAAAAACTTATGTAAATTAGATGATTTTTTACGAATTTTAATGCAGCCTAATGTTTAGAATTTAATAGCATCAACGCGATCTTACGCCATTCATTACATTGCGATCGCGGCACGAGAATTTATGTTCGGTTGTTGCCACAGAAAGGATTACAAAAAAGGTTTTTTTCAAGCAATTGACCTTTGAAATGGGATATCGGAATTTCAATTCGCAAGTAAGGATCTATGACGTCAAATGCTTTAAGATACGTAAAAATTACGCCATAATTTTAACTCATTTATTCCAACTCGATTTTCAACACAGGGAGACGATATTTTGATTAAAATTTACTGTAGAAATAAACTAAGAAATTCACGATTATTATTATTAGAAGTGGTATTTTAATCCGGTACTTATTTAAAAATTGAAATGTCTTCACGGTGCTGAAAATGTTCATTTTAAAAGTTACAAAGTTCGTTTCAAAGCGCGATATATTAAAATTTTTCTACTTACTATTTTTATTTTTGGCATTTAATTATGGCGCAGGCGTTGCCTAACATATGCATGAAGGTTGCGAGTATAGTTTTATTTTAACGTTCAATTGTGTTCCACCATAAAGGAGAGCTTACGGGATTACATTAATTGATCATGGCACGTGATAATTTAATTGCGTTGCCACAAAAAGGATTAGAAAAAAAAGGTTTTTTTTTCAACCAATCGATTTTTTAAATGGGATATCGGAATTTCAATGCGCAAGTGAGGATCTATGACGTCAAATGCTTTAAAATACGTAAAAATTACACCACAAATTTAACTCATTTATCCCTGCTCTTTTTTAACACAAGGAGGCGATATTTTGATTAAACTTACTTTAGAAATAAACTGAGAAATTCATGATGCCAACCGGGGTATCTTTTACGGTAGTTAAACAGTGACGTCATAAATTTTTAAAAAGGCGTGAAATTCGTAAACTCTGCAACTCTAACGTCCTGTCACAGTTATAGCGATTCTAAATAGCTCCTCGAGATGACACAGTTTGATGTTTCCAGTAGACAGAACTATGGAGGATTTATAAGATATCTTTATATTGGATACATGGATATTTATGTTGGCACCGCTTGAATATTTTTCACCACGGTGAGATTAAATGTTTTGCGGTGCTAAATACGCCAATCTTACTAAACTATGCATAAATTAAATTTGTATGGAGAGCTTCCTTAATAGCAACTATTATGTGAAATGAATAATGTTTATGGCAATGCGTAAATTGCTAAAGAAACGCCATAGAATATAAAGGTCCCATTTGTGCCAAATAATGTAAGCTGTTTCGTTAAATTGAGCATTAAAGAGGGAGAAGCGTAGATAGATGGTATTAATATGCGTACTAGGTAGTATTGGTAGATTTGTAAGGATGTTATGAATAAATCCCAATATACAACGTTAATAAATATTTCATGAAATTAAAAGCGTTCTGTTTATCCTTTTTCAAGGGTTGTTTTACAACCAACTGAATGATAAGTAATTCTAATTTGCGTTGATATATCCCGCAGTAATTTCAACAGAGGAGATTACTTGAACTTCTTAATAATGAAATTCGCAGCTATTTTAAAATAAACAGTTGTCCATTTCATGTAGTGTCTGAGGTATTTAATGCTACAACTTGAACCTCAAAACAGTATGATATAGAAATAACACATTTTGAAAGTCAGGAGTTCTCTGCAAACCGCTAAGCTTTTCACTTTTCTGATCGCGAATGACACTGATGTAGTTTTTTGAGTCATTATATTGCAATGATGCCAAGTTAGTACT
The DNA here is from genome assembly GCA_038373885.1 of Cheiracanthium punctorium. Taxonomy (NCBI): domain Eukaryota; kingdom Metazoa; phylum Arthropoda; class Arachnida; order Araneae; family Cheiracanthiidae; genus Cheiracanthium; species Cheiracanthium punctorium. The sequence continues at coordinate 333,470 of JAWZYV010001389.1, read as the reverse complement.
CATGACGCAAACTTTACATTATAAGTCAAATAATTTCGCTTTTATTTTAGATTTCACATCACTGGAATTAAGTGGAATTACACATGTAAGGAAAATTTTCGTTTCCTACCGTGCGAAGAACGGGCACGCAGCTAGTTATTATTTAAAGAAACAAAAACAACAACGCATCCTCTGTGCTACGCCCTGTCTCCATTCATGCGAGGCTAGCGTGATGGGGAAAGGCACGGTATAAATTTTTATTTGAAATGAGGCGGTAGACGAGTTCTACCGGGCGGCTGGTGGGTCCTCATTTTATAATAATATTTTTTATTTCAGTTTTAATTCATATAGCTTATTTAAAATTATGTCAAAGTCTCTTATTTTGATACTAAATGTTAAAGTCCCTTATTTTTCATGAGAATGCATCACAGTCTGAAAATTTTTCCAAGTCCTCTTATTTGAGAAAATTGTTAAAGTCTGAAAATTTTTCCAAGTCCCCTTATTTCAGAAAATATCTTAATGTCTGAAAAAATTACAAGTCCCCTTATTTGAAAAATATGTCACAATCTGAAAAAATTACAAGTCCCCTTATTTGAAAAAAAGGAAAAAAAATTCTTATCAACCCTTCGAACATCCGGTCTTAGCATCCGCTCCCCACATCCGGTCCGACCACGCCCCCCTCTCTCTCTCTCGACCCAGGGAAAGCACCTGTACGGCGTACCGCAGAATTAACATGGTACCGCATGGGGTGAACTGTCATTTATTTACTACTGCTCTACTAGTCTCATGTCTATGTATATGCAAGGTTTTCGATACATTTATTCAATCATTATAGACTTTTACGAGACTACTACTATTAATCAATGCAAATATTTTTCAACTAGCTGCGTGCCCGTTCTTTGCACGGTAGGAAACGAAAATTTTCCTTACATGTGTAATACGAAATTATTCGTGATGTGGAATTTAAAAAAAAAAAAAAAAAAAAAAAAAAAAAAAGAGCAAAATTATTCTTAATGTAAAGTTTGTGTCATGAGTACTAACCTGATCATTGCAGTATAATGACTCAAAAAACTACGTCAGTGTCATTCACTATCAAAAAAGTGGAAAGCTTAATGGTTTGCAGAGAACTTCTGGCTTTCAAAATGTCTTATTCAGGGGCGTAGCCAGAGGGGGGGGATATCGGGATATATATTCCCCCCCCCCGAAATTTTTGGATTGGTGATGAAATTCCGTCTATTTATGCATATATAAGTTCATATGCCCCTCGAAAAAATTTCCAGGCTCATATCCCCTCCCCGAAAAAATTTCCTGGCTACGCACCTGTTCTTATTTCTACATCATACTGTTTTTTAGGCTCAAGTTGTAGCATTAAATACCTAAGACACTACATGAAATGGAGCACCATTTATCTCTTTCCGAACATGTACCATATAAGGAAAGTATTGTAATCATGAAAAAATTCGACTTCGAGATTTTGGTGTATTGACACGTTTTGAGGTCTTCTGAATTCATTTATGCTATTTTCAAGAGATGTTTTTAAAATAGCTGCGCACCCGCTCTTCATACGGGAAGAAGGGAATATTTTACTACTAAAATCATATCTGCATGTGACAAAACAGAATTTCATTTTTAAAAAAGTTCAAGTAATCTCCTCTGTTGAAATGACTGCGGGATATATTAACGCAAATTAGAATTACTTTTCGTTTAGTTGGTCGTAAGACAACCGTTGAAACAGGACACTTTTAATTTCATGAAATATTTATTAACGTGGTACATTGCGATTTATTCATGTTATCTTTACAAATCTACTAATACTACCCATTATGTACATTAATACTATCTATATTCGCTTCTCCCTCTTCAAGGCTCCCTTTAAAGAAACAGCTTAGATTATTTGGCCTCAATGGGATCTTTTGATTCTGTGGCGATTCTTTGCAATTTACGCATTAGCATAAATAATAATCATTTCACATAATGGTTGCCATTAAGGAAACTCTCCACATATATTTAATTTATACATAGTTTTATAAGATGGGCGTATTTAGCGCCGCAAACCATTTCATCTTACTTTGGGGAGAAAATATCCAAGGGGTGCCATTTTAACTATCCATGTATCTAATATAGCGATATCTTTTATATCCTCCATAGTCCTGTCTCCTGAAAAACATCAAACTGTGTAATCTCGAGGAGCTACTTATTCCCACTTTAATTGTGACAGGGCGTTAGAGTTGCAGAGTTTACAAATTTCACGCATTTTTTTATTTATGACGTCACTGTTTGACTGCCGTAAAGGATACCCCGGTAGGTTGAGGGAGTTAATCTCGATATTTCGCATAATTGTTTTCAAACGGTATCATTAAAACTTTGCGTTATGTAACCTTTATGGAGGAACGTAATTCAACGTTAAAATAAAATTATACTCGCAACCTGCATGCGTATGTTAGGCAACGCCTGCGCTAAATTAAATGCCAAAAATAAAAATAGTAAATAGAAAAAAATTAATATATCGCGCTTTGAAACGAACTTTGTAACTTTTAAAATGAACATTTTCAGCGTCGTGAAAACATTTCAATTTTTAAATAAGCACCGGATTAAAATAACACTTCTAATAATAATAACCGTGAATTTCTTAGTTTATTTCTACAGTAAATTTTAATCAAAATATCGTCTCCCTGTGTTGAAAATAGAGCTATGGAATAAATGAGTTAAAATTATGGAGTAATTTTTACGTATCTTAAAGCATTTGACGTCATAGATCCTCACTTGCGAATTGAAATTCTGATATCCCATTTAAAAACTCGATTGGTTGAAAAAATCCTTTTTTCTAATCCTTTTGTGGCAACAACCGAACATAAATTCTCGTGCCGTGATCGCAATGTAATGAATGGCGTAAGATCGCGTTGATGCTATTAAATTCTAAACATTAGGCTGCATTAAAATTCGTAAAAAATCATCTAATTTATATAATTTTTTCGTTTTTATTTTAAAAGAGGGAGAAAAGAATGTTTCACGATTTGTCAAAATATCTAAAAGTTATGACGGATAGAATTCAAGATGCGACAGTTTTAAAATTATTTTACGAAAAACAATCGCGAAGCAGATGCTTAGTAAAAAAATTCCTAAAAATCGGTAAATCATGTTACGTATTCAGAACAAAATGTTTTTAAAAGAAAATTTCCTCCTCTATCGGATGATACGAATGCAGTTTTGCTGCGAGCGTAATTTCCGCCGTTATTACGAATTAGGTGAGAAAAAATGCCAAAAATCGCATAAAACATAAAATAAAAAAAATTCTAGGTCGAATTTTGAAAAAATCGCTTCGAGGTGCACAACTACATATTTACATCTTCCCGAGTACCAAATTTGGTGTTTCTAGGTGTAGCCGTTTGTCCGTAACGCTGCCGACAGACACACACACACACACACAGACACCTTCTTTTATAATAAGTAGAGACAAAAGCACAAAATAGAATTTGCACTTTTGGAATGTAATAGCTATGTACGTGGAACCGATTCTCCGTTCCACATTTTTCTGTTGTAATATGATGAATCACTAAATTTACGTCCACCTTTCTTATACATTAAACTTTTCTTTTGAATACTCCCAATTTCAGAAAAGTAAATAAATATAAATTATATATAAATGAAAATATTAAAGTTATTTAGAACTGGTAATTAAAGAAAAAATCTCAAAAATTTTATTGTAAGTATTAAATTACGTTTTGTTCATAATCGAAGAAATTGTAATTTTCTTCCAATATTCATTTTTCGTCGAATGTCAACATCAACTGAAAAATAAGCCGAGTGCACAACAAAACACAAACAATTACATATACTTATCATTACATGGCACTAGGTGCCGCGGTGAAGGTTTTTTTTTTTTGTGTGTGACACTATACCTAACGATTGATGGATGGATGGCTGGCAAGGTATTTGTGTGGACTTTAGAGAAAAGATGGGGGGGGGGGGAGGTGCCCATGGTCGCTGTCCTGTGAAGCATTCAAGGCACACTGATTTTTCTTCTCCGGTAAATGCACATTCTCTTCATTGACCCTTTAACACGAAGTGTTCCCGCTCTGGTAATACCAAACTCTGACGCTTTGACTGTTGCCAGTCACGAAGAATAGATTGAATTTCTATAAAAATAGTCGCGGGTGACATAGCTCCACGAGAATCCTTTGCCTTTTAGCACGTCATTTCCCGTAAAAAAATGTCACGATTCTTTTGAACAGCACTGACATCTGCTGAAAAAGGGAAGAATGCGAGAACAGGTGGATAGATTGCCCAATGCTGAAAAAGGAGCAGCCGTTGTCATCGCTCGACTTAACTACCAGCAAGATGGCGGACGAAAAAGGGTCTCTCGATCTGTGGCACGCGATGAGCGTTTCGATCGCCCGCCACCTTGCTGGTCGTTAAGTTGAACTATGTCAATGGCTGCCCTTTTTTCAGCATTGGGAAAGGGTGCGCCTCAAAGGGTTAAAAAAAAACTGTGTTGTCGGTTGGTCGGCGCCCACCTGCAAAGAAAGCCTTTCCAGGCCCACTGACGTCGGCCCTGACTATGATACTTATCCTTGCTTTTTCATATCCATGCAGAAGCGTAGCGTACCTTGGCGGGGCCCCGTATAAAAATTTGTTTGGGGGGCCTTAGGAAGGGTAAAAATTTCTCAGAAAAGAAAAAAAAATGTTTGCATAAAATTAAAAGAAATATTTATTCATCGTAATTATCTATCTGTCACTTTTTCCAAAATTTTTACAAACAATTCAAATTAAATATACACTCTCCTTGCCTTTTTTTCGGCAAACTGATTTATTAAATCATTTATAGCTGATGATGACTTTAGTTTTTCTAAAGTTTCTGCCTCTATGGACAATAGTGACAGGTCTGACAGGCGTTCTTGTCCCATCGAAGTTCTTAGGTAATTTTTATCAGTTTTAATTTTGAAAAATTTCTTTCAGCAGTTGCGGTTGTAACTGGAAGGGTCAAGAATAAAAAGCATGCTGTTATTACCTCCGGAAAACTGGATGCAAGACTATTGAATTTTATCAGCAATAATTCAATGAGTCCCTTAATGGAATGAATTTTTTGAATTTCAGATTTTAAGAATGTTTTTAGAGCCTTTAATTGGTCATAAAGATTAACTGAGATGTCTTTACTGTATTTAGCCGACAGTTTTCCGGAAGCGTTTAATATCTCTTCGTTTGAAGAAGACAGGAGTTTCTCCGGTTGTAACATTTCGAACATACTACTCAGGTCGCAAAGGCTCTGAAATCTGTTTAGTTTGAGAAATTAATATATCTAAACAGCAATAGTAGACACTGACTTTGGAATAGGATTCTCTCCTTTTGTGATAACTCATTAAAAAAAAAAAAAAAAACGCTTCGTTATCTTTCGCCTTTTGTTTTTAAAAACATTTGTTACCCTCCACTCTTTTTCTAAATCTTTGGACTCATTTAGCAAACTATTGAATGAATTTTGATTTCTTAATTCGCACAGTCTATTCAAAAGATTACTTAATAAAATACTAGTTTACTGTAAGTCATTATTTTCATGTTGTAGAGCTTTAGAAACAGAATTAATGATTTCAAATAGTGAAGAAAAAATGTGACAAGCACTAAGAAATCATAACTCTCTAAAATGTTAATTATATTTTTACATTCTTCATGCTCATCTTTTTTTTTCGAAATTAAATTTAGTTGGTACAAAGTTTTCATGATTAATAAATAACTTTTCTTTACCGCTAATAAAACGTCGTTTCCTTGAAGACCATCTGGTAGGACATACCTTTTTAAGGGTATATTTTTCAGATGAATCGTCACTTAATATTGCCCAGCGTAGTATAATATTGCCAAAAAATGTATATATTTTTTCTAAATTATCAAAAAAAAAGTCGACACTTCACGAACATGTTTCGCAGCATCGTTTAAAACTAAATTTAATGCGTGCGCAGCACAATGAACATAATCGGCATTCGGAGCATGCTCTTTTATTAAGGTGTAATCCTCCATAAGCACCCGACATAACATTTGCTCCATCGTAACCCTGTCCTCTACATTTAGTCAAATGAATTCCATATTCTTTAATCGTATTTAAAATTTCAGTTTTACGTCCTTCAGCTCTGCAATCGGATACTGCTGTAAACCCCAAAAAGGACTCACAGATTTTTAATTCTTTAGGCACATTATCATCATTTTCTGTAATCGAGATGTATCGAAAAACTACAGAAAGTTGGTCAATTTTTGACAAGTCTTGTGTTGTAAATTATTGTCAGAAATGGAGCTTTTTTAATTTCTGAGATAATATTGTTCTGCAGTACCAAGCCAAAAGTGCGGTACCAAGCAAATTAATAATTTCATTTTTAATCGTAAGGCTTAAATAATTTATTTTGCCTTTTGGTTTTAGAAGAAGTTCTTTTAAAGTTGCTCAAGCTTGTCTCAGCTTGTCGGCTTTTGGGTAAATATCGCTAAATAAAGTGTCAGAAGGAAATCTTTCAAATTGAACTCAGCCTGGCGATATCGAAATATTTCGCTAGAAATCGCTAAACGTTACAATTACTAATATTTTATCTCTTTCAAATAAAATAAGTTCAGATGAAGTGCGCCGAAAATATTTTTGATTTAATAGACGTGCATGGAAGTCATGTGTTGTCCACATCAGATTTTTTTATAAAGCCATCCAAAATAATATGAAACAAATTTCAAACTGTATATGCATGTGTAATAAATTGTATTTGCAGAATATTTCATTTTATTTCACGCATATATAACATCAGTAGGTTTGCATGACTTTATTAATTTTTATTATTGTTCTTTTATGTATACTGTATCTATAGTGTACCAATTAAGTGAAAATAGTGTACAAAATGAAACAGTGAAATTCCAAACATAAAAATATTTTGATGCTTAAATTGAAAAAATACGTCTTATCATTGTTCATCCACTTAATTATTGCAAGACAGATATGTGACATAAAAAATATCTTGTGCTCCACATTGAAATTCTGCTCTCAATCTGCATCATTTCTTCTCTGCATCATAATTAGATAGCAAACGTAAAATTGCCATAAAATTTTCAGAATCAGAATCATGGCCTCTTAAAGGTAGATTACAAGATGCTAAAGAAACTATAACATTAATTATACGATACAATACATCTCTCCAGAATGTAATTTTACTATTGATTTCACTTTGCAATAGAGTATCGATGGTATTTCTTTGTAACCAATTATTATAAGATAGGGATGCATTAATATGCTGCTGTGACTTTTCATGGTCAAGTATAGTTTGCGTAAAATTGCTTCTAATGGAAACACCGTTTACCAATGCAGAGGAGTACTATTTGCTTTGACGATCTGCTAATAACCAACAGAAGTGGCAACTTTTTCCATTTCTGAACAAAAAAAAAATTGGGAAGTTTTTATTAATTTTTGCTTACTCACGTTGGGGGCCCCGTATAATTGATACGGCTGATACGGCGGTAGCTACGCCCCTGATCCACTCATACACTATTTCTAGACTGGCATGACGCATTTCACCTACTTTCGTAAATGTTTTACCTCCTTCCAACATCCACGTATTCCAAAATCGTTTTAAATATCCTTCGAATGGTTTATTAATACACACATCTAAAGGTTGAACTAATGGTGTTAATCCACCAGGAATAACTGCCATGTCTGTGTTACACTCTTTCATTAATTTCTTTGTGTTATCCGTTAAATGCGATCTGAACATATACCAAAGTAAAAGACTTTCTGGATTCCATAGGGCAAGTCTGTGATTGCAAAGCAAAGGGTGCGCGTTATACGGAGGATATACATAAAAATTAAAAAATGAAGTTTAAAATTATAGGTGCGCGTTATACGCCGGCAATTATGGTAAGTTTATCTTAGAGCCACATCTCTAGGCATAATTTTAATCTTAATTCTGTAATACTTTTACTCTTTATTTTTAAATAATAAATTATTTTCAACCGACGAAAAACGGAGGAGGTTCTCAAGTCGACGCGTATATATATATATATATATATATATTTTATGTATGACCACGTATAACTTTTTACAGAGTAATCCGATTTTGATAATTCTTTTTTTATTGGAAAGGGTATACCCCGAAGTTGGTCCCATATAGATTTGGAAAGAAAATTCCAACCCTAAGGGTAGGAAAACAGGGGATGATTGATTTTTCACTCACTGATTGTAATGTATGAACACGCATAAAATATGACTTTTAAATAGCTACTTTTTTTAAATTGCCAGCTCGTTTAGTGATCTTTTTCCGTTTCCTCGTGAAAACTCAATATTCCTTAAATTTTATAGTTTTCATAAAATAAAATAGAAGCTCTAACGAGGCATATAAGCTCTTGAATCGATATTTGTTAGATGCTATTACCAGAAGAGTTGTTTTTTTAAAATGGACGGTGTCCGTGTGACGTCATTTTTCAGCCAACACGTAACCTCCAACCAATCAACTTTAAAATGTAGTTTCAGTTGACAATCGATGTTACAATCTGATTAGTTCAAATTTGTATTTTCCTCCGACACGTGATTGAAATAGCATCGTATCGATATCGTCCATTGCAAGGGATATTGGCGACGTTTTTACGTCACCGTTTAAAACTGCACATCACAGTACATAGCACATATGTGTACATTTTGTTTTCGCTTGTCAAAACGATTCTTTTAAGATTTTTTGTAGTTCTGAATTTACGTACATATGCGTCCATGCTTTAATTTTGAATAAATCATGTTAACGCATGCGAATGTGTAAATCCCACGCACACATTTTGTTTTTGTTTGCCGTTTTGCAAAAGAGTATTTGAATGTTATTAAAATTTCCGAAGTTCAATTTGTTAATTTTTTTTTTCGAAACTCATACAGCTAAAACGAACTGGTCTATGTTCCGTTTCCGGTGCTGTTTACATTTTGATGTTCATTTAATGTTGGTTCTGGCGCCATCGTGGGCGATGTTCAGCGGGAGTGAAGTACCTTGCCGGTGGTAGTTTTGACTCGCAACCATAAAAAAAATGTGTACCGCTTGGCGGCGTTTTTTTTTGGAGGTATGATAATGCGTCAAAAATTGGAAATTGAAAGATCCGAAATTTCTTGAATTTGCGAGCATGCGTAATAGTTATTTTTTTAATTCTAGCTACTCTGTGATGTACACAGATGAATGTATAGAATTCGCTTGCTCAATTTGACGTCACTAAGCTGTTAATTTGCATTTATAGCCACAAAAAATTATAAAATAAAAACTTTTTAACAAAAAAATTAAACCGCCGAAAAACTCGAAAGCAAAAAATAATAAACCTTTTCTTAATTAACCTTAATAACTAAGTTCTTAAACTAATGTAAGTATACCTAAGTAATTTTGAGTCGTGCCAAACAACCAATGAACAAAGATCACCAAATTACTTTAAATTTAAAGAAATAACCAAATCAAATTGACAGTGCAACCTGAAATCTCCGGCGATAAACATTAACATTCTCCTCACGTCTCTCACGATCAACGAGCTTTCGCAGAAATGCAGAGAGGTCTACTTTGTAATACACATCTCAAAATCTGTGTGTGAACAATAAATTACTCCTATTAATAAAAGAGATTTAGGCAATTTAGTAATCTTTGTTCATTGGTTGTTTGGCACCGACTCAAAATTACTTAGGTATACTTACATTAGTTTAAGAACTTAGTTATTAAGGTTAATTAAGAAAAGGTTTATTACTTTTTGCTTTTGAGTTTTTCGGTGGTTTAATTTTTTTGTTAAAAAGTTTCTATTTTTAAACACGTATTATTAATTGGACATCAACGGAGACAACGAAAGAGTATTATTGCGATAGAGTTTTCATTGCTTTGTCCGCTTTGTTATAATTACTTTCTTTCGAGTGAACTACGTAAACACTGTGGAGTAAATTATAACGGTTTGTTCAGCCATTGAATGTACCAATAGGGAAGACAGATGTTTACCTAACATATCGTCTCATAGGTAAGTTCAATTTTATTATTTGTTATTGTAACTTTCGTATAGCATTCACTTTATTGTATGAGTGTGTCTTTCGTTTACATCACCAGATATGCATAGCTGAAAGCATGTTCTATTTTAGCATAATTATATTCTTAGTAATGAATATCAACATTCTGTATTGCTTCCGTTTTAAGCTAATTTGTTCTCGTCTTTAACAACTTTTGTTTGCTTAAAATTTATTTTTAACTTCCTTTCCTAGTGTTATCATATTGTATTCGGTAATCAAAAAGGATCACTACACAAAAATATTGGTACATTATCAGAGTTATCATGGTTATTAAACTATCCAGGCAAACACTTAATGTTTACCATTAAAAAAGGTATAAGGTTTCATTTGTTTAAAATAATTTTTATGTTTTTTTGTTCACGCATTTGCCTTTTTTAAAGCCAAATTTAAATCAATTTGTTCTGCAGTATAATTATTAAGCTTTTTACTTCCTTGTACGGAGTATAAGGAAGCAATGTGATCCCGAAAAATTTCGAGGGCCAAATTTCGACGAAAAACCGATTTTGACTACCTCTAAATTTACTTTTAAGAATTTTTTCGATGCATCTCATCGTATGCGTCTGTAACTCATTCTGACCAGCGGCGAGTATATTTTGGACAGTTTTCCCATGCCGTCTGTACGTACGTACGTATGTAACTCGCATATCTCAAAAACTATTCGTCGTAGAGTATTGAAATTTTATATTTAGGATTGTTCTATGATCTAGTTGTGCACTTTCCCTTTTGGTCTCAATCGAATAGATAGTTTATGTACAGGATCGCCCAAAAGATTCGAAATACATTACGCTCTATGGGCCGAAATTCATTAAAGCGTATTTTAGAAGTATTGGGCTATTTCAAACGAGCAGAAGGGATGTATGCTGTTAACAGATACAAAATGAATTTCTCCATTAAAATAAGTGTCTTTATCATTTATAGTTCTGCTACAGGGATACTCAAAAGATTTCCAATACATTACGGTCAATGGCAATTTTAGGGGCATTCATCCATTTCAAGCACAATACCGTCCTACCATATAAGTTAGGTATAATGGTCCGACCACAGTCACGTGCCTCCCTCAAGAACTACGCCAAAAGTCGCCAAGCTTGGCGACTTTTGGTGTACGTGTGTATATACGTATTTAACTCTCAAATCTCAAAAACTATTAGTCGTAGAATGTTGAAATTTCATACATAAGATTGTTGTAACATCCAGTTGTGTTTACATTTAAACTTTAACCCGTAGAATTTTGAACTTTTGTAATATCTAACTGTTCTCAATATCTTTTTTGACTGCAATCTACTGGGTAATTTATTTTCAGGGTCAGCCAAATGACTTTAAATACATTAAGGTGTATGGATGCATTCAATTCATTGAAAGTCTGTGGTCAATGACTACTTTGGCTATCCCCAAAATCTCGCAAACTATCTCAAGCTTGTCGGCTTTTGGGTAAATATCGCTAAATAAAGTGTCAGAAGGAAATCTTTCAAATTGAACTCAGCCTGGCGATATCGAAATATTTCGCTAGAAATCGCTAAACGTTACAATTACTAATATTTTATCTCTTTCAAATAAAATAAGTTCAGATGAAGTGCGCCGAAAATATTTTTGATTTAATAGACGTGCATGGAAGTCATGTGTTGTCCACATCAGATTTTTTTATAAAGCCATCCAAAATAATATGAAACAAATTTCAAACTGTATATGCATGTGTAATAAATTGTATTTGCAGAATATTTCATTTTATTTCACGCATATATAACATCAGTAGGTTTGCATGACTTTATTAATTTTTATTATTGTTCTTTTATGTATACTGTATCTATAGTGTACCAATTAAGTGAAAATAGTGTACAAAATGAAATAGTGAAATTCCAAACATAAAAATATTTTGATGCTTAAATTGAAAAAATACGTCTTATCATTGTTCATCCACTTAATTATTGCAAGACAGATATGTGACATAAAAAATATCTTGTGCTCCACATTGAAATTCTGCTCTCAATCTGCATCATTTCTTCTCTGCATCATAATTAGATAGCAAACGTAAAATTGCCATAAAATTTTCAGAATCAGAATCATGGCCTCTTAAAGGTAGATTACAAGATGCTAAAGAAACTATAACATTAATTATACGATACAATACATCTCTCCAGAATGTAATTTTACTATTCATTTCACTTTGCAATAGAGTATCGATGGTATTTCTTTGTAACCAATTATTATAAGATAGGGATGCATTAATATGCTGCTGTGACTTTTCATGGTCAAGTATAGTTTGCGTAAAATTGCTTCTAATGGAAACACCGTTTACCCATGCAGAGGAGTACGATTTGCTTTGACGATCTGCTAATAACCAATAGAAGTGGCAACTTTTTCCCTTTCTGAAAAAAAAATAAAAAATAAAAAATTGGGAAGTTTTTATTAATTTTTGCTTACGCACGTTGGGGGCCCCCGTGGCCCGGGGGCTCCGTATAATTGATACGGCTGATACGGCGGTAGCTACGACCCTGTATCCATGCAATTTAGAGTGTGTTGTAGCCGTGCGATAGCCCTCTCCCACCCTGCACGATTGAAAAACAGTTTCAACTTGAGAACAAGTCGTCATTTGCGTCATCCATACAACGATTGCGGAGCTCTGAGACTCTTGGGATGGAGGATCTGAAAATTCGCGTCCACTGGCAGCTTCGCTCGTCACTTCCAATACTCAAGAGAAAAATTCATTTTTTATACAAACAGGTCAAACAATCTTTGAATAGCGACATTCCTTTTCGAATTTTTAGTCCGAAAAAGCTCAGCGGTAAAGACAACAATAGCAACGGAAAGATATTTCGCACGAAATGAAACAAACAAATTATCCTTTATCGACTATCTCCCGTTCCGTAACCCAAATAGTCCTGCAAGGTGTAAGTTATGCGCATATGATTTCACTTTTTTTTTTTTTTTTTTTTTTTTTTTTTCACGCAGGAAATCGCGTTCCGCTGGACGGTCATTTAATATGCTCCAACTCAACTAACTCCGTTGAAATTTATGTATATTACCGGGTCGACCTCTAGCTTGTTTTTAATCCAGCTTTCAGATCGCGGGCGCATAGCTGGGAATTAAGATTGCGTTTTAAGCAGCATGTGTTACACTCCGTGTTCTTACAAGATCAAGGTTGATTACGAGCCGTGTACAATGGCTGATATCACCATATTGCGCGCACGCTGATGTGGCCTTGAAACAATTGTTTACCCCAGGATGTGTGGTTTTTTCTAATTCGAAGAACTGTGACTTTAAAGATTTATTTTTGTGTCGTGCACCGGAATATCGATAAGAGTTTGTTAAAAAAATGTTCTTTTGTTTGCCGACATAACATGAAAAGCAAAACCATACGAAATAAAAACTTTTTAACAAAAAAATTAAACCGCCGAAAAACTCAAAAGCAAAAAATAATAAACCTTTTCTTAATTAACCTTAATAAAAGTTCTTAAACTAATGTAAGTGTACCTAAGTAATTTTGAGTCGGTGCCAAACAACCAATGAACAAAGATCACTAAATTGCCTAAATCTCTATTATTAATAGGAGTAATTTATTGTTCACACACAGATTTGAGTTGTGTATTACAAAGTAGACCTCTCTTCATTTCTGTGAAAGCTCGTTGATCGTGAGCGACGTGAAGAGAGCGCATTTTTTGTAATGTTCATGTTTATCGCCGGAGATTTCATGTTGCATTGTCGATTTGATTTGGTTATTTCTTTAAATTTAAAGTAATTTGGTGATCTTTGTCCATTGGTTGTTTGGCACGACTCAAAATTACTTAGGTATACTTACATTAGTTTAAGAACTTAGTTATTAAGGTTAATTAAGAAAAGGTTTATTATTTTTTGCTTTTGAGTTTTTCGGCGGTTTAATTTTTTTGTTAAAAAGTTTTTATTTTATAATTTTTTGTGGCTTTAAACGCAAATTAACAGCTTAGTGACGTCAAATTGAGCGAGCGAATTCTATACATTCATCTGTGTACGTCACACAGTAGCTAGAATTAAAAAATAACTATTACGCATGCTCGAAAATTCAAGAAATTTCGGATCTTTCAACAGTTCTGAAATTTCCAATTTGCAATATTTGACGCATTATCATACCTCAAAAAAAAAAAAAAAAAAAAAAAAAAACGTCGCCAAGCGGTACACATTTTTTTTATGGTTGCGAGTCAAAACTACCACCGGCAGGGTACTTCACTCCCGCTGAACATCGCCCACGATGGCGCCAGAACCACACTAAATGAACATCAAAATGTAAACAGCACCGGATACGGAACATAGACCAGTTCTTTTTAGCTGTATGAATTTCGAAAATAAATTAACAAATTGAACTTCGGAAATTTTGATAACATTCAAATATTTTTTTTCGAAACGGCAAACAAAAACAAAATGTGTGCGTGGGATTTACACATTCGCATGCGTTAACATGATTTATTCAAGATTAAAGCATCGACGCATATGTACGCAAATTCAGAACTACAAAAAATCTTAAAAGAATCGTTTTAACAAGCGAAAACAAAATGTACACATATGTGCTGTGTACTGTGAATGAAGATGTATAGGTGGTTTGATGTGCAGTTTTAAACGGTGACGTAAAAGCGTCGCCAATATCCCTTGCAATGGACGATATCGATACGATGCTATTTCAATCACGTGTCGGTGGAAAATACAAATTTGAACTAATCAGATTGAAACATTGAGTGTCAACTGAAACTACATTTTAAGTTGATTGGCTGGAGGTCACGTGTTGGCTGAAAAATGACGTCACACGGACACCGTCCATTTAAAAAAAATCAACTCTTCTGGTAATAGCATCTAACAAATATAGATTCAAGAGCTTATATGCCTCGTTAGAGCTTCTATTTTATTTAATGAAAACTATAAAATTTAAGGAACATTGAATTTTCACGAGGAAAAGGAAAAATATCACTAAACGAGCTGGCATTTAAAAAAAAAAAAATAGCTATTTAAAAGTCATATTTTATGCGTGTTCATACATTACAATCAGTGAGTGAAAAATCAATCATCCCCTGTTTTCCTACCCTTAGGGTTGGAATTTTTTTTCCAAATCTATATGGGACCAACTTCGGGGTTTACCCTTTACAATAGAAAAAGAATTATCAAAATCGGATTACTCTGTAAAAAGTTATGCGTGGTCATACATAAAAAAAAATATATATATATACGTGTCGACTTGAGAACCTCCTCCGTTTTTCGTCGGTTAAAAAGGGCAAAAAATGTTAAGTGGCTTTCATTCCACAGCAGGAAGTCCCGCAAAGGGTGAGGGGGGGGGTTGTGATGAAGTCTCACAACTGCGGTTTTTACCTGCTCGTTTTCATCACTCAATAAAAATTAAGTAAATAAACAATTTTTAAAAGAAGTTCTTTTATTGTAGAGCCCTAAAAGGCATAAAATAAAAATTTATTCTTGAAAAGATATGCTATAAATCAATGAAAGTTTAAAAATTAAGAAAACTTTTGAGAAAAATATAAAATTTTCACTTTTGCGAGAGAAGTAATTTTTTATTGTTCAAGATACTTTAAAAAGCATCGGAGACCTATATTCCACTCGAGCTGTATTCGGTACTTTGGGGGGCCGTTATTTGGGGCTCTGTCAATTTTCGAATGATTTTTCAATTTGATATGTTAATATACAAGGTATATTATAGGATAAATTGAAAAAATTCTCTGAAGCACCTCTGAGCCAGTCGCAGCCGAGACAATAAAGTGGCAAAAATGGCCCTAAATTAATTCTAAGTCACTCGTCTGGGGAACTTTGATTCCCCATAACTCCAAAACTAAAAGAGGTAAATCAAAAATATTTCAGATTTGTTCTTTCCTTGGGTAAGGCAAACACAAGAAAAAAAAAAAATCATGAAATTCTGAGATGGTGATGGAAACTTTTTTCTATTCATTTGACCGATTTGCTCTTGCAACGGCTCTTAATGTTACCTCTAAAAGAGACCATGCAACCCTCTATATAAACGACCGGTCTCGGTTCTCTGTCCGAAAATTTTCTTGCACTTTTTCCGGAAATAAATTAAAATAAACAAACACGATATTCCAAACCAGTCACTCTACTGCAAATCGAAGGTAGGTATAAGTGCACGTACACATCGCGTACAAATCTTGCAGATCAGAGAAGAGATATATCTAAGAAGTAAGTGAGTGATTTTACTGTTGGAAAGCTGAGCATTGATGTGATCGAGTCACACGAAAGAGAATTTCAGAGAGAAGTGAGTGTTACTTTTAGTTGTGGGAAAACACAAAAAGCATATTTTAAAGCAAATAAATTTTATTCTGGAAAATTCTGAAGCCGTGAAGAGTATCAGGATAAACACTCTGTCAGGTGTAAGTAGAGAGAATAGAAGTGCTCTTGACGAGAGAAAAAAGAATGAAACAATCCGAAATTTCAAAATATTTTATTAAATTTAAAAAATATGTTTGTATAATTACTTATGTATTAGTGTAAACTTTCATAAACAATAAAAACAATAGTATGCAGTTTCATAAACAAAACAAACAGTTATTTTTAGCGTGTTTTTTGACTATTAAATGTTTATACTTTGAACGACCACCTCTCTTGATGACCGATTTTTCGCAGAACGGAGGGTGGTCGCTCCTTTCTTAAGTCTCACTGCATTTAGAATCTCACACATTGCGAATAAGACGCAAATTTTCTGGCAGTGTTTATGAATCTTACCCAATTTTTGATTCATGGCGCCACCTTTTTAACTTGCATAAAGGAAACCCCTGGTAGTTGAGTTATGTCACAGATTTAGCTCAAACGAAGTACTATTGTAACTTGCAAAGCTGTTGATTTTTTTTTTTTTTTTTTTTTTTTTTTTTACATAGGACCTTTATGGAGGAACGTAAACCTAAGTTAAAGATGACGGTGTAGATCCCCTTTTTACGTTCAGCGTTACTTCTGAGTTGGGATCTTTGAATACTCAAGGGAAGTTATCTTTTTTGCTCCAGCGGAAGACTGAGCCTAAGTAAAACATGTTAAGTGTGTGTGCCGGTCTTTAACAAATTGAACAGATTTTTCAAGAAATCAAAATAAATATTTCATTTAATATTATTTATACAAAGAGGCTTATTTAATATTTAATTGTAATTTCTTTTTTGTCTGGATTACAAATCCACATTGTTCTATTTATTAACTTGGAATTGTAAAGTCCAGTGTTTCCAAGTAGGCGAAATAGGCGTGCTAATTTCACCAGCTAAAGAGTTTTGGCCACCACATTACATGTTTAGTGGCCAAATTTGGCCAGCACTTTCAAAAATTAAATACTTTAATTTTTACTAGAATAGTTTACGAGTTTTTTAATTATGAAAACATAATAAGCTGGTTCTTAAAGTTATTAAAATACATAAAATAATTTATGTAACTAATTGAAGCAGTGGCATGTAAAGAAAATTTTTGAGGAGGGGCTAATTTTTAAGAGATGCGTATTTTCCACCCAAACAAAATGTATTATAAATGAAAATTTTATTCAAACCAATGTAAAAGTTTTTTGTAGAGGCTAATTTATTTAAAAGCTCATTTTGCCTATCAAGAGTATATAATATAGCAGAATGTCCTCCATTATCCGTCTTTGGGGAGGGGGGGGGGAATTGAAGCCCCCTAGATCCTCCCCTGAATTAAAGAAGAGGAAAGTGAAAGAAAGGAATCTGAAACGCCGAATTGCCTAGGACACGAAGTAACGCGATCTCCTTATCATGTTAAAGTGACTTATTTCATAAACCTTCGTAGGTTAGCCCTCTATAATGCACTCTATGGCTCGCAAGGAGACATTCTTAATGTTTTATTTTAAGAGCAGCTAACATAAGGTGACCATACGTCCTCGAAATTCGAGGACAGTCCCCAAATATAGATCTTTTTTTCATTTTGTCCCTAAAAATACTTTGTCCCCAAATTTAAAGATTTGTACTTTTTTTCACTGAAAGTTTCCATTTAGTTTATTTCTTTCAGAAAAAACTGAAGAAAAATAAACCAACTAAAAGCACCATCTACTCAGAGAAACAATGAAATTCGATCTCTGAAAACGTTTATTGTCATTGTGTGTGTAGCGTGTACAGACATTCAATAAAGTATCCGACTATGAGCCAAATTTCCCATTTCAGTTTTGTTAATGATTAATCACTTTTCATGAAGAACCATGCTTGAAATTGACGTAACTCGAATACACTTGCACTCGAATACTTTTTTTAAAGGGTGTACAAAGTTTCATGAAAAATTATCACAAAATGATCCAATGTAAAAAGCAATGTCCTCTGAAAAAAACAAATACAATTCCAAGATTTAAATTTTGAATAAATTGCAATAATTCTACATGATGTTCCTTTCATATTTCTGTTTTAAATAAATATTTATAAATGAATGAAATAATTCCATTAATTTATTAGACATAAGAATACACAATTGATATAAAGAGGTATTAGAGTTCATTTTTAAGTATCAAAGCCGATCAAAGTCAGTCAAGATTTAAAGTATCGGTATACTGGTATACACCCTCCAAAAAAAGTATTCGAGTAAACATTTCCTACGTTCGTTTCGTATATTAAAAGTTATTTATCATAGAATATGAATTAGGCTATGTATAAATATGACTTTCCATATTTCTGTCACGTTTTACGTTTTTCAAAAACTCAATTATTATTCGCAAATCTGAAATAGGAAATTTATCTCTTACTCGAATACTTTTTTTGGAGGGTGTACATGGTAATATGTTGTGTCCTCGAATAAGTCCTCGATAATATTTTCTTGTGTCCCCAAGTTTTGTTTAGATTCGAGGACAATGCTTGATTTGTCCCCAAATTGCTGCTTAGAAATATGGTCGCCTTAAGCTAACATTAAAATTTGTCTGTTTCCTAACGGTTCATAATATTAATGATTTTTTTCTAAGAGCAAGCATTCGATTCGCTAGACTACATATTAACAAGCAAATAACGGAATTCCATCTAAAATTAACTCTTATGCTATTGAGGTCAGAAGTCCTGATTGAAGGGTCACCTCCTTTCAGAAATTAATTTGTCTCCCGGTGAGAGTTGGGGGGAAGAAGGAAGTATCCAGTTTAATTTCATCAGGGAGAGTGAAATTTCGACATGTTCGCGGTAAAAAATATTTCTGACTTTCACTTTAAGGCTGTTCTACCTGAAAACGGAGGATTTCGGTTGATTTTCGACCAAGATAGGGAGTAAACTTATAATCAGATAACTTTAAGAATTTTCAGAATGTTTCCTCTAAAACTAGAATAAGAACTGACATTGCGATAAAATTTGAAAAGTTATTTACTTTTTTAAAAAAATATTATTAAACTTGACACTTTTTTAGAGAAAACGCTATTTTCTCGAATTTTACCCAAGATTAGAAATAAATTTACGATGATATAATTATGAGAATTTTCAGAATGTTTCCTCAGAAACTAGATTGGGAACTGACATTGAGATAAATTTTGAAAAACAATTTGTTTTTTTTTAATAGTGAAACTTGGCACTTTTTCAGAGGGAAACGTTTCTGATAGACTTTCACTTAAGAGGAAAAATGAACTTATGATGCTAGAACTATGAAAATTTTTAGACTGTTTCTTCAGAAACCATACTGTGAACTGAAACAAATTTCAAATTTGAAAAGTTACTTCATTTTTTGAAAAAAAAATTATTAAACATGCCACTTTTTCGGAGAAGTCTGCTTTTTGGTTAACTTTCACTACAGATAAAAAATAAACTTACATTCCTAGAACAATGAAATTTTTCAGAATATTTTTCGGGAACTGTACTGTGGACTACTGCAAATTTAAAATCTGAATAACCAGTCAGTTTTCATTAAAAGAAAGAAGGAAGAACATTGTTTTTTAAACTCAAATTCAAAATTGGCTGACTGAAAAATTTTCTTTCAAAAGTAACTTTGAAGTATAAATTTATAGATGTATTTAAGAATGTTTTGGGGCCAAAAATGTACTGCATTTTGATTTTTACAAATTTTATAATTGAAACTCGTAACTGTTTATGAAACCTAATGAGCATGACTTCTGATCAAGATTTAAAATAAAATTACAGTAGAAAGGCTACAGAAAAATTTATAATGGTTCTTCTGAAACTACTTTACGATGCTTTATGACCATTAAGTTTATAGGAGCAATTTAATTTAAAAAATAAGTAAATAAATGAAGATGATATTTCAGACGGAAATTCAAAGAATTTCAGCAGTTTTATCGCGTTTCCATCGAATTTCATTTGAAAAAAATCAACTCGCGCTGATCTCTAATACTTACAACAATATTTTACATCAATAAAAGTCCATTTTATTGTTTTAATTTTAAAGTTATAATTATATTTCTAAAACTTTTCAGAGAATTTCTAAAAAATACAGCTAACAATTGTGTCCATTACATGAATAAAGATGGCGTGACATGTATGCTTGGACCCCCAAACCACCCATATTTCAAGCTTTTCCCCTAGTCCCCGATTCAACTTTCGGTCGTCAGGTTAAACAGTCTTAAATGATGTGTCACAAACCCGCCGTCGTCCCATGGATCAAAATAGGAGGATAGGCATCATAATAGTAAACAAAAAATGGTTACCAGTAATAAGACATTAGATGGCGCTTTCTCTGCCAGGTGGCTAACGCATATGGGTATGTGCGGCTCCGGAAAATATATTATAGATACACAATTACATATAGGGTGACAATTATTAAACTATATGAAATGAAAACTACATTTTTTAATGCTACTGAGCTAAAAAATTTAAAGTACATTTTAAATGTAACCAGAAATATCCGAATTTAGTTCATGACATGGTCGATATAACGAAATTCTGCACAATTCGCTGGAGGGGATGAGGGTTCTCTTTACCATTTTCTCGAATCCAGAATCATCTTTGAATCACATTTTTGATTCTTGTAATACTCTGACCTGTTGTCTTCAGCTAGTAACTTGGTCACAAAGCTCCCTTCAGCCTCCATAAGGTTATTATTGCTCGAACAGTAGGTCTTGACGATTGTTATGTGCACAGGAAAGCTGTGTTTCCACACTTTCACTTGATAATTTTTGAACGACAACAAAAATTACAAAACGCATGCCCCTAAGAAAAAGTCCAACCTGTCCTGAATTTAATCGACAAGTTTTAACTGAGTCTCGCCAGCAGTTAAAAATTTAAAGTTTTTTTTAATCCTTATACCTAAATAATTGTCACCCTTTGTACTGTAAAAAAGAAAATCCAAACATATGCTAGCAGAACCATTTAGCAGGCGAAAGACAAACCCTTCCGTCATACTCGTATCGTAAGTTAAGTTCCCTCTGCTCTGTATGACGGAAGGGTTTGTCTGACGAAGACCGAACGAATTTTCGGTCGAAACGATCGTTACGCCTTGAAGTAACCTTAAATGTGTGTTTTTTTCACAAAGTTTTTATATATTTTATCATTTTACACCAGTTTTTTGAGTGTTTATTTTCATAATGCGTTATGTTTAAAACTAATCACTACATAGCAAAACCTTCTTCGCTGCTTATTTTTTTTTCCGCCTTTCTGTTCACAGTCAATGAGATGATGTAACAAACTTGTCTACGCTTGAGAACAAACTTCTCTGATGAAAATCACAGGCCACTGTTGATGTGAGGTACATCAAATCTAAAGCCAGACATGTCTGCTATTTCGGCATCCAGGAAACAATTTCATCATTCCCGCAAATACAAGTGTTCATGAGTATAATCATAGTGCATCAATATGTTACTAAATAATAACTTAATAAAATAATATTAAACAAATAGTTATGTTTTGATTATTTTTTATTTGGACCTCGAATGTGAAGTCGCCCTCAAACTGCTGTTTGATAGTTAATGCGGCCCTCGGGCTGAAAAGTTTGAAGTTGAAATAATTGCTATATTTAAAATTTTATCCCCAATGGCTGTTTTACATTTTGTGGACAAATTGAAAAACATCTTGAAATTTGAGACTCTCCCAGAAAATTGGGAACATTTGGTCACCTTAGCCTTGTTCCACACAAGGTTAACTAGGCATGTTTTCAACATGCATAAAATTTAAAGTTCATCCCAGCAGCCATAATAGGCATCCCAAATGACATATAGCCATTGTTGTTCCTTACTCACGCATCATTCACTGTACGTTTATTTCATTTTTGCTAACTTAAGTTAAACCAAGGACCCACGCTGTTCCGACGGCTAGTAGAGTCCGATGTCGAAAGTCGTTCTTGTCAGTGAGCGGGGATTAGAGACCAGAAGATGAATGAACGGAAGATACCCTTTTTTTCTAAGCAGCACTTACACTTCCCATTATTCCATTTATGCGCCTGACAAACGGTTGTTCTTAAAATGATATGGCTCAAGACCAGAGAAACATCCATTTTTATTCTCCAAGAAAAGTTATCGTGCCAGAGTATAACAGTTGTTTAACCCTTTCAGGGGCACGGATATATACAGAAAGTAGAAAGTACTTGGTAATTTTCTGGCCTATTTTTTGGGATTAATTCAGACATATATTTATTTTAATTCGGCAAGAGAATTAAGGAAACAAGCGTTACTCAAACATTTAAAGTTCGCAGGAGAAAAAATTTCGGAAAACTACAAAGCTTGGGCGGAGAATTAAACGCAAAACGATATAAGTAAATGTGAGGTTTCTTCTACTCACTTCCAGGATAATTATGCAATCTTTCTATATCCTCTTTGTTTAAGCGGCTTCGTTTAAGCTTATGTGGCCCTTCTTGTTTCCATCGTGGTCCTTTAAGAATTTTTGTTGTTCTGAACTGACGTACACATTCTTGGATGCTTTAATTTTGAATGAATTATTTTAACTCATTTGAATGTGTTAATTCTGGGATCTCATGGCTATGTGGGTTTGAGCACTGTTAGTGCAGCCGGAAGAATATGAGCCCCCTCCCCCCCTTCCTCCGGACAGGAATGGAAAATCTTTGTTATTGAATTCGAAAGCTGGCGGATTAAGCACTCACCGAGGAAAAAAAAAGAAATTACATAAAAAAATGTAAGAGGTCCTATTTTGCTTCCATAAAATGGACATAAATTTCAACCAGCCGCTCTTATCCTCAAAATTGCATTAATCCGTGTCTGATTCGAAGTTTCCTTATAATTTTCTTTTGTAACGATAACTTGAGAAAAAAAAAAAAGAAAAAAGAAAACTTACTTATTTTTTATAAGTCAAAACAATCCTCCTTTCTTTTAAACTTGCGAATCGGTCAGTGATGCCCTCATAAAAAGGCGTTGTTTTAATTCAGATATCAATAATTTTAAAATCTCTTTAAAATTTCCCATGTTTAAAGAATTTTCTCGCTCGCCATGTTCTTGCTTACTTAAAAACAATACTGCTTTGATTGTGCATGAATAGACTGCTTATGAATTGTCCATTCATAAGCGTCTATTCATGCTTGATAAATTCAGCAATATAAAGTCACAATATAAAGTGCATGAATTCACTGCATGAATAGACGCTTATGAATTGTCCATTCATAAGCGTCTATTCATGCTTGATAAATTCAGCAATATAAAGTCGAGAGTTTGCCGAACATATATTCTCCTTACCTCCTCCCTCACTTCTCGAGCCAATCAGTGAGTCAAATTCACAAGTGCTGCCGACGTTCGAAAATATTTCATGAGCTGAGTCTTAGCTGCGTACCCCCTTTATAGCCTATGCCGGAGGCAGGAGCGTAGCCTGGAAAAATTTTCGGGGGGGGATATGCGCCTGGAAAATATTTCGGGGGGGGGATATGAACTTATATCTGTATAAATAGACGGAAATTCATCACTAATCCAAACATTTCGGGATATATATCCCCCCCCCTGGCTACGCCCCTGGCCGGAGGGACTGCTTACGTAATCGCTGTCATGGCAACGGTGCTGCCAATTTTCTTATCAGCGCTCAGGGCTGAACCAAAGATTTTCCCAAATGAATTGCGGGAAGATTAAAGTGCTTTTTTTCTGAATGAGCGATCCGGCCACAATACGGTTTTTTTTTGGGGGGGGGGAGATTTTTTTAATTTACCGTATAGAGCAAGAGCCAGCGACCGCCAGACTTCGTCATAGTATAAAAGCTGAAACTTTCTCTGCGCATACCCCCCCAACAGAAGTAGGAACAATCGGCCACTATAAAGTTTGGATGATCGTGGCTTTGTCGGGTAACAGGTGGCAAAGGTGTATAAAATTGCCGAAAATTTCGTCATTTCATAAAGCTTAATTTTTTTATATGTTCTTCTTCGCAGTACTAGAAATCACTTTATCCCTTGCCAGACACTTTTCCATCGTTGCAAACCCCCGCCAGACAACCTCAAAGTCTTGAAAAACGTAATTCTATTGCGAGCGCGCTGCAAGAAAGTTCGCATGTATGAAAGTTCAGAAGTAGCAGTATAAAATGTGCTTGGCACTTTGTGACAGCTTGACGTACTTCGTCGCGGGAGTTTACGAACACAACAATTTTCCATGACTTAGAGATTGTCTGGCGGGGGTTTGCCACGATGGAAAAGTGTCTGGCAAGGGGTAAAGTGATTTCTAGTACTGCGAAGAAGAACATATAAAAAAATTAAGCTTTATGAAATAAAGAAATTTTCGGCAATTTTATACACCTTTGCCACCTGTTACCTGACAAAGCCACGATCATCCAAACTTTATAGTGGCCGATTGTTCCTCCCTCTGTTGGGGGGTATGCGCAGAGAAAGTTTCAGCTTTTATACTATGACGAAGGTCTGGCGGTCGCTAGCTCTTAGACTAGTAGGAATTCCAGAATTCTAATCTGAATTTAGGAAAATTAGCAGAATAAATTATTTTAAAGTATGTGCTGATAATTTCAAGTGCAGCCCGGCAGTACTTACTGTATCCCACGAACCGCCACTGGCACTTATCACTGCCAGCCGCTTGCGAGGGGATAAGGTCTCGAGTTCGAATCCCCGCTAACCCATGGTTGCCATTTCCCCTTCCCCTTCTTCTGTGTTTGTACTTCAATTGTGTTCTATGTTATTAATAAATGTTATATGGAATCAATAAATGTCAAACGGATATTCAGGGGTATAAGACCATCTTCGAGATTGCAGTCAGAAACCTCAAGAAAAAATTCTCAATTCAAGCAAACAAACAAATGTGTAAATTCTGCACACTGACGCAAGCATTTTATTTTTGTTTGCCGTTACAAAAAAGAATATTTGAGTGTTACTGAAATTTCCTAAGTTGAATTTGTGAATATTTCATTTATCTATTTACTCATTTTTTTTTCAAAATTCATACCTAGCAAACACACACAGGTTCTCTGAACATCTATTAACGTTCAGAAGACGTCTTCTGAACGTTAATAGATGTTCAGAGAACCTGTGTGTGTTTGCTGGGTACTGCTGAAAAGGGCTTGTATAAGACATCATTTATTTCAAGTTCCGTGACAATCTTCGTTTATCGATGACAACTTTTTACTAATGAAACAGAGATAAGTAATTAGGCTTTCATTCGAAAAATTATTTGACAATACGCTTTCTACTAATCGTTTTTAAGTGTAATAGGTTTTTTAAAAACACAATTATGAGATTTATCTTCAATTTGAGATGTGGTGTCAGGTCTGAAGAGGTTAAATATACAAATCAAAGGAAAGTTTATAAGCCAAATATAGCCAACAGCTATGTATACTGTAAAATTACTTATCCATTATTACCGATCAAGACTAAGAATATTAACTAATGATTATTGATTTCTGTTGTCGGCATGCCGTAACTGGTAAGTTTATTTACCGGAGACTTCAAAGGGTTGAGTGCTGTTTCATCTGTGCTGCTAAAGAACGATATCTTTTTGCGGCATAAAATACACGAAAAGTCTGTGGGAAAAAAAACCGCACCTTATGAATCATTTTCTTAGGTTTGTACGATTCGCTCTATTGACCGTTAAATTACAATGTGAGACGAGAGACGATTCAGTTCTTCACCCGATGTTTTGCAAGAGAGTCACAGATGAGAGTCACTCACTTTGCGGACACATAAACGGAGCGAAATATTACCAATGTGTAGCACATTGGTTAAAGCCACTGACATTGGGATATGGCTCAAGTGGAGGAACAGGGTTTTGTCCTCTCGCGGGGCCGCCGGTCTAGAGGTCTGGAGTTTTGGGCGATTTTCTCCAGATGTAACGTGAATACGCGCTAGATTGCCCGGAAATGTCCTCCCCCAAGGCAATAGCCCCCAATTGTGTCTATCTTTTCTCTGACGTGGATTTATAAGCTGTTCCTCGTGACAAGCACACAAATCCGAATACTTGTTCCAACACAACAGCGAAATATTTTATTTATTTTTTCAAACATGGAGGACAATAAGTCAATTACAAGAATACTTATCATAACAGTATATAAAAAAAAAAGAACTCAAATAATCCGACATCATAGGACGCTTTCTCTGCTAAGAATCTTTTTCGATCTATGTATTTTAGCAGAGTAAAAAGTAATCTTCTGGCAGCAAAATAATTATTAAAATTAAGAAAAAAAAACTTTCTCGCTTTTCTTAAAATAAACATCTTATTTCGTGTTCTATTTGTAACATGACAGATGTCGTAGTAAAAGAATTCCTTGTTGCCACTTAAGTTTGCTAAATTCAATTATCTAAAGGAAATTGAATTCATTTCTTAGAATCGGAAAATATGGACACGCATAAATATCAAACAAACAATACATTCGCTTTAAAATTCGCGGATTTTAAATGTTATTCTAGCTATTTTTCACTTTATTTCCTTCGCATGTGGAGCAACAGAACTTTCAAATGACCCGAAGTCGCACATGCGCATGTGCTTTAAACCTCCTAACAGAAGCAGCGACGCCTCGTAATGTCAGACAAATCGGAACTGCTTTGGAAGTTTTTGGCTCATTAGATGACACCAATCCTTCAATATCAATATGCGGATGAATGGTTTAATTCATCTCATACGTTGATCAAATAAAGTTCCGCAGAGGCCTAGTCGCTAAGCTCCGTTTCCATAAGAAAAAGGGAAAGTGAAGCAATACCTGCTTGGACAGTACTTGGGAGGGTGAAAATCTTCATGGCTGCGCTACTGTGGAACCGTGCCGTCAACCCCGATAGATAGAAAGACCTTCAACGGGAGAAATGACGTCACAATTGTTAGGCCAACCTTTCCCCCTACTCCGAGGAGGGAACGTATTAACTCGAAATTTTTTCTACTTGTTAATTATAAATGAGATCACTTTGTATATGCACTCATTACACATAGTGATTATAGTATTTATTGAAATTAACTTCTTGACCAATTAAAAATTGATTAATGAAAAAGTAGTTTATTTAGTTTTTCCCCCTATGTAGAAGCATTATAACATTTAGAAAAAGACTAAAAAAAAGTTTAATATTAATTAAAACGTTTCCAAAACTCTTAATTATCACCTATAAAAAATAAAGAAAAACAAGCACATGGACAGTTTGAATTGAAACATATTTATTAAGTAAAATATAAAGGTTTTTACATTATTTAGATTTATAAACATATTCATATTCAATTAACAATGCTTGAATGTAACAAACTACTTAATACTAAAAGATCTGCATTAATACTAAAAGATCTGCACTATATCTATGGGCTGTTTTACTTAAACCAATTAAATTAATCTGTTCATATAAAAAAGTCTATTAAATCATGGCTTCTTTCAGGAACAATTAGCTTTAACTCGCAACAAATATTTTTTACTAAAGATTTTAGATTGTTTAATTTATCAAATGAAAAACCATTGTAATTTATAAATTCATGCAATAGAGACAGCAAATCATTTATATTTGTAGATTTTATTGGGAATTTAAAATTGTTATGCTCAGTTATAGGTACTTAATGATAAAAAACACTTACCATTAAATTTTCTTCTATTATTATTGATAACGATAACTCGTGTACTGGCAATGAAGATATTTTTAAAAACATAACTGTATTTTCAGCTTTAACAATCGTAAACACATCAGGAATTTGAATATCCTTTAGTAATAATAATAATAATTATTCCAGAGTTTGAAAGGAAGTTTTTGATTGATATTCGCCAAATGATTTCACATTTAATTCATGAGTCTTTTGCAGTTGCTCATTTTCTCTCCTTTCAGCTTTGTTTTCTGGAGCTTCTCTGGCCTTGATATGTTTTGATAAATATGCAGGACAGCCATGAAAAATTGTAGGCAAAGCATCATCCTTAAGTCTTGGTTGTGTTAAGGTTGCCACTATTTTCTCACCCACCCGTTGCTGGATTGTAGCATTCTGAAGTTCTCCTAATATCTTCTTCTTTAAAATGTAATTCACAGACCTGCAATGAATAGTTTTCACTAATTAAATAAAAAAGCCTACATTTTTCTAACAGATAAATATCAAGTGATCAAGAATTGTGACTACTATTAACTGTACTATGAACTATGAGGTTTAAATAATGCTATTACTTATAATAGTAATAATTTTATCATTATTATATATTTGTAGAAGTATTAAATATCAATCTTTATTAATATTATTAATTAGTTATTTGTAATTTTGTAAAAAATAAAATTTCAAAACCGGTAATGATGACAATAATAAATAAGTCATCTTCAAGAATTGCAGTTTTCACTAAGAAAGCGAGATAGATCATTATTAGTTCATACTTTCAACTGCAAATCAAATAACAAAATATGATTTTATTTTACATATTGGTTTCAAAATTTCTGTTATCATTACTATTATTATTGTTTTGCAATTTTAAGTTCTGCTTTTTATGTTTTCAAAAGAGGAATTAAAAAGTATTGATAACACACACACACACACACACACACGTATATATATAGATAGATATATATACACCTGATTGATTACAATAAAGAAATAGCAATTATTAATAAAGAATGTAAAATTATTTGTAAACTGAAACGAAATTCATGAAATCAGAAAAAATTTAATGCTTATATGAATATAGAAGATTTATAGATACATAAATCCAAATATACTAAACATATTCTTAAAAACAAACAAAAAAGCACTTACTTTAAAATTCTTTTATGGATTAATATTTGCACGTGGAATGGCATTTAGCAATTTCCTTTGTAGTTCTTCATTCTTTGGTAAACTGAAAACGGATACCTTGAGGCCGTCTGCATAATTACCTTTACAAAAAGGTACTGAACACTTGTATACCATGTTTTAAATACAATTAGCAAGCATAGTTTTATAAATAATGGACATTCTTCAAGAACTTCGAAGCAAACAAAATCCCATTGATGGCGGAAAAGTATAGTACACTATCGCCAATTCTCTTTCACCTGCGACGATTTACCTGCCGTTCGACCGGTTTGACGTACCTGCCCGTGTTCACAATAATAGTACCTGCGGGATCAATTGGCGATAATACTCCGATGATAAGCGAGCGCAGCTAGTAACCCAGTCGAAAAACCTACGGCCTAACTTTGCTTTCGTCACGAGCTTCTATGGTTGCTGTGAGAGGTCTTTCTTATATCGGAGTTGACGACCGTGCACGCTAATGGGAGCTGATGCACAAAAAATCTGTTCGTGGCTGCAAAGTCCATCATGTTCAAGCGATACTTCTAAGGGTAGGCGGTTTCAGGTGCTAGTCTCTCATCTGGAATAGGTTCAAATTAGGAGACCATTTATGAGGACCAGGGTTGGTCTGCCTAATAGGCGCCCGTAATGAAATAACCAACATCTGCGGCCCTAGAAGTGGTCAAGCCTACAATCAGAGCCATTGCTAAGACTTTTTCAAGTGGGGGGAGATGTCGATAAACTGCCATATGTCAGATTTCGGTTTTTACCAACTTAATTATTTTTTTTATCAACTGTATTAATAACTTTTCATTTTTGCCAACTGGATTTGCCAAGTGTATTAGAAACAGAAAGTAAATTATCGTTTTCGTTAACTTTTTTTCACCAATTTTGCCAAGTAGGTATCTAATTTTGGCAAGTTTAATAGAATTTTGCGAGCGTTATTCCCCCCCCCCCCACCACCTTTAGCAAGGGCCGTGCCTACAGTAGGCCGCTGAGCCGCCCATTAGGAAGAAAAACATTTATCAAATACACACATACCATGATTTTATTCACTGCTGAACACTGCAGAGCTATCTCAATTCACAGGTGACTGTTTTTCGCTCCGTCTTACTTGCCCATGGTGGTATGTTTGTACAAACTACGAAATCGGATAAAGGATAGCTCTTGAACAATATAGATACCCAAAGAAGCGATTAAAAGGCGATTAAAACAGAGATTAAAAGGTTGGGCACCGTTGTATTGTTTCTTCCATGTGATCACTCATTTACTTAATAAAAAAAAAGTATCGTGGTTTTTTTTCTTCTTTATTAAGGATTTAATTGAAAACGTCCTTGCTCCGAATATGCAAATGAAAGAAAATTCGCTGAAGTGTGAAATAAGAATCTAACCAAGAATGGGAAAAGCTCTCGAATTTCGAAGATTCGAAGTCGATTAGGGTGTATATGTCACCCGAACCTTTAGATTACGATAGAGCGCCTCGGAATTCATGTGCATATGGATTGCATTTTTTGCTCTATCCGATTCACGAAAATAACCTTCTTACAAGTCGAGAAACCTCTATCAGTGGCGCCTCGTGGGATACAGCCGGGCTGCACTTGAAATTATCAGCACATACTTTAAAATAATTTATTCTACTAATTTTCCTAAATTCAGATTAGAATTGTGGAATTCCTACGGTAAATTAAAAAAATCTCCGTAAAAAACCAAAAAAAAAAAAAAAAAAAAAAACGTATTGTGGCCGGATCGCTCATTCAGAAAAAAAGCACTTTAATCTTTCCGCAATTCAATTGGGGAAATCTTTGGTTCAGCCCAGAGCGCTGAAAAGAAAATTGGCAGCACCGTTGTCATGACAACGACTACGTAAGCAGCCTCTCCAGCATAGGGAGTATTCAGCTGATACAGCCGGTGAAAGATTTTTTAACGGCGGCTGAACTTGAGAACTCGACTAACTGATTGGCTCGGACGAGAATTGAGGGAGGGGGTAAGGAGAACATATGTTTGGAAAACTCTAGACTTTATATTGCTGAATTTATCAAGAAGGTAAGCCTGAATAGACGCTTATGAATGGACAATTACCCATCAAAGCAGTATTGTTTTTAAGTAAGCAAGAACTGGCATTTAGAGGACATGGCGAGCGAGAAAAGTCTTTAAACATGGGAAATTTTAAACAGCTTTTAAAATTATTGATATCTGAATTAAAACAACGTCTTTTTATGGGGACATCACTGACCAATTCGCATATTTAAAAGAAAGGAGGATTGATTTGACTTATAAAAAATAAGTACGTTTTCTTTTTTTTCTTTTTTTCTCAAGTTATCGTTACAAAAGAAAATTCTAAGGAAACTTCGAATCAGACACGGATTAATGCAATTTTGAGGATAAGAGCGGCTGGTTGAAATTTATGTCCATTTTATGGAAGTAAAATAGGATCGCTTACATTTTTAATGTAATTTCTTTTTTTTTTCCCTCGGAGAGGGAAGGCCGCCAGCTTTCGAATTCAGTAACAAAGATTTTCCAATCCTGTCCGGAGGAAAGGGGGTCGGGGCTCATATGCTTCCGGCTGCACTAACAGTTTTGACCACGGGCCGCCACTGCTCTGTAATGGTATAAATGAAAGCTTTGCAAAATAACACACGTTAAAGGTTGCTTATCCATCTGGTCATGTGTTTCGGGAGAAATATTTTAGATCTTCATCAGCAGAAATCCATACACAGACTGTGACTGGGGACTGAAGAAGTAAACAGAAAATAAAGAGCGAAGAACCAGTTGCCAACCGGCTTTTGTTTTCTGTTTACTTTTTAAATCTCCAGTCCCGTGCTGTGTATGGACTTCTGCTGATGAAGATCGAAATTTTTTCGTCCGGAGCACGTGTCCTAAATTGTCAAATGAAATATCACTTATAAAAGGTACGTGTCAGAGTTTTTATTTATATCATCCTTTTAAACACCACTTTATTTTGGATGTTTTTTGTCCCTCTGTATGCATATAGTATACAGTAGATCCCCGCTATTCCGAGCTAATTGGGACCGCACACTGTTCGGCTTAGCGCGGAATTCGGAATGGGCAGATATCTCTCTCTCATGAATAATATCATCGTGTTGAAATTGGTAGCCCTTTGAGGTGAAACACTTTCCCAATGCTGAAAAAAGGGCAGCCGTTGCCATCGCTCGACTTAACTACCAGCAAGATGGCGGACGATCGAAACGTTCATCGCGTGCCTCAGATCTAGAGACCATTTTGTGGCCCTTTTCGGGCACAGCCAGCGAGCCGTTGCCATCGCTCGACTTAACTACCAGCAAGATGGCGGACGATCGAAACGTTCATCGCGTGCCTCAGATCTAGAGACCCTTTTGTGGCCCTTTTCGGGCACAGCCAGCTGCGTCAAAAAAGGGTCTCTAGATCTGTGGCACGAGATGAACGTTTCGATCGTCCGCCATCTTGCTGGTAGTTAAGTCGAGCGATGGCAACGGCTGCACTTTTTTCAGCATTGGGCAATCTATCCAGCTGTTCTCGCATTCTTCCATTTTTCAGCAGATGTCAGTGCTGTTAAAAATAATCGTGACACTTTTTTTGCGGGAAATGGCGTGCTAAAAAGTAAAGGATTATCTTGGAGCTATGTCACCCGCAACTATTTTTATAGAAATCATAAATTTATTCTTCGTGACTGGCAACAGTCAAAACGTCAGAGTTTGGGGTTCCCAAAGCGGGAACACTGCGCGTTAAAGGGTTAAGACAGATCTACACGGAGGCTGTCTGCTTAAATAAGGTATGCCTTGGACAGAGGACTTTTTGCGGGGTTCTGAAGCGTCTGAGGAAAACAGATGCGCGGTAGGTCAGAAATCTAGAGCTAGATACTTCAGCCGTTTACCAAATTGTCATGAAATTCGTAAAGAGTATTTATACCATAAATTTTGTAACGGGCTAAAAAGTAAAGGATTCTCGTGGAGCTATGTCACCCTCAACTATTTTTATAGAAATCCAATCTATTCTTCGTGACTGGCAACAGTCAAAACGTCAGAGTTCGGTGTTCCCAGAGCGGGAACACTGCGCGTTAAAGGTTTAAGGTGTAAATTAAGTGCAGGGATTGTTTAAAAGGAATCGACATGCACTGTAAATAAACAGCTTTTATTCCAATCTGGTTTCAAGCGTAAATGAATGTATACGTTTATTAGAGAACATCTTTTTGATTTCCCCTGTTTTTGAGTTAAAAAAAAAAAAAAAAATCATCATTTTTTTTTTTTTCTAATCTCTGTTCGGAATAAGCGGGACTCTACTGTAGTTGCCATAAAACGCGATGTCTGGTGGCAGTGGTGGATTCAGAAAATGTTTTGAGGGAGGGGTGATAAATTTGACGAAACATATTATTAGAGATGGGTCACTCCCCTTTTTTTATTTGTTCATTTTGACTTTCGGAGCATGTACCAAAGGAAAGTACTGCAATCGTGAAAGAATTCGACTATATTTTGACGTACTTACATGTTTTGAAGTATTTTGAATTAATTTATGCTATATTCACGAGGATGTGTGTGTGTGTGTGAGAGAGAGAGACAGAGAGAGAACACGATAGCTCCTAAATGATGCATTCGATTGAGCTCAATTTTAATATATATATATTTTATCGAATTTTCGGGACAATTTGCTGTTCTGGGGTTTAAAATAGTGTAAAATTCGTATTCTACGCGTCAAATAGTTTAATTTTGAATTTTGTTGCATCAAAATCGGTTAACTAGAACGCGAGATATGGAGTTTTTGGGTTTCCCCCATTGATTAATATAGCGTTTTCGAGAAATCTTGAGAAACATGGGTCGTAGGCCTTCGTTAATCTTACTTTTAGGCAGGGGCGTAGCCAGGGTTACTTCCCACACATCGGCACGCCAAGAGATCGCCAACAATTTCACCCCCTTTTCAAGAACGATCAGTGCGTGACCCTGCAGATCTAGACTCACGGAAAATATCACGAGGATGGCCCCCGTTCTAAAGTGGGGATGGCAAAAGCGGGAAGATAGCAACCCATAAATTACTCCAGCCAGTGTCATTCGGAGATGTCTAGCAAGGGTATAATAAGAGTTCCTTTATCAGCAGCAATAATTGAAACTTGTCTTTAGAAAAATATTTTAAAACGCTAGAAGCATCGCACTTACTATCGCTTATTATGAAAAAAAAAATTAATATTTTATTCTTTTTTTTCACGATTTTAAAATACGCTAATTTTAATTTAAAATGCGTGCGCTCACTGTCTCAGGAAGGAAGGAAGAAAAGAAAAGAAGGGAAATTTGAAGGAAGAAAATTGCGTTAACTATTTACATATATTTACCTCAAAATTTACTTATTCGTTTTAGTTGTGGACGCAGGATCTTATTTTAGGCTGGGTATTCGGAGCACGTGACATGGCGCTTCCATTTTATAGTTGTCCTAGAAACTGCACAGATAGTATCAAAACACGTACTAAAATAATCTTTCACACATTATGAAGGTTTAATTTCTACCTGAAAATCAAAGTAAATTATCTGAATATTTTAATTGAATCCAAGAAATTATTCGAAGAGTTTAGTTTCATAAATTGACATTTATTTTCCTATTTTATAAAGATAGTTGCAAGTTATGCATAAATGTATAAATTTAATAATATCTGATGCTAATAACTAATAAGTAGTTCGACAAAATCCTCTAAAGTTTTAGACATTCTAAAATTTAAACTTTTGGTCCGAGAAAAGAGAAAATTAGATTTTTTTTTTTTTTTCGGAAACATATATCGTAATTTAATGTGTTCTCTTGAGTATTTGTAGAGCCTGAAATATTTGACCCATTAACCGTATATAGAACATTGTAAAAGTGTAAAAAAACAAAAAAAAAAAAACCTGTTAAATTCTTTTTAAAAGCATTTTCTTAAATTCATGTTAAATATTTTTTGCAATTCCTCTAAAGAACTCTTGAGCAATGTGACAGAGGCGTTTAAAAGTTTAATGTTAAGAAAATCGTCATGCACGGGTGATTTGTGAAACGTAAATTAATTTCATTTAAGTAATATTCCACAACAATTTTTTTTTCGGGTTTTCCCGCAAGTACCCTACAGAGGGTGTTCACACATTTTTGTAACGATTTTGCAAAGATATATATAGAAATAAATATAAGAATTTTATTTTCTAATGTGTTCAGTCTGATAGCCCTTTCTTTGAACCATCATATTGCATCTTGATTTCAAAGATGAAAGTCCTTTTCTTAAAACATCAAGGCTGATATTGTTCCACTCCTCCATCACAATCTTGTAGTAATATAATCTTTTGTAGTAATATATGAATGTATCTTGTGTTTGCGTGATTATGGCAACGCTATACTAGGGCAATCTGCCAAGGATGGGAAGGTGCCTAGGTAGGAGAACTTTCTAAGGGGTTCTAAAGCGTATTCACGTTACATCTGGAAAAACCTACCAAAAAACCAGACTGTTAGATCGACAGCTGCTCGATGGGACCCGATCCCGGGACCTTCACTTTTCGGCAGTCTACCATTTTCAGTGACATAACTACTGTGCGATGGTAAGGCTATAAATATATCTTAAAGTAGAAATAAAATTCAACTCATCTTCGTTTAGAAATATATTTAATTTTATATTTCAATTCCATTCATTATCACTGAAAAATAACGTTCAATAAATACTTGTCACACATTTTTGCTTTCATGCCTTTTAAGATGCAATTTATTCCAGGAAAAACTCATGTAATGTAAAAAAAAAAAGTTACTATTACATTTGTTTGTTCATCTTAAATACACTGGAATAAAATAAACTAGAAGTTTCTGTAGAAAATTTTACTTAATTGAAGTTTTAGACGTATTTCGTTTTGTATGTATTAGAAATAATGATTTGTATTTTTTCAATTTAGAAAGCATTTTGTATTTTGTAATTTTTTGTGTTTGAATAAATGTAATTTGTATTTTGCATCGAAAATACATTTTTTTATGTATTTTGCCCAACTCTGCTTCTGTAGCTGCTTTCAAAGACCATTGTCGAGCAAGCAGTAATTATTTTTATTTCCAACGTAGGGAGAGTATGAGGGAACGTCCTCTAAGTGAAACTGTACTCCCCCTCTCTAAACAACGGGGAATGAGGGGGAGAAAAGCAATAAACTTTAGGTTTACCATTGCCGATCTCTGGGAAGATAGGCGTAGCCAGGGGGGGATATCGGGATATATCTCCCTCCCCGAAATGTTTGGATTAGTAATTAAATTCCGTCTATTTATACACATATAAGTTCATATCCCCCCCCCCCCCCGAAATATTTTTCAGGCGCATATCCCCCCCCCCCCCCGAAAAATTTTCCTGGCTACGCTCCTGCTTTTAGGGACTTATTTTTGGCGCCAAATTGGAGGATATTTAGGAAACAAGTTCACAAGTGTGGCGACATTTCGGAGATTTGATGCGATTTTTCCAATGGGGCTTGTAAAGCTAGTTTTACTGCATTAACATTACATAATAGCCTATTGATTCAGCTGTATTCCTATGACGTAATCACAATTCGCTCTTTAAGGGGAACCTTCGGGAAATTTCTAATAGCTTCTGCGTCATCTATAAAAGGAAGCGGTCTGCCTCGGTCCAGTCAGTCTTGCTGCTGCTTGAACAGAGAGCAATATCCGTGAAAGCTTTGTATTGACGCTATAGAAGCGATATTTTTGCTTGCCTCTTTGAAGCTTTGTTTTTAAGTCCTGCGTATAAATTCGTCATTGCTGAGTCTTGAGGGACTATTTACGATTTCCCTCGTATCTTTCCACTGAATTTTCGTCTGTGGAAGTGTTTTATTTCGTGTGAGAAGTACAGCATTTGTGAAAGCTTCTGTACTAAGCGGACTGTTATAGGCAAGTTATTGTCTGATTGTGCTTGTGAATTTTGTGCAGCAGATTGTTCAACGAAGTTTTAGAGCTAATAAAGTTCGTGTTCCATCCTGACAAGTGGACCCTTTACTAGAACTTCCTACACCTACTGGACTAGAACGACGAACCTAGGAATTTGGAGAGTGTTTTGCAACAATATTATAGACCAATTTCGTACGGTTGGTATTGATGTGAATATAGGACCTACAGTTTTTTTAAATATTTATTCAAATCGCCCCCCCCCCTTAAAAAAACGCTTGCTTTAAAGTTTAGTAGTTAAAGAAATCAAAAATAAGTTAATAACCCACTGAAAATTTTAGAGTGGGATGGAAAAATTCTCGTTAGGGCTAAGCCCGCGTTAGGGGTGACCACGCGAGACGAGAAATAGCTCAGGTCTCGTCTCGTCTCGCACTTTCACACTGAATTATCGTCTCGCGATCTCGTCTCGCATCCGACTGGTCTCGTGCGAGACCACGAGACCAGTCTCGCAGTTTTTCTGACGCCCAAAATGTATATTTTTAACTTTCTTGTATGAAACAAATAATGTACGATCGTCTCACGTTTATCGCGGCTTCACATATTATCTTCATATCAATGGCGGATCTAGAATTTTTTTTATGGGTGGAGGGGGGGGGGCAAAACTTGAATACCATCAGAATTGCATGAAATATGCCATTGTCAGGTAAGAAAGCCATTTTATCTATAGTGTAAATATATATCTCTCGGAGGGGACGCGCGACCCCAGCGCCCTCCCATTGGATGAGCCCTTGCTTTATATTTATTTCCTGGTACGAAGTATTAATATGTAATTGCATGCAATGGAATCTCCTTGCAAATTACTTTTAACACGAACTGGAGATGGTTGCGAGACGTGCTTGAGAACAGGCCCGGACTGGTGCATCGGGCGGGAGGGTGAACGCCCGATGGGCCGGTGGTTCGGTGGGCTCAAAGGGCTGTTCTCGGCAAGCTCTAGATTCGAGCCAAGGACACCTTGCAAAGCTCTAGATTCGACAGCGACCAGCAAGTCGCGCCTCAAAATGTGCAAGGGGACATATCTTTGAATAATGGTTCCAACATCTAGACTACCTTTATTCTAATATATAAATAGTTTTATCTCTCTATTCTAAAAAAAAGTAAAGGCCGCTGGCGCTGTCAAAGCTTGTTGGCCTATCTCCTCCTAAACCGTGGGGATGTGAGTTTCGAGTAAGGTGTCCTCAGATTCGAAAAATTCCGAGGAACCTGCTAAGCTGACTTGAATTTCGAAAATCGAATTATTTTAGACGATATTAATAAAAAACTGAAAAAATAAACAGAATGGTTGCCAGATTTGGCATAAAATCATCCATTCCTTTGCAACAAAGCGTTTCCAAGTGTGTAGTATCACGTGAAATTGTCAAACATGAGTTAGAATTACGCCCATTTTATGCCAAATTAAAAAGTATATGAAATAACTAACTCAAAGTGTGTTACACAAAGTTGAGAATTTTCAAATAGTAAGTTCGCTTAGACAACAGGAGTTTAGAATTAGCGACTATTCGTTTTTCCAAAACAGAATAGCTAATTGTAACTGATTTTAAAAGAGCCATCTTGGCATTAGGAATGATTTGGCAAAATAGTATCTTTCCAAGCAGGGTGAATAAGCTTCGAGTTCCAGAATGCTGGAACCCAGTATCTTGAAAATGAAAAATAATTAAAGTGCAGATTATTTTAAAGGCGGTTCGGTCCAGCTGGAGTATTTCCTACCAGTAGACATATTTGGTGGCGTTAACTACGCCTATTTGCCAGCGCGGCGAGGTGATATAATTCGTGGTGCTAAATACGCCAATCTGCAAAGGATTATGTATATGAAAATATGGATAACGGTTTTCCGGGAACCTTGCATGAGCAGTAATTATAGGTCGTGAGCATGTGTACATCGCCAAATAATGAAAAGGCGCAATCGGTGGTAAGCTATCCTAGCTGTTCCGTAGTTTTTATCAAAGAAAGCAGGTAAAGTATTGTTTTCTTAGAGATCATTATTAACTATACATATACGCAAGTCGCCAAATAATGAAAAATCGCCGTGGGTGGCAAATACGCAAGGTGTCCAATAGGTTTTACATAATTAAAAATACAGCTCAAAGAGATGTTCTGATTTTATTACGCTTTAACTCGTAATTAATATAACTTTTGAATGGCAACATTAAATATCATTGTGTTTCTGAGGAGTGCAAATAATTTTTCCAGCGATTATACGCGGAGTCCGCACTCCAGGTGGAGTATAGCTCAGGACCCGTAGAACACGGATTCCTAATAACAAAATATCTACCGTGATATGGGGGAGTAGTCTACTGTAGTGAGTGTGAAGTTTAAATTTTTATATACCAACTAGCTGACCCGGCAAACGTTGTTTTGCCATATAAATTATTCATAGGATTATTTTAGTAGAAAGAAATGACTAACTTATTGTAAGTGTGTAAAGATGTGGTATATGAGTGGAAGAGGCATGGAGCGCTGTGAACGATGCTGGAATGTAAAAATAACACAATACCAAACATTTATAGTTTTAATTAATTGTAATTTATTCTTTATAAATATATCGCTAATTACAATAATTTTACTAAAAAATAATATCAATCCCTAAACGGAATAGAGTGAACAATATTTTTTGTTATCCCATCTTTAGCTAACACAAACAAACTGCATGGTTTGCCCACTCGAAAGCATGCCACGTATAATTGTCCGTGTGAAAAACATGGTGTGCTCAAATCTAAGACACAAACAAACATAGTTTGGCCTCGAGACTTATTGATAGTCATTCCATAAAAAATTTTGTCCAAAAAAATAAATAATAATAAAAAGATGAAAATCTGAAATATTTTCAGATTTTAAATACGCACTATTATGCTATATATTAAAATCGTATCATAATTTATGCGTCGTCCCTATTTTTCTTCCATATTCCATTAAGTTGGAAAGTGTATCATTATTCATGACTGTGCTGTATTTTACTTTCTTGTTTCGTAAAACCCCTCTTTAGAATCGAAATCTATTTTAAAATCGCCTACTAAAACTATTTTACAATATTCGCCAAGTATATTACAACTACACTTCATCGTTCTATATATTGTTTCGAATGCGCATCATAATCCATGCGTGTACCATGTTTGTCTTTCTTGGGTTGATTCCTACTTTAACGCCTCGACTCTCGCCAAGGTGACGATGATTAAACAAATGCAGTTACCATAACAATTTTTTGCATTTATGTGGCAATCGTAATTTAGAATTAAAATGGCGATTTGGAACAACATGTAAGTACAGCATGCCGTTACATTTTTATTTATTTTGGATTGCCAATTAATGTAGGTTTAATAATTAAGTGTCTTCAAATTCCTTAACGGGTGTGTTTATCGCTAATTTGTTTACTTTAGTTTTCATCTAGTTCTTTTGGGAGCGCTAAAACGGTACTTACGTATTAGCCCGGCGGTCACTTCCGCCAAACTACTTTTTCGTCAAATTTGCTGGCAAACTGTTGCCAATCGTATTCCAAACCATCAAAAATTTCATGTGCCCGGCATTTATCTTGGTGAAAAATTGCTTGTCTTGGCGGACCGCCGGGATAATACGTAAGTACAGTTGAAACTTGTGCATAACTCCAAGAGACCCATGACTGCCAAGCTCGCCAAAGTATGGGGATTTTTTAGGTTGGCGAGAGTGGGGGCGTTAAAATAGGAATCAAATCTTTCTTGTACCATAAAACACATCTTTGGAATCGAAATCTATCTTAAAATCGCCTACTAAAACTATTTTACAATCTTCGCCAACTATATTACAAATATATTACATCGTTTTATATATTGTTTCGAATGTAATCCATGAGTGTACCAGAATAATCCAGAAGTGTACCGGTTTGTTTTTCTTGGGTTTGCCTACTTTAACGCCTCGACTCTCGCAAAGGTGTCGATCATTAAACATATGCAGTTACCATGACGATTTTTCGCATTTATGTGGCAATCGTCATTTAGAATTAAAATGGCGATTTGGAACAACCTGTAAGTAAAGCATGCCGTCACATTTTTATTTATTTTGGATTGCCAATTAATGTAGTTTTAATAATTGTCTTCAGATTCCTTAACTGGTGCGTTTATCGCTAGTTTGTTTACTTTAGTTTTCATCTAGTTCTTTTGGCGCGTTTAAACGGTACTTACGTATTATCCCGGCGGTCACTTCCGCCAAACTACTTTTTCGTAGATTTTAAATACGTTGTCAATCGTATTCCAAACCATCAACAATATCATGTGCAATGTGCCCGGCATTTATCTTAGTGAAAAATTGTTTGTCTTGGCGGACCGCCGGGATAATACGTAAATGCCATAGAAACTTGTGCATAACTCCCAGAAACCCATGACTGCAAAGCTCGCCAAAGTACGGGGATTTTTTAGGTTGGCGAGAGTGGGGGCGTTAAAATAGGAATCAACTCTTTCTTGTACCATAAAACGCATCTTTGGAATCGAAATCTATCTTAAAATCGCCTATTGAAACTGTTTTACAATCTTCGCCAGGCATATTCTTCCTGTAGGCATATTCCAACTATATCGCAAAGACATTTTAAATGCTGTTTGGAATGGGCATCATAATCCATGAGTGTACCGTGTTTTCCTTTCTTGTTCCACAGAGCACTTCTTCCGAATAGATATCTATATTAAAATCGCCTAATAAAACTCTTTTACAATATACGCCAGGCGTTTTGTAACTATACGCGAAATATATTTATAATAAATTGTCACGTTTTGGCACCACATTTAGCGATCCATTATCAAAAATTGCAAACCTTCTGCGACTTTCAACATTTTATTAACGTCCCCCCCCCTCCACATTATCTGGCAAAAACATTTGAAAAGTGATTCGACACGCTAATGTCTACACAGAAATCCTGATTGAAATTAATAGCACTCGGGGGCTAAACATTTTGGGGTGGACCGCCCTTATGACTTAGGGGTATGAGACATAGTTAAAAACCTATTCTTAGACCTAACGAATATACATAGAAAATTTCATTAAAATTGGTCGAGTGGTTTCGGAGGAGTTAGGTGACTAACACTGTGACAGGAGAATTTTATATATTAGACTAGCTGACCCGGCAAACGTTGTTTTGCCATATAAATTATTCCTAGGATTATTTTAGTAGAAAGAAATGACTAACTTATTGTAAGTTTGTGAGGATGTGGTATAAGAGTGGAAGAGGCATGGAGCGCTGTGAACGATGCTGGAATATAAAAATAACACAATACCAAACATATATTTTTAATTCATTGTAATTTATTCTTTAAATTTATATATATCGCTAATTACAATAATTTTACTAAAAAATAATATCAATCCCTTAACGCAATAGAGTATACAATATTTTTTGTTATCCCATCTTTAGATAACACAAAAAAACTGGATGCCCACTGTATGGTTTGCCCACTCGAGAGCATGCCACGTATAACTGTCCGTGTGAAAAACATGGCGTGCTCAAATCTAATCCACAAACAGACATAGTTTGGTTTGAGACTTATTGATAGTCATTCCATAAAAAATTTTGCCCCCCCCCCTAAAAAAAAGGACGAAAATCTGAAACACTTTCAGATTTTAAATACGCACTATAGTGCTATATATTAAAATCGTATCATAACTTATGCGTCGTCCCTATTTTTCGTCCTTATTCCATTAAGTTGGAAAGTGTTATCATTATTCATGACTGTGCTGCATTTTTCTTCCTTATTTTATAAAACCCATCTTTGGAATCGAAATCTATCTTAAAATCGCCTACTAAAACTATTTTACAATCTTCGCCAAGTATATCACAACTATACTTCACCGTTTTATATATTGTTTCCTACTTTAACGCCTCGACTCTCGCCAAGGAGGCGATGATTAAACATATGCAGTTACCATGACGATTTTTTGCATTTATGTAGAAATCGTAATTTAGAATTAAAATGGCGATTTGGAACAACATGTAAGTACAGCATACCGTTACATTTTTATTTATTTTGGATTACCAATTAATGTAGTTTTAATAATTAAATGTCTTCAAATTCCTTAACTGGCGCGTTTATCGCTAGTTTATTTACTTTAGTTATCACCTAGTTCTTTTGGGTGCGTTGAAACGGTACTTACGTATTATCCCGGAGGTCACTTCCGCCAAACTACTTTTTCGTAGATTTTAAATACGGTACCAATCGTATTCCAAACCATCAACAATTTCATTGCCCGGCATTTATCTTGGTGAAAAATTGCTTGTCTTGGCAGACCGCCGGGATAATACGTAAGTACCGTTGAAACTTGTGCATAACTCCCAGAGACCCATGACTGCAAAGCTCGCCAAAGTACGGAGAGTTTTTAGGTTGGCGAGAGTGAAGGCGTTAAAATAGGAATCAACTCTTTCTTGTACCT
Organism: Cheiracanthium punctorium; assembly: GCA_038373885.1. NCBI lineage: Eukaryota > Metazoa > Arthropoda > Arachnida > Araneae > Cheiracanthiidae > Cheiracanthium > Cheiracanthium punctorium. Next base: position 290,181 of record JAWZYV010001389.1, on the reverse strand, counting down.
AAAACACATCTTTGGAATCGAAATCTATCTTAAAATCTCCTACTGAAACTGTTTTACAATCTTCGCCAGGCATATTCTTCCTGTAGGCATATTCCAACTATACCGCAAAGACATTTTAAATGCTGTTTGGAATGGGCATCATAATCCACGAGTGTACCCTGTTTTCCTTTCTTGTTCCACAGAGCACTTCTTCCGAATAGATATCTATATTAAAATCGCCTAATAAAACTCTTTTACAATATACGCCAGGCGTTTTGTAACTATACGCGAAATATATTTATAATAAATTGTCACGTTTTGGCACCACATTTAGCGATCAATTATCAAAAATTGCAAACCTTGTGAGACTTTCAACATTTTATTAACGCCCCCCCCTCTCCACATTATCTGGCAAACACATTTGAAAAGTGACTCGACACGCTAATGTCTACACAGAAATCCTGATTGAAATTAATAGCACTCTGGGGCTAAACATTTTGGGGTGGACCGCCCTTATGACTTAGGGGTATGAGACGTAGTTAAAAACCTATTCTATGACCTAACGAATATACATAGAAAATTTCATTAAAATTGGTCGAGTGGTTTCGGAGGAGTTAGGTGACTAACACTGTGACAGGAGAATTTTATATATTAGATTAGAAGATTTAGATTAGATGAACATGCAAGAAAGAACCAAGCGACGTGTAGCTCAGTAACATTCCATCTGATCCAGTCTTTGGGATTTTTCTGTTGAAATTCTGTCTTTTTTACGAGTAAGCCTTATTAGGGGCCGAATGCCTCATACGAAAAGCGAGCGTAGCGAGTCTAGGGGGCCTTGGCCCCTAGTGTTATATATAATTATTTTTATATAAATTATAATAGAGTGAGATTGTTTGATTTTCCGGTGTTCAATTCTGCACTGTTAAAACGATGGGCTTGACATTTTGCACAGGTATGTAAAATAAATGGTACAGAGAAGTCCTGCCCTAGGCTACTTTAACCCTTTAACGCGCAGTATTCCCGCTCTGGGAACACCAAACTCAGACGTTTTGACTGTTGCCAGTCACGAAGAATAGATTTGATTTTTATAAAAATAGTTGCGGGTGACATAGCTCCACGAGAATCCTTTACTTTTTAGCAAGCTCATTTCCCGTAAAAAAATTGTCACGATTATTTTTAACAGCACTGACATCTGCTGAAAAATGGAAGAATGCGAGAACAGCTGGATAGATTGCCCAATGCTGAAAAAAGGGTAGCCGTTGCCATCGCTCGACTTAACCACCAGCAAGATGGCGGACGATCGAAACGTTCATCGCGGGCCACAGATCTAGAGACCCTTTTTTGGCGACAGCTGGCTGTGCCGCACAGCCAGCTGCGTGAAAAATGGGTATCGTCTCGCGGTCTCGTCTCGTACTTACAGGTATCGTCTCGCAAAATTGCGAGACTTCGAGAAGTCTCGTCTCGTCTTGCGGTCTCGCGTCCATCCCCAGCCCGCGTAGCTCCTTTCCCCGTCTTGTTACGTCCCAGAGTGAATACATACCATTTTAATCCTATTACTTTATAGTTACGCTGATCCCTGACTCACTTACTCTATAACAATTCCGGTTGAACCACTCGAAATCAAACTTTTGCCGTCATTAATCCAAACAGTTATTGAAAAGTTATTGCCTAAAAGAGTAATAACCGCTACATCGTTTGTACATTTTTCATAATTGTGAATAAAAATATAGAAAAAAATCTGAAAACCTACCCGTTCCCTCATTGTAAAGCGAGTCTTCGATATTTTCAACTCCATTTTATTTCCGAGAGTTAAAACAAGTGAATTATTTGCGTGACAAAATTAGCTGTGGCAACTGATATTGACGTCATGTTGAAGTTGCGGTCATCAGGCTTTGAAGGGAAAAAATGAGCGATTCCAATTTATTTATAATAGTTTTTCCAGATTACATAGTTTTTTTCCCCCACAAATAAAATAATTTCCTGTGCATGAAGGATTGATATAAGAGGGGCTGTTCCCACAAAAGGAAATCGTTTGAATGCGAAAAGTTTCCAAGCGTTTTTAAAAGAGCATGAAATTCGATTTCGGTGTACAATAAAAATTGAACAAGAAATTATTTATTTTAAGTGGACGAAGATTAAATATATTGAGTGTAGACATATTTTTGTCAAATGTTTTTTCTAGGGCCGGTTGTAATTGCCTCAACAACTGGCTTTATGTTCTAGTATAAAATAAATTACAATCTGATTGCAAGCGAATATTTTTCAGTCATTGAGGGTTACAGGATTAAAAAATAAATAAACAAATTTGTCGAGGGCATCCAGAATCTAGCAATGAAAAAAAAAAAAAAAAACTGTAATTGAAAAACATGACCTTTTCTCTCTCTCTTCCCCCTCACACAATGCAAAATATTGAAATGAAGATTGAATCATAACACGAAAAATGATATGCCCCGATGGAAAAGGGAGTATAAACACAATACCTGATACCTCCCTAATCTGCCGTTATAAAATGCCGCAATAATGCATCCAAAATGATAAACGAATTACACCCAAACCTTCGAGGAATGAAGGCACCTCCCCGTGTTGTGTACAGCTTTGCAAAAATATCTGCTCTTTTGGGGGACGCAAATTAATTCATTAGCCTTCATCAAAATAAAGAAAGCCAACAATGGAAGCATAGAGAGGCACTTGAGCGTAGTTCCCAGGCGTCGTTCCCGCGGCCTTCGGCAGGTGGCGCTGTACACCTACCTGTCTTGTCCGCCTTTTTCAAAATTAGGTTTCGTTTTCTCTCTCCGTCAGTCCGTTCGATTTTCATCGGACTGTAAACATCGGGAATAATAACAACAACGGCAAGTGATGTGGTGGGATATAAGATCTCCGTAGAAAATAAAAAGAACTAGTTCATTGAAAAAGCGTGTTTTTGTTTTTATTTATTTCTGAGTGTGAATCCGAGGAACTTTACGCAAAATGAAGGACTTACAGACACATCTGAAAATTGGACCTTTAATTTTGAAGGGATACTTCACAGTTGTTTTATTAGGTAAGTTTTTATTTATTTTTTATTTTTACTAATAATCTGTCTGATATCATATAACTAAACTAGTCTGACAATTGACAGTAACAGTAAAATTCTTTTTAGATTTCAATAAGGTTTCATCTTAAGGCGAAAGGCACAAAACCCCCCTTCCCTCCCTCACTCTACTAAAGAAAATAATAATAATAATAAAATGAACTTGGGATCTTTCCTTGTATCTCAGTTTCAGCAAGCGTTATAGGACTTTAATAGTCTTGTGAGATTTTTTAAAATTCTTGTTCACACAAAAAGTTAAAAATCTGTACTTTAAAAAAAAATTTAGTTTTTGTTGTTGCTAAGTTAATTTAAGTATTATTAATGTAAGATACTTTTAAATTCATAATTAAATTGCTGTATTCATTTGCAAACAATTCTCAGTATTTTAGGATTCGACGTACCTTTTTCTTAACTTAAATTTTTAAATTGGGATTAATTATTACTTTTTATATGCATTATGCGACTGAAATATTTAAATAACTGTTCGGAGAGAAAAAAACGGAGAGAGAGCGAAGTTAAACACAGTTAATTTTTAATGAGTTTACTGTAGTGCCGTATAATGGGGTTTAACAATATTTTGATGTGGCATTCCTTTGCATATATTGATGTGGTCCTTATATTAGTTTTAAACAATATCGTCTGTATTATTCTGATCAAACGTTTTCTACACGCAGAGTTTTTATATTATGTTTTGAAGGTAAAATGTTATGTAATATTTTTTATTCTGTTATTATTTTTTAATCATGCATAATCTCTATGAAGAAAAAAAAATATAGCGAAGTAGGTATGAAATACTTGTATTATAGAAATTTGGGAATTAGATATAAAGAAGGTAAAATATTAAGTTTCGTATAGTACAGATAAAATATATGGAAAATAATATAAAATTCAAAAGATTATGTAATGTTTAATAGGTTATGCAATGTTTTTTTATTCTGTTATTATTTTTTAACCACGCATAATGTCTATGAAGAAAAAAAATATAGAGAAGTAAGTATGAAATATTATAGAAATTTAGGAATTAGATATAAATAAGGTATGATACTAAGTTTCATATAGTACAGATAAAATATATAGAAAGTAATATAAAATTCAAAGATTAATTTTTATATAAAATCTCCGAAGCTTTTTAATTCAGAACAAAACTAGAGTAGTAGTATACGTTGATTAGAAATTTAAATAAATCTTCATAACCACATTATTTGTTAATTTGAATTTTGAAATATACAGATATTCAAGATATACATGTTTGATTGTAGTGGAAGTTATTATAATTTTTTAAATAGACTATGCATTATCTATAGAATGCAAAATATTTGCTGAACATAAATAATTTTATAAGTGCAAATGTTTCGTATTTTTACTGACACCCGGCATAGTGCCAGTTTAAGCGTGGCATAATTTACAATAAAAATGCTGACATTCTAAATCTTCTACAAAAGATAAAAAGCATTTAGTAATTTGAGTACGCACAATTAGCGTTATTTTAACCATTAACATACCAAGCCTATGTCGCTAAAACTGCTTATCAAGCATTGCTTACATCTCTGGGGTCCTGCGACGACCCCATTTGGTATGTTAAGGGTTAATGGAAGTAGAATTAAAACGTTCATTTTAGTGATAAAATAAATGTAAAAATCATAAAATTTATATCTTTCTAATAGTAAAATTTCCAAATATTTTAAAATATCAATTTTAAAATAAGTTATTTAGCTTTAAAATGTGCAACATTTCAGCAATCAAGTTTTAGCTGTTTTTTAATCTAAAAAAAAATATAATGATAGAAAAATACAAAAAAAAAAATACTTAAAACAGCTTTTTCATACTTTTTCATACTTTTCCTTGCTTTAAATACTATGTATGGCGAATATGCACACATATTTAAAATTTTTGACATCTAGTGAATGCGAATTTCGTGTAATAATGAAATTTGCAGATCAACAGCGTGCGTAGCTATGGGATCCACATGGGAGGCGTCCATTTACGTATGTGTGGGAGGGAAAGGGGGAATTCCATTCTTACAATAAGGTTTGATTGACAATAAATTTTATTGTAATATTTTGTAAAAAATTTTAATTGTATTACAATTTTTTTTCTTTTTGTGGTAAATTTTCTTTATTACTAATTAAATTATATAAAATTAGTATACATTTTTAAATTAATATAAATGTTATAAAATTTATATGAAATTTAAAATATTTTTACTGCATGCCATTTAGAGACACGGATATAAATGGTGCATTACTGCTAAAACTGTTGTATGAGTAGTCATTGTGAAAAGTGTGTTTTAGAGACCTAAACCTACTTAAAACAAAACAAAATTGGTGTATGTTATTGAGGTTGATAAAAAATAATGCACTCTGTGGGGAAAAAAAGTGTAAGCAGCATTTACTTTTTTTTTTTTTTTTTTTTAAGGAGGAGCAGGCAATGGAATTCCTATACATTACGGTCCATCCAATTCAAACCCAATTAAATAAGACGCTTATGATAGATTACGCTTGATCGAAAGGTGTGGGCGTAGCAATTGTAGTTCTTTTATAGGGTATCAAAAATTTCATGATTACTAAGACAGTTTTTGAAGATTATATTCAAAATCTAGCGAAGTGGTAGACAAGTTGGGCTGTTATTACCGATGCACTGTCCAATTTGGCACCAAAATGTCCCCAAACTCCGATTTACATGCAGTAAGATGCAAAATTTAGCATTTTTTCTCATCAACTGTTCACCTTAGCCTAAATGAATGATCAAATTGTGATGAAAAAAATATTCTAATAGTCGATGGGTTTGTCATGATTTATCTCTCTTGTTTATTCTTAATCAGGCTCTACTTAGCCAATCCAACTGCCCCTCACCATCCAAACAATTGTTTTTACCTAAAAAATTTAAGGAGCACAATAAAAAAAGTAGGTTCCGCAAATTTTATGCAGTTTCCCAACCGCTTTATGCTCTCGATTTAGTGCGTGTGTGTGTGTGTGTGGGGGGGGGGGGAGGGGGGGAGGGGGCATCCATCGCCTAGAAAAGAATTTATTTAATTTCTGTGCAAAATGGATTCTTCAGAACGTGTAATGTATGCAGCACATCCGAGCACATTTCTCACATTACTGTGACGATGTCGCTTTCGATTGTTAAGGCCGTACGCAAGCACGCGGAAGAATGGGTTTTGTGTGTTTCCCTACTCCGCTAGGTAGCGCGCTCATATGCATAAATATTTCTTTTTTTTTTTTTTTTTTTTTTTTTTTGTACTGTTTACGAAATTGCCCGTTTAGTTATTTTTTTCCGCTTTCTTTCCGACTAAGAATCTCTCTCGAGTCGGAAATGCTATTATTGTGCCCACCTAGCTTTATTATTACAACTGTAGTAATGTAGGCCAATAGAGGTTTTCGAGCCATCTGAGTGGGCTATAGGGGGCCACTGAAGTCCGGTCCAATGGCGTTGTTACGGTGGCAAGGAGGGGCATCTGTCCCCGGCTACAGCATCCAAGGGGCGCCATATTGTTTGCAAAACCATCCACATTCACGGGCGCCGCTAGTTTTTTTATAATGGTGGGAAAAATATCAGAGCACGACGTATGCGCACGTAAACACGCGTTCTATCATTTTTGTAGGTTTTCACTCTGTGATTAAATCAAGTAAAATTACGGTTTGCTTACATAAAAAAAATCAGATTTCTGATTTTGTATATTTATTTATAATTTTGTATGATTTTCCTCACAAAAGGGTGAGCATTTGCCCACCCTTGCCCATAGCTGCCGGCGCACATGTCCCCATTGCAATTTGGTAAATAGAAGGGGACGCAAAATCTTCAGTTGTCTCCGGGTGCTGAAAACCCTAGCTACGCCTGTGATTCAGTCTCCAAGCTCCCGACCAGTGGCCGAGCGCAATTGCGCTCTGAGCTGGTAGGGACGAGCTCTGAACTGGTCTATACGCTCTGAGCAATCGAGATAAATCGCCAAAATAGTGGTATATTCAGATCATTGATACATTCGGTGGTACATTTCAGATCCGCTGGTAACATTAGGTGAAATTTCGCTTAAACATTTGTATTTTAAAGACATTTTCAGGCTTAAAGCATATCTGCGATCTCGGCGTTATCTTGATGTTGACAAGCAGGTTCGGCGGCCGCCGTAACCCACAAATACCCAAAAACCTCAGATGCTCGATAATTCGAATAAAAATAAATTTATACCAGCTTTTGAAATTCATCTATTGCCTCTCATTGATGGAATTCTAATTATCGTTTTCAATTTTCAAAAGCTAAGATCTTGTGCCCTCCTCAGTCTTCGTCCCATCTTGATTTTTAGAAGGTGCTCTCAAGGGGGGAAAAAAGGTTGGGGACCGTTATTCTAGAGGCTCTACTAACGTCAGTGAGAAGCCACCTCGAAACTCTTCATATGTTTTCGGTGATCTCGAGGAGAAAAGTGAAATTATATCGGGTTTCCATCTTACGTCCCAGTAAAACAGGTCAGTAATGCAATACCCGTCACGAGTACCGATCAACCCTGGAGACAGTAATAATAATAATAATTAAATAAAGTGCAGCAGCGAGCATGAAGATTTTTTTTTTTTTTTGTCGTTGTTGTTAATCCTCGCGCACTATCCCGTGTCACAAGAATGTGTTTTAAAATCGTTCATCCTTGTAAGGCACCTACCCACACATTTTCAGTGAGTGTATGTGAGGTCAGGATTCAGTGGAATTAGGAAGACATTAGACCAGAGGTTCGTAACCAGTGGGGCCGCTGAGCGTTTGCGAGGGGGTGGGGGCGTGAGAGAAGCACGCAAAGAGCAAGTCATAGTGTATGTTTTTAAAAAATCATCTTATTTATTCTTATTTTTACTCAAAAAATATCTATTTTCTTTTAAAACGTTTATTCAAACTTAGTGATAGCGTTATTTTGTAGAAAAGGCGACTCAATGTTCATTGTTGAAGGATAAAAAACTATATGTATGATGAGGAATGGGGGGGGGCGCCATCGTAAGTTATCCTTTGTTGGGGAGGGGGTTGATAAAAGTTTGGAAATCTCTGAATTAGACGAAGGCTTTTCTCACTTTATTTTTATTGCTCACTTATTTTTAACTGACTTCAAAAAACAGATGATAATCAATTCATCGAAATTTATATCTTTCTTTTCATGTATGTTCAGCGGATCACCACGCCGACCGATCTCTATGATTCTTTTTCTATTGGGAGGAGATTATACCACTCCTGCGGGTTGTCGCATATAAATTTGGTGAAGTTCTGATAATTAGAGATGGATGCGAGACGGAAAATAGGCGTCTCGCAAAACAGCCTAAAAGCTTTGTCTCGTCTCGCAAAAGAGCTGTAAATCTGTCTCGTCTCGCATCCATCCGTATAATAGGATCAGCAACACAATAATCGAACTCTTCAACTCTTATGAGCACACTAACGATTCGCTAGGAACTATCTTAGGGCGACCAGGACATATCAGTAAAGGGATGTCGCTGTGGTAAAGTAATTTGAAGTCAGTTTTCTTTTATTTTTCTTTCTTTTTTTGAATCATACTTGTTTGTGGGAAAGTTCTTTGTCCACTGACGCGATGCATGAACTCTTTAATTCTCACTGCCAAAGAGTAAAGAAATATTCGCACATCCAGCTGTGTCAGAAAAATTCTTTATTCTGGGTGCCAGTTGGGCTATTTGATCGACCGCCATGTTGTTGCTGGTTAAATGGATCATTGGCAACGGCTGCACTTTTTCAACGTTGGGACCATTTAACCTTATTTTTCTACGACCAGCTGATAAAGCGCTCAAATAAGGTGGTTTCACACGCAACCACCGCGCGTTGAAGGGTTAAAAAAGTTTTAACTATCGAACCCCCCCCCCCCTTTTTTTTCCGTTGGATTCTTAAAAAGTGTTCATTTTCTCGAATAACATGCATAAATTTCGTGGCAATGAGAGCCTAAAGACGGAAGTTACAGGACAGACAGACCTACAACTTCGTAGGGAAGAGCTAGTAAAATAATCAAGAGTCTATCTGCTTCTTGGGTAGAATAGAAAAGTACAAAAACTAGCTTGCCTGCCCCATATTCAGCAAAACCTCGCGTGCGCGTGGAAGGTGGCACGTTGTGAATTTCGCTCGGAGATATTTGAACCGATGATAAAAAAATTCCATTTTCCTCCCTCCCCTCATTGAACTGTGCATACGCATTTTCACTTTTACTGCTTTTATAATCTCTCACGATAATCACACTTTTTTTCTGCTTTACGTTCTGGCATCTTAGCTTCATTAGATTCACAAATTTGTAGGGAAGAAATTTTGCGCATTCAAACTGCGATCTGGTTTCTAGATTAGAAAAACAAGAAAAAACCCGCATGCATTTTTATGTTGGTTAATGAAACGGGATTTTCTGCACACGACGAAGTTGAAAATTTTTATGATTTCAGTTTGTGTGCGTCTGCCCTTAACATCAGCCGCAAGGATAGTAAAGAGCTGGAACAGGCAAGGACCAAAAACAGGACAAGTATAAGATAAAAAGCTCAAAAAATGTACAGGATTTCATTTATATAATGCAGTGTCGGCATTAGGACTGTCTGATCGACTCTAAGCGCATTTATACTGTGCTAATCATCACCCTTAAAAAAAAAAACTTTAGAGTAAAGTAACAAAATTCTAAAAGTAATAGATCTGGATTGAATCAAAATTAAAACAAAACTTAGCTAAATCTGAGAATCTACAAAAAAAGCAAAAAGCTACATCCAGGGCCCGATTATTGCTTTCTGATACTATAGGCTCACTATCATTTCACCAAACTTTCTATTCCATTCCGAAAGATGCATTTGAAAAAAATGCAGTTTGGCTCCGCTTAAACTAATATCAACGATTCCAGCACATGTTATTTTGTTATTTTATTTAGAAGGAAAAACCAGAAATTGAATTACGCATTTTATACTTAAGGCTGTTCTCAATTTCTGACGTACACCTGAAGTCATTTTAAATTTAAAAAAAAAAAAAAATACACATGGTATTTGTAAGCATGCGTATACGTATGACAGATAATACAATAACTTTTCGTAAGTAGCTATAAACATGTCGAATTTGGCATGCATTTTTTAAAAGTAGAATAATATACATGGTGTCCCAAAAAGTCGACGGCCTTTAATTCTTTATCAATTAGAGATAAGTGGGCAATGTAAATTGAAAAAATGTTCAAAATAATGTCTTTCTCTCGTTGATTTTCAAAAAGTTGCATTTTTAAAATCAGTATACGACACCAGTACAAAACAAATTCCCAATTAGTAAAATGTGCCCCATACACTCGTGAGATGACATACAAAATTTCAGACTTATAGCTTAAAAAGTGTCAGAGATATGAAGATAAATATAACGCTGACTTAAACCACTTTTCAATGACTCTCGAAGGGGAAAAAAATCACGTCTAATGACCGCATTTCAGGGGTCACAGAGAAATTACGAAAGAAAATCATTTTTCCACTCTACCAATAAACGTTTAGATTCAAAATCATGTATAGCCCTCGATCATCTTTCGGGAAAGATATCTCTGAGACGTTGTATGATGAAACTGAAAGGCTGAAATTGGATACATCACCTTATTCGTGTAAGGGGCACATTTTACTGATTGGGGAGTTTTTTTTTTTTTTTTTTTTTTTGAACGGGGATCATATAAAAATTTAAAAAGTGTAATTTTTTGTAAATAAAAAAGAAGAATTTTTTTTAATTAATCTTATTTCCAACCGTATTTTGAACATTTTTTTCAATTTACATTGCCTACTTATCTCAAAAAGATAAAGATTTAAAGCCCGTTACCACCTTTTTGGGACACCCTGTATACAAAACAAGTATTTCAGTTGTGATGCCCCATGGATTTTTTTTTAATAGGCCCGAGGCTTATGGGCCTATTCGATAATTATGGCCTGCCTAAATCTATATACACGTGAGAAGATCCTGTTGGTCAGCGAGTTTCTTGAAACTTCTTCAAGTTGCCTCTTTCACAAAAAGGTTGGAAAACAGTGTTGCTAACATAGACATGCGACAGCAGCATTTGCCCTTCCGTCCCCATCGTTGTTTCCTTGCATGGGTCATTGAATGCTTTCCCCGCTCGGCCAGAACCGGCCATTAGAGTGGAGCGAGCGGGCGCCTCACTATGTAATATATATGTGCATATTTGAGTTTTCATTTATTATTGAAATCCTCGTTTTACAACCCTCTGAAAGCTTTCCTAGCTACATGCTAGGGGGGGGGGGGAGAGCACATTTTTGTACTTCCCACCGCTTAGAAAAATACCTAGGACCGGCACAGCTTAAGGCTCAGCGTTTTACGCTCTACCACAAAGCCCGGGCACAACAGGGGCATTCAAAGCCACGAAGTGAACAGGAAGGGGGCAGTAACCCCTTCCTTTAAAAAGTCCAAGCAGCTGATGTTTTATAAAACGATTTTTTTCTTTCTTTTTTTTTTTCTTGAGACAACAAAGAATAAACTTGTGCGCTATTTTATACATAAAAATACTCGCTGATTAGAAATGCACGAAAAAAAAAATAAAGCAACATTTCTATTCTTACATTATTCATAGACACTCTTATGGCATGTCTTTTTTTTTTCACCCAACGCAATGTACAATCTTTTTGTCAAAATCCCGTAATACTGTCAACCATCATGCCAGAAACACAACCAAAAAACGCATGTAAAGCGCCTGATCTTATTATTCCTATTGTCGGAAAGCGCAACACAACAAAACGAAAGGGGAAAAGAAAAACCGCGAATAAAAGAGAATGGACTCAAATTTGCCAGAAGGCAATAATGCGAGGAAAGGCATATACAGAATGGACACCGCAAATCGGATTTTCTAAAGATATCCCATCATTAAAAAGGGGTAATTTTATGCTTTTATTTCTGACCAAGAGATTCCGTTAGATGTGAGTTTTTCTTTTTGTATGTGTGTGTGATGAGGAAAAATTATTTTATAACTGGATCAAGGACGGAATTCTTATGCGGGATTCAGCGACAGGGCCTGTGCAGACGTTTGCCTTGAAAGTGGACATTCTTTTTCGTTCTTTTGGCGGTCGAACTCACGAATTGGAGTGAGTTTTAAGTGTCCGTGGGAAGAATTCGTTTATGCCATACCTAGATATTCTGACGTAACACCTGAACGTTACGATTAATGTCATGTAGATGAATCTAGCTGATTGATGAATCGGGTGAACATTATATATATATATATAAATATATATATATATAACAAAATTGATTTATTTTATTAAAAAATAATAAATAAATAACGACTATCTGAAGCTGTGATGCAATGGCTAAAGACCGTAGTGTGCATGTGCAGTGCGAACAGTGTTACCATTAGGGGCTGCAAACGGCGCACGTACCCTGGGCAGCAAAATCAACTATCGTTTCATGGGAGGGGGCGTCCTAATTAAGGATTTCCCCAGGTGACGTAAACCATAGTTCGGCTGCGCATCCTGCCATATCAGAGATTTTCTTTAGCTCTGCGGCGCCTGATGGGCGATTCTATCGACAGCCATGTTGTTGGTAGTTAAAGGATCGATGGCAACGGTTGCACTTTTTCAGCGTTCAACAGTCAATGCAGTTGGTCTTCTATATTGATGTAAAAATGCTTGCGCTTCAAAGGGTTAATGACTTAAATTTGCACTTTCACTCACAAATATCTTGCCCGAATTTTGACTCGTATCTCATGCCAAAAAACTGACCTCCTGATGGCTCGTATCTCAAAAAACTCGTATGTTGGAGCACTCGCGTCTCAAGGCATCACTGTATGAAATTTTGAAATTTACATACAGTGATGCCAAGTAATTTAGCAAGTCCATTAGGCATCTTGATGAGATGCAAAAAACAGCGAACAAAAACCATTTCACATTTTTCTTTTGATATTCTTTCGGCTCCACCAGAAAGAGGAACATACGACACTGTAACCCAAATAATTTAATTGAAATCATCGACGCACAGTTATTCTTGTTTAAATACAAGCGTGCTGTCTTTGGGACCTCATTCATCATTTCTGGTTAAATATTGATTGTTTGAAAGGTATTGTGAAACATGTTATGTATCAGTATCGGATTGGCTGCTCGCGTATTCAGACATGATGCTTGGGGGGGTCAACAGGTTAACAACGTTTTTTGAATCTAAAATTAACTCTTATTTGGATTTCTCTGTATAGTCTGTCACTCGCATTGAGTAACGTATTATGTCAGCAGCCAAGCAGTCGGCTGTGTTTACATGTTTCCAAGAATAACGAAACACAGTTTTTTAAAGAATTTTTAACATTTTTCAAAGTTGAAAAGTGTTTATGGTTTCGGTCCGTCTGTCTGCCCGTTCGCACTCTAACTGCCGTCAATATGCATCAATTATTACTAAATTTATGCAGGTTATTACTACCTGCTGTACCATGTACCTCACTGAAATTTGTGTATGCGGTATTTATAACTCTTTTGCAGGAAGAATTGCAATTCATGACACTGTACGGGCAGTCATTGTTTAAAGTGTATTTTACGAATATTCTTCGATTTCAAACAAAAAAAAAAAAATAGATATATGCTGCTAATAATTAGAAAATAATGCTTTCCATAAATAATAGTGTATGTGGCACTTATAGTTCTTTTACATGATCTCGAGAGAGAATTTCAGTACGTTAAAGTGCCTGGCAGGGTAATACATTCATCTACTTCAAGTACAAATTTATTTTCTCTACAATGAGTAAATATCTCTCTTAGAGAAGCACTTAAAAAGTTTCACTACACTTTAGTCTGCGGACACGAGGGAAAAAGAAAACTATAAAAGTATTTGCCAGATTCTCAACTCGTAATCTCAGTTTCTAGCATAACAGAAGAGGAGCATCTCCTGAATATGGGTACTGCTCGGAAGCTGCTGTAATGAATTCATATAAAATTTATTTTTTGCTCATTTTCCAATCTCGAATGGAGCTGAAATTTTGTATGTAATTTAAGTAATTGTACGATGGCATATAATGCAAAAATTAAATTCTATAACAGTTTTAAGCCTATACAATTATTTCTCAACCGACATCTTGCCCCCGTCAAACCATAGTTCGGCTGCGCCCGTCACTTGCTCAACCGATGAGTCGGGTCATTTACTCAACCAAGTGATTCCACTTTCTAATCTTTACAAAATTTTAAATAAAAGTGCTTATTTTAAACATTTTTTACATATAACTTAGTTTTAACATTAATTGACATTTAACTATAAAAAAGTGTAATTGAAATTTTATAATAGTTTTTACGCGCTTACCGTATATTATCTATATAATATAATTTTTAAAAAATTAGTTATCAGTTCTAAATTTATCAGTTCTGAGTCTTTTTTTTTTAGTTTAAAATTTTTTTTAGAAAATTTTTTTGGCGTATCGTGTTGAGATTTTATAAAAAAAGGTTAAAACATTTAATTTCTTTTTCTTCGGATATTACGTATAGACTGGATTTATTTTTCTTTTTTTTAATGAAAATGTTTTCTACTCTTGATATTCCAATGAAGATACTTTTGTTTTTTCATAAAATAATTAAGATGTCACATGAATGTAAGCCAAAGCTTTCAGAAAGAAAAACTCCAATCAACAAAACTGCACATAATCTGCTTATTGGCTGCTTACACGAATTCTTTGGTTAGGGAAAAAAAATATTGAAAACATTGACATCTGTCTGGGCATATTTTACCTCGTTTTCTCTGAACTATATTGCATAAAATTCATGTAAGCTGCATTTTGCTATGTTCTAAGAAAGAAGCTTAGGATTAGGCACACTAAGTTACTATGATTGAAAGATGTTTCAAGAAAACAGAAACGGTAACTTTCTCCCTTGCTTCTTCTTGTGATAGGAGAAGTCTATCAATACATTTTTAAGAGCGAACACGACTTCAATGTATTAGAAAGCAGGTCCGGCTTTAAAAGACAATGTAAAATACACCCCTCCCCCCACACACACGCACTCACAAAACACCAATTACTATTAAAAAAGGTAAATTGTTCATAGATACAAACCCACAAAGCTTGATTATTTCTTTTAAAGAAATAAACAACAACAAAAATTAAAAGCATAGCAATATGCTTATAATTAAAAATGAAATTCTGTTTGTGGGTTTGTTTGTTTAGACCGTATACAAATCCACAAAAATGGACCTATCAGCCTGAAATTTTGCACAGATGTGTAAAATAATATAGAATAAATGATAATCCACTTTAAAACTTTGAAAGTCCACCCGTTCCCGGAGTTTAATAATTTTTTGTTTTCCACGCAGAAAGCTTTCAGATACTGAGGAACACCAAAACAATTCTTGGTCAAAAGGTACGTATCTACCAGGAAGCTAAATTTATAGGGGGGGGGGGGGCACTTCTCTTAGAAAGTTGGATAACGCCGTTGTTGCAAACAGATGGTGCTACGCACACTGGGTAACTGAGCATCTCAGGTTGTTTATATTTCCACCGAGGCGAAGTAAATGGAGATCTTTGAATTAGCAGGACTTCAAAAAATTAAATACATAGACTTATGAACGTGATATATAATAATTACTTGCTTCAGATGTGTTTTGATTACATAATTGTCTTATAATACTATTTCGTAATTAATATAGGCAAGTTTCGAAGCGAAGTGATATTAAGTATGTTATGTCTGTTATTATTTTGTCCAAAAGCTGTATTTTAAGAAATATTAGTAAATTTAGAAGAATGTAGTTTGTGTGAATGCAATATTTAAAGTGTTTATTTATAATGTCGATCACACTCAAACAAGCAGTATTTACATTTATTTCATGCTGCGACAAATTTTAACACAGCTTTAAATTGCCGCTAAAACACTCATATTAAAATATTAAAATCCTGTTACAATAAGAACTCAATAATGAATTCTAAGCCATTTTATAATGTAACTATATACAGTGGCAGACGAAAACTTCTTTTCTGTCAGCCACGATACACGCACTCGTTAACAGATATAAACTCAATATTTTAATAATCTTAAGATAGAACATCTTTTTTTTTACTCATTTGTTTCTCAGGCAAACAGGTAAGCAAAAGTGAAAAAAAAAAATTAAAATTTAGTGCTCGCGTTTATAATCTCGCTCACATGCTAGGTTGGAAAATTAAAAACAAGTAAAATTAGTAATCAGTCAGCACGGGTAATGCTTTGTTTTTTTACCGCTAGGATCGCTGCAGGTCACTAGATTTTCAATGTTTACATAATTGAAACTTATTTGGGGTACCAAGAATCTAGTATAGCGGCTATGGAGAGTGCCCACTCGTATAATATACCTACGTGGTATCTACTAACCTGTAACATCTTATGTGTGTTTTTTTACAAAGTTTTTTATTTACTTTTTCGTTTAACACCAGTATTTTGAGTGTTTTTTTCCCTGACTGTGTAGTAAACACGGTGAGATTTACAAGCGAAATCTACGTCACTTTGATGTCAAAAAACACGTCACAAACAAAAGAACTGTGATTTTTTTTTTTTTTTTTTTTTTTTTTTTTGTTATTTCGATTAGTTAGATTACACAGATTGACTTTTTTTCTAAAATAAAAATAAATACCTAAGATGCTTTTACGAATTCGAATCCCAAATTTGATCGACCTCAGTTAGATGTCACATGTTTGAAATTGCTCCCAAAACTTAGTCATTAAAAGACTGTGACGTCAGATTCAGATTGACTAGAAAGAACCCTTTTATTTATTTATTTATTTATTTTGCGATCGTGAACCATGGATATAAAAATTTATGTGAATAAACACGGTAAAGGCAGAAAAAGGAGTTTTACGAACACATATCCATTAGTTCAGCCGAAACAGGAGAATTTAAAATCGTCCGCTAATTAATATCTGGATTAGAAATAGTGAGCTGTTACATATTAAAGTAGTTTTTTTATTACGTAATTTTCGGAATCTGAATTTTCAGTAAGACACATCTTCCGCATATTAGGTTGGGTGAATAAAATCGTCTGCAGTTAAGTTGGTTATCGTATTTGAGCAGAGATAATATTTTTTTAGCATTCATTTGGTTGTAGCTCAATAACAGATGGCCGTGCAACACATTATTACTTAACTCGCCACTAGGTAGCACTACAGCAACGAACTTCTCGATCGTTTAACTGACCGCTCTGAAAATTGGTATAATACATATTTGAACACGGAGAATATTTTCGCGTTATCCATTTTGCTATATAATTCGCCCTTTGATAACGCTGTAGCTTATTATTACGTTAATTTGCCTCTAGATGGCTCTGCAGTGTATCTTGACTTTAAACTGTTTGCTATGAAAATCGGTGCTCAGATATTTGAATATGAGAATATTTTGATAATATTCGTTTTGCAATGACTTTGGCAGTAGATGGTGCTGCGCCAAATCATCTTTTTCACCGTTCAAACGATCGCCATGAAATTCTATATGCATGATTGCTGAACACAGATAATATTTACGCGATATCCATTTTTCTATATCTATTTATTACGATAAATAGTAATTAAAACAAACCGTCAGATTAAAAAAAAAAAAATCCATTCATTCCCGTGCGAAGAACGGGACTTTCTGCTAGTAGAACTATAAAGAAACAAAATAATCTAAAAAATAAGAAGAAAACAATTACATTCAAAACTAATAAACAAAACATTTAAAAGTTTTTTTTTCCCTAACAGCATTATATTTTGCAAAAGGTACACTTTGTAAGCTACTTTTATGTATTTTTTGCTAATTAAAAAATATTTTACACCAGGCCCATGCCATCGATTGCTGAAGTGCAACGCTGGACCATAACTGGACATTCAAAGAAACTGGCCATGAAGCTGTGGCAGTTTCAGAACGGGAATCTTTGCTGCTACTTTTTTTTAAAAGAAATTTCAGCCCCATCTAGGGAAATAAGTTCTTTTATTGCAAGAAAAGAAATGGAGCCCTCTAGCGTATCTTCAGCTTCTACAGAGGGTGTTTACACATTTTTAGAATGATTTCGATTAAGAATTTTCAAAAAAGTAAATGTTTCAGAATAAAAATTTTTGGCAACAGCTTATTATTTGAAATGAGAAATATCATCTGCAACTTTTAAATTTATTCTTCTTTCAAAATGTCATATGTCAATCGTTCTAAAAATGTGTAAACACCCTCTGTAGTATAAATACCCGTAATAGACCCTTAACTACACTGTATTCCAGTCAATGGCATTAGTCTGAACTGACCTGAAGATAAAACCTCTCTCTGCACGAATTTAATCACCACCAGCCAAGATCATTGCCAGGGGGCGGGGTCACGGGGGTTTAATCCATTCTTAATACGAGAAAATATCTAACACATAGGAAAAAATGTTTTGTTGGATTGAACAAAATTTTGTTCATTCAATAAAGATTTGGCTGTTGCTATTTAAACCGAATAATTTTGTTCGATTAAAGAAATTTTTGTTTAATCAACAAAATATTTCATTGACTGAACAAAAATTTTGTTAAATTCGACAAAATTATTTGATTGAAATTGTACAAAACAAATTTTTGTTGCATCAACAAAACATTTTTTCACTGTATCAGTAGTATTTATATAGTTACGCTGATCACTGACTCTGTCTGACAATTCCGGTTCAACCACTCCAAAATTAGATTAATAAGCTGAGGACGAAAAACGTAATAAAATCCTTACCGTTTGTACGACTGGCTTGAAAATTTTCATACTCCTGAATAAAAAAGAAAAAAGTAAAGAAGGAAGAAAAGAAAAGTCTTTGCTACTTGAAGAATTTAAGCAGTGGCGGCCCGTGGTCCAAACTGTTAGTGCAGCCGGAAGCATATGAGTCCCCCCCCCCCTTCCTCCGGACAGGAATGGAAAATCTTTGTTACTGAATTCGAAAGCTGACCGATTAAGCCCTCACCGAGGAAAAAAAAAAAAAAAGAAATTACATGAAAAATGTAAGAGATTCCTTTTTACTTCCATAAAATGGACTTAAATTTTAACCAGTCGCTCTTATACTCAAAATTGCGTTAATCCGTGTCTGATTCGAAGTTTCCTTAGAATTTTCTTTTGTAACGATAACTTGAGAAGAAAAGAAAAAAAAAAAAAAAGAAAACTTATTTATTTTTTATAAGTCAAATCAATCCTTCTTTCTTTTAAACTTGCGAATCGGTCAGTAATGCCCTCATAAAAAGGCGTTGTTTTAATTCAGATATCAATAATTTTAAAAGCTCTTTAAAATGTCCCATGTTTAAAGAATTTTCTCGCTCGCCATGTTCTTGCTTACTTAAAAACAATACTGCTTTGATGGGTAATTGTCCATTCATAAGCGTCTATTCATGCTTGATAAATTCAGCAATATAAAGTAGAGAGTTTGCCGAACATATATTATTCTTACCTCCTCCCTCAATTCTCGAGCCAATCAGTGAGTCAAATTCACAAGTGCTGCCGACGTTCGAAAATCTTTCATGAGCTGAGTCTTAGCTGCGTACCCCCATTATAGCCTATGCCGGAGGGACTGCTTACGTAATCGTTTTCATGGCAACGGTGCTGCCAATTTTCTTATCAGCGCTCAGGGCTGAACCAAAGATTTTCCCAATTGAATTGCGGGAAGATTAAAGTGCTTTTTTTCTGAATGAGCGATCCGGCCACAATACGGTTTTTTTTTGGGGGGGGAGATTTTTTTAATTTAACGTAGGAATTCCAGAATTCTAATCTGAATTTAGGAAAATTAGTAGAATAAATTATTTTAAAGTATGTGCTGATAATTTCAAGTGCAGCCCGGCAGTACTTACTGTATCCCACAAGCCGCCACTGAATTTAAGAATCCACCTGTTCAATAATTTTCAAGCGACTTTTCATAATTTTCAGCTCCTTATATCCGAGAGTAAAAATAAATAAATAAAAAAGAACGAAATGAGTGACAAAATTAGGTATCGTAATTGATATTAACGTCATATTAATGCTACGGTTATGAAGCTATGAAGGGAAAATCGCGATTACCGTTCGTTTGAAATAGTTTTTAGAGATTACCCAATTTAACTTTTTTTTTTTCAAAAGGAATATGATTTCCTATGCATGGAGAATTGGTATAAAAGGGGTTGTTCCCAGCAAAACAAAATCTTTCGAATGCGAAAAGTTTCCGCAAACACACTCGCAAAGAGGGATTCCGCAAGTTTTCTGAAGAGCATGAAACGCAGATATCGGTATATAATAAAAACTGTACATGAAGTTGTTTATTTTTAGTGGACAACAATTAAATATGTTGAGTGTAGACATATTTTTTCAAATGTTTTCTCTAATGTTCGTTGAAATTGCCTCCACAACGCACTTCATCTTCTACTTTTAAATAGTTTCACTGTGTAAAATTAAAACTTTTAAGAGTAGGCTTTTATGATGACATTAAATTTCTAGAGCTTCTCGCATCTTACATCTAGATTGTGTTGATTCAAAACTAAACACTCTAAAAGAGAAAGAATTTTAAAAATCGGGAGTTTCCAGATAAAGGGAAATAACCCTTTGTGAGAACTTCATGATTCCTCCAAATCACGAATTTCTCACGAGTTCCGATCGATGTCAATATTAATATATGCATAATACGCACTTCAATGCATTGCATGCTACAGGTAGCGGAGTTCGATTTCACGTTCCGACATCAGAAAAAATATATGTGAGGATGTAGGAATAAGCTCAGTACGTGATGGAGAAGAACATATAAAAACGTTGCTGCTGATTTTATAAATATATTCGTATAAAATCAAACTTAATTGTAAATTTCTCCCCCCCTTTCATTTAAGTGTGCTTTTATTTCGTTCCGCTTGCTGACAGGCTGTCAGCAAGAGGAACATTTTTTACTGTGCTAGCGATGCGTTACTGGAGAACGCCCCGATATGCCGAAAAATATCTAGATTTCTCACCTACTGAATATTTTGACAGTAGGAATTAGATGGCTATATTTTTGAAAACTATGTAAAGAATCTAAGCAATAGCAATTTTTTTTAAAACTTTTGGCTAAAACCTATTTCCGTTGAACTTTGAATTTTTCTTTCCCACCGAATCAGCAAAACGAGCAAAAAACTTCTCTGCTCTACACTTTTTAAGGACTATTCATGTGCAACAAGAACATTCAACAAAAGCTGGTGTTGAAAGGTAAAGTTATTTAACCAATTTATGCCTAGTGTTCCTTTTTTGGGACGGCATTTTCGCTATTAGTCGAAAACGTTATTTATTTTTCCTAGCCTTTATTCATGAGTATTGAGCCTAAACTCTAAAGAATATTTTAACATGACCAAGTAGGATGTTGATATTTCGATTTTTATGCATAATGATTTTAAAAGAAATCATCCCTTGTTCAAGAAGTTGACATCAGAAATTTATCTATTATTTCTGTTATCAGTAAAAATCGAAGAAAGTCGCAAAAATATCCAGGCACAAATGAGTTAAAAACGTGATAAACTAACATACAGTGTATCCCACCTAAATAAAGCCACCGCTATTGTGTGCAGAAACGGGACACAAAAAAGACCATTAAGAACGAAAAATATTTATTAAGAAAATATACACACAAATACGTATTTATAAAAAAATGACTCTCTGTCCCATCTGGGCAAATAAATGTGTAAAAAAGAAGGGGAAAAGAGTCCCGCCTAAATAAAGCCAGTACTATTAATGGCCAATATATTCGCCATGTTTACATATGACTTTGAACATTTGATGTGGCGTATCATTGACTAGTCCTTGGTGGACGGTTACATCAATGTTATCCCAGTGTTCAATGGTGGCGGCCTTCAATTCTGCCACAGACTAAAACTGTCTGACATTTGCATATCCGACCCTAAGGAGGACACCCCACGCATTATCTTGGGGATAGAGATCGAGCGAAAAGGGCAGGCCATTTCATGATTTACATCCCATCATCGCAAAAACCATTTTCAAGAGGAATTTATAACGTGAATGGGTCGTTGTCCTGATGAAAAATCAAACTTTGGCCACCAGTTCTCCCTGCAAATGGCAGTATATTGAGTTTCTAGCATTTCTTGGTAGTCAGTAACTTTTATATGGCCTGAAGGAAAGGCTAAGTTAAGTTTACCACCAAGTAAAGCCACTTTACACTGTACTACACTCTCTCTCCTCGTGCCATGTCAATAGAACGCAACGACGTCTGGCCCATCCAAATTATTAATTTTTTTCCTCATCTGAGACCATAACACGATACCACTGATACTTCCAAGTTTGATGATATTTGGCCTAATCTTCCCTGCTTGTGGATAGTGCTTGAGAGCTGTTGTTTCTTCTCCAAAATACAAAAAGGTGGAGGCTGTATATACAGTGTAGAGAAGCTTTACCTCCAACACAATGCCTGCAATGTTTCAGTGACAATGATAACGGCAGATTCTTCCCTAGTAGCACAACTAGTTCAAAAGACGTTCAGCCCCCGTTATGAGAACGCAAGTCTTCTGAACTAGATTTGCAACTGGAGAGTTGAGTGCTTCTTTTTAAAATACTTGCTGAGAAATTAAGTTAAAACACGTTCGACTGACTTCATGCGCAGCACATAGCGTCGCACTCAGGCCCGGCCTTAGGCAGGGGCAAGCGGAGCAACTGCCTCGGGCCCACAATTACAGTTTTCAGGGAAATATAAAAAATTACAAATATAGCGTTTCTGTGTCATGTAATTTTTTATACAGTTTAATAACAGCGAATTGTGGAATAAAACTTCCGATTCATTGTTCGAGGGCCTTTCCTGTCATCATTGGAGAGGTCTCGACCAGCCTGTCTCACCAGATCAGAGACTGGTGGCCGCGCAGACAAGAGGGGGAAGGTGGTGATGTGGATGTATGTGCTTTCGCGGTAATCCTATAAAAATTTACATTTTTTATTACTCAAAATAAATGTTATTCTTAAAAATAACAGTAGTAATAATAATAGCTTTACATTGGAAATAGTTCAAAAGTGCTAAAAAGTGATATATATCCATTTTTGTTTAAACTGCATAGGAATGGGGGGGGGGTAAGGAAAAATATGGCAAAACTAACGAGATTTTTAAAGAGGGCTTTACTCAATGTAACTGCATACAGATCTCTCGGTAGACACTTATGGTATATGTCCGTGAATTGAATTTTATTTTCATTTTTATTTGAAAAACACAAATTAGCACCTTAAACTCTCACTTTAAGTTCTCAATTTAATTTGTTGAGAACTTTATTGTCCAGTGCCTAAGTTTTGTATGTTCGTTGTTTATAAACTACAATATGCTAACTAGTTTTTATACATGTGCACTTTTTATTTATCATGAAAGCGGGAGAAACTAAAATCCACTTTTTCCCCCTCTCGCCTATGTACGTGGTTTTGACTTTTTACAAGGATTTCTAAAGAGGCCCTAGGACCTAGGGCCTCTTTAGAAATCGTTGTAAAAAGATTGTTGTAAGAAAGAATCTAAATGCCTAGGTGCATTTGGTCAAAGCACTTCGCCAATCGCCCGCGAGCCCGAGCGCACAGTGTCATCGGCTGGAGTCCGCTTCGTGCCCATGGCTGTTATTCATCTTCTTATAGTATTAGTAAATACTTTCACTTTGTTGTCCACTTTATCTGACGAGGATTATTAATTTTTTTTGTCAACGCTGGATGCTAGACAAGATAGAGGTTTGCAGCTGTTATGCGAGAAGACACAGGACTGTATCGTTACTACACAATGATTTTGGGAGACGTGATAAAGCTTTGCAGATGCTAAGCGAGACGAGACTGCTCTATTTCTCACCTCGAAAATTTATCCCTGTTTTGCGAGCTGTCGACTATCGCTTTGTCCTACCTTAAAAACTTTCATTTTGAATGGGAAAAAAAAAAGTTAGTATGAAGTGGCGGTTGAATGGACGTAGTCTTTAGACTGTACTCGGAGAGTAGTAATGTGCCGTTCGTATGAATTTTACTATCGATTTCTACTTATTTTAATATAAGCAATAATTCATTAGTTGAATAGTGAATGAATGCTAAATGAATCATTCGAAATGAGCAGTCAAAATGCTATTCAAGTAGACTATTCAAGATTATATTCGAATAATACAGGGATTTCGCGATAAGTCGAATTCCTGGGGACCGACAAAAAAATCGACTTATCGTAAGTTGGATTAAACGAATAATCTTACATTCGTATTGGATCGGATTGGGACTTCGTAAAAACTTCGACACCCACTGGATATCGACTTGAAGGACTTCGACTTATTGCGAAATCACTGTATTCAGTAAATCTATTTCGAATGCCCTTTGTTATTTTTATTCGAATAGTATTCGAATACTTTTCCAATTTTGAATCCAAAATTATATTAGAATGCTATATGCTAAGCGTTCAAATGGAATTTCTAAAATCGATTTTTACTATTTCAATATAAACAATAATCAATTAACCGAGCAGTGAATGAATGCTCAATAAATCATTCGAATAAAGCGATTGAAATGCTATTCGAATATTATTCAAACACTATACGGCATTTCGAATGTTGCTGAGCGTTCGAATGGATTTTTTACAAACCGAGTTCGATGGATTTGATAATCGAATTATTCGGATGTTTTTTTTTTTCTATTTATTCATGCCAATCTCTAATGAGCGTATGAAGTGACCAATATATAGCACAGTGGTTAAAGCCACTGACATTGGGATATGGCTCAAGTGGAGGAACAGGGTTCTGTCCTCTCGCGGGGCCGTCGGTCTAGCGGTCTAGAGTTTGGGGCGGTTTTCTCCAGATGTAACGTGAATACGCGCTAGATACCCAGAAAAGTCCTCCCCCAAGGCATTTGCCCCCCCTCCTTGTGTTTGTCCTTTCTTTGACGTGGATTTATAAGCGGTTCCACGTGACCAAGCATACAAATCATAATATATGTGCCAACAACAGCGTACGGAATTCGCCATTCACTACCGAATGGACGAATTCTGCTGACATGGTAAAAATTGTACATGTTTCGCGTTCTCGATTTTGTTTTTCTTTGTTTGTAATGACATTACTGTGTTCTTTACCAAACACGAAGTTTGGTGAAAGTTACTTTCTTTTCATAAATAAGATTGATTTAAAACAAAGAACAGACTCCCCCTCCCCCCACAATTAAGAATAACAATTTTAAAATTACAATAACAACATCCCACTGATGTAAGTCACAGCTGTGTAACTACCAAAAACCCTGAATCGAACTTCCTCCACACACACACACATTCAAACTTTTCCAATCCTCCTTCAAATTAACTTTTTATAGCTCCGATTGTCTTAGTTGTCCTTGTTTGCATAAAGACAATCCAGATCGTGCGCACGGTTCTTAAGCAGTACGTTCAATCGATAGCAAATCACTGGAGAAAGGGAGAACTGCTTACAATGCCAGCTGTTCAGTAGAGGCACGCAAGAAACAAACTCACTTTTTAAACGTGCGTCCGCCCCAGGGAGTTGACAGAATCTTGTGGTCCCGCCATTAGAAAAGATAGGTGTTTAAAAAAGAAAAAAACGACAAAACGCGGGACTACTTACTGGTTTGACTTGAAAACAGTCTCGTCACGTGACCGAGGGAGAATTTTCGATCCGATCTGATGAATATGCAAATTTTAGCATTTCACGCCTCGGGTAAAGTCGAACTGTAATACCGGCAAGGACGACCTAAATCGAACGGAAAATAGACAAGTTAATTATTTCTCGCCCAGATCGAAAATAAACAAATAAATTAAAAAGGAAAGTAAATCATACAGAACGCATCCATTGCGAAAGACTTTCCAACACAATCTCATGAGCGCACGTATACTACTGCGTAATAGAGATGGGCGTATATAAGGCTTCTATGACTTAGCCTGAAATGAGAAATTTCTTATTTATTCAACATACTGCTTACAGTAGACACTGGTTATAATGTACTCTCGCAGGGCATAAAAAAAAGGTAGTTCGTTATAACAGAAGTGCCGTATAAAAATTAGAACCAGTAAACTTCAATATTATACAGGAAAAGAAAATCAGCAAATTCTTTATCAATTATTTTTTCAACATGTATTTCAGATTTCTCAAATTAAATTGAGCAATAAAAATAGGAGTTAAGATACTATCACTTACACTATTTTTTTGAGATAAAAATTCCTTTTTTCTTCTTGTTGTTGTTGTTCTTGTTGTTGTAGATGAGTAGATGACACATTAAAAATACTATTTCCGACATCCATAAATACAATTTTGTAGAACCTTTGCATCGTCACCACGACATTAAAAAATATCGTGACTTCATCTAAAGTAGTGAGTAAGATAGCATTTATAGTTCTTTTACAAGAGCACCCAAAATAATCCAATACATTGCGCTCTGTGGCAGTAGAGAGGCATTAATTCATTTCAAGCACGATGCAATAAGTATACAAACATTCACAACAACCTACGCTTCATTTAAAGAATCGAAATAACATTTAGATTTCTTCTAAAGGAAGTTGTATTATTAGTGATGAAGATTTTTTTTTAAGTTACGCCTAAAATCTCGTGAGATTTAGCGACGATGAATCGAAGAATTTGGTGTCAAAAAAGACAGTTGTGTTGGAAAGTGTTTTATAATCGATGTTTTTAGCACGATTAATCTTTCCTGCTTAACTTACTCAATCCAAATTGTTTCCCACCCTACCTTTTATTCTGAATGGAAATGGAACTTTATTTTCAAAATTAGACTTTTATGTAGAATGGAAGAAAAGATTTAAAAAATAAGGAATAGAATGAAAAATAAATTTGTTACCGAAAGGGTTTTAAGAAAAATGAAGTAAGAAAATAAATTTAATCTGTTCTTTTTTCTTTCCGTTTGGAAAAATGAGCTACTACCTGGGTACATCTGTCGGCGAGATCTAGGTTAGATTGGAGATCAAACGTTGCTACAGATTTCAAAAACGTGTCGAAAATGCTCGCAACACGCTCGTTTTACATGATTTCCATTTGCTTCATCCTCACTGAATTCATCATTTTTCTTTTGTGCTCTCTAGGATGTGGAGAACACTTTTGCTAATAACTCGATACAGTATATTGTAAGTCGTAAAATGTCCGTTAGAATGTTCATTACCTTTTCCCTTATTCGTGAAAGAAAAATAGGAGTTTCTCGAGTTTCGACACATTGTGCATAGTAAGATCGTGTTTAGACTATTTTTCCTACGTTATAAATATTTCGTTCGAATGGATGATACTAAATGTGCTATGTGTTGTTCTATTGCTAACATGTATGGATCGATGAGAGACGAGACAAAACGTATATATTTTCATCTTGCACATGTGATGATGATGTGCGAGACGAGAATATATACAGGGTGATTCAAAACTATGTGAGGGCTGGTAGAGGGTATCAAGACAGCTCAGAATTACATAGCAATGGGGGGTCGGAAACACCATTCCCATTTTTCTGTTAATAATCAATCCTGTAATCAATATATAATCTGTACTTTAATTCTCAATCCTGTTAATGATCAATTTTAGTCAAGTGCAATCTGTAAAAGATCCATTAGTTTTTGACAAACCGTGGTCGGAAAGTTCATTATTATTCCAGAGCGTTTATTAACAAATTGGTACATGAAGGCGACATTTCAAATCTCACATTGCTTTGTGATTCTGAACCGTCTTTGTTCCCTATACCACCCATTGTATTTTTTTTTTACAAGAGTTCTGAATCACCGTGCATATACATTTATATTACATTACAAGAGGAAGAAGAAAGTCTGACTATTTTCTAAAGTTTAGTGCTAGTAACATGGATGTGTAAGCATTTCTGTACTATAGCAAGTGGTACACATTTCATAAAGAAAGAAATTCGATCATCGAAAAAAATCACAAATAAAATTTGGTACTTAAAAGAATTCAAATTTTGTAATCAATACATAATTTATATTCCTTAACACAGTAAGTAAATATTATAAATTTATAGAATCATAAATAAATCATTTTAGAAGCAAAATTACTAAGAACTGATGAAGTACCGAAATACTAAAATTTTTATTAAGCTGAACATTTTTTAATTTAATTCAATTCTGTAATTTCTGTATAACCGGATTTTTTCTGTTCAATCATAGCATAGCAGTAAGCCAGTTTTGAAAAAAGTATTTCCGTAAAGTCTATTTGGAATTTTAGATGAAATTTTAAAAAAAGATTGGGAATACGTGATACCCGAACTTAGCCTACAAAGAAAGTAGCCTAATGAACATGCAGAACTCTGGCACCGAGAGCCGTTCGCTCGAACCCAATTGCGGGAGATTCTTCATCAAGTTGTGAAAACGTCGTACTTTTGATGTTCAGTTGCCTATTACTGAAGCTGAAAAAGAAAAATCTCGTCTATTTTACTACATTCTAACGTTGAATGCATGTACAGTGCCGACGAAATAAATAAATAAATAAATACTAAAAAAGTTGACCGTTAAATCGTGCACAAAAAGCCTATTATAAAATTTCATGAAAATGCATGTGTGGATAATGATCGTACGATAAGTTAGCGATGCTGGGAGGTTTTTTAGCATATACAGATTCGCTACCGGTTAAGGAAAGACCTGAAAAATCTGGGGGTCAGAAAATTTTACTTTCACAGAAAAGTCAGGGAAATTTCCATAGTTTGGCTAAAAACCTGTATAATCTTGACATTTGACCTGAAAAACTATCTAAAATCTACATTTGTAAACTAATTTTAAATTTGCCATGTCTTTAATTTTCTTTTTAAACATGTCTCGACATAGGTGCTCAACAGTGCCGCACCTGTCGCGCTTAGTAGTAACTTTTCTGGGGGTAGTGGCTAGTTTAAATAAAAGGGGTGGGGGGAAACTTACTTAACCTAAACAAAATATATAATAAAGCAAATTATTAAGGAATATTTTTTCATTTTAAAATAGGTCCTTCCAGAAAAGT
The DNA here is from genome assembly GCA_038373885.1 of Cheiracanthium punctorium. Lineage (NCBI taxonomy): Eukaryota > Metazoa > Arthropoda > Arachnida > Araneae > Cheiracanthiidae > Cheiracanthium > Cheiracanthium punctorium. Next base: position 261,340 of record JAWZYV010001389.1, on the reverse strand, counting down.
TACGGTATCCGCCAGTATTGCTCATTTTTGTCATGTCATGTTAAGATCATTCCAGAAGTGAAAATCTGATCCAGAAAGTGAAAAATCTGATAAATTTCTGGGTCACATTTCAAGATTTTCCATATTTTTAGCCACAACTTGCGCAATTTCCTCTGACTTTTTTCGCTAAAATAAAATTTTCCTAACTATTTCAGGATTTTCTGTGGCTGCTACCATATATAAGCTAAAATAAACGCTCATAATCCCGAACTAATCGCATGATCATTATTCCATACCTGCTTTTCCATGAAGACATACAGTGAATTTTTTTGCAGGCACATTTTTTAGACGGAAGGCTGAGATGGGGATTTTGAGTTATATAGCGAGTTGAGACAGATCTATTTCTCTTGACTGAGTCGAGATTTTGAGAGTTAAGGCTCTTGTGTACTAACTTCGAAAGTCGATCGCCGCAATGCTATTCTATGGAGAAAACGGCCTTCGCTACTACCACATTTCGAAAGGAACTATAGCATATTTTTCATCCATTCTTTTTCCCCCTTGATCTTAAAACACTGATCTACATTTATTTTTAAACAGAGTTTATCGAAAGCAATTAGAAGTACATTAATTACATTACTGAAAATAACATGAAATTTGTCCAGAAAGAAAATTTTCTTACAAGGTGTAATTAATGTACTTCTAATTGCTTTAGATAAATTCTGCTTAAAAATAAATGTAGATATTGTTCTCCGATTAAGGGGAAAAAAGAATGAATGAAAAATATGCAATAGTTTGTTTCGAACTACGGTAGTAGTGAAGGCCGTTTTCTCCATAGAATAACATTGCGGCGATCGACTTCCGAAATTAGTACACGCGAGCCTTAAGACAAAAGTCTAGAAGTTGCTATGCAAGACGAGACAACTCTATTTCTCGTCTCCCTATAGCACCCTATTTGAAATTATCAAGTCATAAAGCATCAAAATTCAAATTCGAAATTTATTTTCTACAAACAGTCACAAAGTTACAAAATTAATTAACGTATTTTTCTTTCTTATAACGGTAAACAACAACAACAAAATGTTAAAACTTAAATTTGCTTAGAATACTAAAAGAATTCATACATCATCGTTTTCAAAAATGAAAAGTTACTCGTCAGGAAAGATGCGTTAGCTAGACCTGTGCGAAAACATGCCAAATAGAGGCATATCGTAGTTTTAAATTTTAAAAAAAGAAGAAGAAGAAAAGGATATTTGAGGTTGTATTTTTAAATCAGCTGAACTTTGAATGAGGGGCGGTCCACAAATGATGTCACAGTTGGAGAGGTTGGGGGATTGTGAAATCGTGACAGTTTGTGACTAGGAGGGAGGGAGGGATAACAAGAAGTGCGACATCACATATTTTCATTAAAATAAAAACGTTTAAAATCAGTAACTTAAATTTTGAAGTTTTTCTGAAATTATACGAAATTATTTTCTAATGGGGTTAAAATAAATTTCATGTTATTTATTTATTTATTTTTCAAATTCCTTTCTTTCCGAAAAAGGCATTTAGGGTTGGTTCTGAGAATATGTTATTGGTAGCAGCATAAATTCTTCACTTAAAATATTATGCCCTAATGTCATTCAAACACAATAGTTAAAACTTAAAAGCAAAATATGAAGTATAATCTATAAGTCAGGGCTTTATTTCAGAATTGTGCCATGTGGTGAGGTGGGGGGGTATGGTGAAATGTGACACTTTGTTGGAGAAGAGGGGTCAAAAATATCGAAAAAAAGTGTGACATCATTTACGGACGGACCCTGATTAAAAAAAAAAAAAAAAAAAAAAAAATCGGAAACCCTTGAACTTTTATTATTTCTGTCCTGTATACGGGATCCGTTTTCATCAGTGCATCATAAGAGGGAACTAATTAAGAACACTTACTAACTGCGCATTGCATGTTAATTGCTGTGAGTCAAAGGAAAACGTAAAAAAAAAATTCAGTTTAGAAAAACAAAAAGAAATTCACCATATTTTAATGGCATTGCAACGGGTCACGTGACGTTTCGTAAGTCTGGAAAACAAAAGCATTTAGGCTAATTAACGAAAGAGAAAGCGATTATTTTTGTTTGGTCTCCTCTAATTTTCTCTCCTTTTATTTTATTTTTATTATTTATTTATTTTTTATTTCTTGTTGGCTGTGTTGAGGTGTGTCGGCCATTTTTGCAAAAAACTTTTAACTATGCTAAAAAGTTAATTACAACGATTTTGCGTTGATTGCACCTGAATTCTAAACTGTGGGAAAGCCGCCTATATGCATGTGCATATCAGTTTTTTTTTTTTTTTTTTTTCCTAATGCTATTAGTAAAATATGTTAAATGGCTTAGCGGGTTTATTATTTCAAACAATCGTATTAAAAATATGAGATGGAATTTCTCCGAGTAATCACTCATGAAATTAAATTTAACAATTAACTACACCCATTATTTTAAACGAGGAAAATTTTTTTCTGCTATAATTTTTGTTCCACTGACTCAATTATCATTCGGTTTGGAATACAATTTCGCGGTATTGCACTGGCGTGTGTTTCATTCCTCCGTGACCTCTATTCTCCTTCCACTTTCTTTTCTTTTCTTTTTCTTTTTTTTTCTCATTTTCAATCTCGAACGGACATTATAACTGTATAACCCCAGGATCTCAAAAATCACAGTGACATTATGATTAGGTTAGAATTTTATGAAAGGATTAATCCAGTTTTTGAAGACTTTTTTTGGGCACGCCCACCTATAGGGGAGTAAACGAATTCAATTCAAGTAGCAGGATATTTAGAACAAAAAATAGTTCACAAATTAAAAAAATAGAAATAGAAATAGGGTTTAGAAAATAGTACGCATACAGTATATCAAATTTTAATTTCACATTTATTAAGAAATTATAACAATGGATCAGTGGCGTAGCCAAGGGGGGGGGGCGTTAGGGGTCAGAACCTCCCACCCCCCGAAACGAGAAAGACAGACGTGGGGAAAAGAATCTTCGCCCTAATTTTTTAAATTCGTAAGAAAATCTTGTCTACACCACTGATAAAGATTAATTAATTTTATTTTCACCGAAAGCAGAGGGACAAATGACGTATGCGAAGCCTTCAATTTTTAAAAATATGTTATTTTGGAAACGATTTTAACCCTCTAACGCTCTGATTTCTCGCCGTGAGCACACAACACTGGCATTTTGACTGCTTTGATTCCCGAATAATAAATTTGATATCAATAAAATACTTAAAGAGGACATAGTTACACAAGAATCTTTTTCTTTTTAGCCCACCATTTCCCGCAAAAATGATCGATTATTTGCAAAATGGATGTGCAAATTATATTTTTGTCAGTAGCGGCATCTGCTGAGAACTGGAGAGTGTGGTGAAAATATACATTGATATAGAAGAAAAACTAGATGAACTTCCCAATTCCCAAAAAAGTGCAGCTGTTGCCATCGCTTGATTTAAGTACCAGCAACATGGTAGTCGATCGAATCTCCCTTCGCTTGCCACATAGCTAATTTAACGGAAGTTTAATAATTGGCTTTGGGAAATGGTAGCGCTTGAAAGGGTTAAATGTATGAGATGCATGAAGTAATTTTAGCGGGGCTTGCATTTGTAAGGCGAAGGCTCATCTCGAGCTTTCGAACATTTATTACAAATGTTATAAAAATGTTTATTACACCACAAAAAGGAGGGGTGTGTGTGACTCGACCTGCAACCCCTGTGTGTACATCCATGATGAGAGCTAATCTATCCGTGCTACATTACACTCTTTTCGGAGGAAAGCATTCTATTATAAAACAACCTCACGCTAACAATTTTTAACTCGAACCAAAATTGCTTCCTCTTGAGCTTTCAAATTAAGGGCTTCCGTGGAAGACAACTGGTGGCAAGGGAACACTGTCCGCTCTAGTTTTACGACTCTGGGGTGTCTACGAACGAAAAACAACTGCATTTGAGGTATCTCGAACAAAGGCAAAGTCGGGAGTCTTTCTCGGATATGCTTCCAATGCCTCATCGTATTGGTTTATATTGAAGAAGCGGAAACTGTGCACAACACAGGCCTTTAACAAGACAGGCGACATGCTAATTGAAAAGGGGCGACTTACAAAGTTTGTGGGCTTATAAACCCCCCTCCCTACAAACCCCGAATGCTAAGCTACATCAAATTTTCCCCAAAAAGAGAGCTGTTCCATCAATTTGTCGATTTTTGTTTTCATCCTTGAGAGTGAATATCAAACCATAGGGGCGGTTTCATAATCGCTTTTTCAAGGACAATAGTAGGGGAACACTACAGAGAAATGCTTCATCTACAAAGGAAAATGGACTTTGCGAGGAGAGGAGAGAAGCTGTGACTTTAAGCCCAGCTTGTGGTTTTGTTAATTTGCTAGAACGGAAATGATATGCATTTTTATTGCTTTTTTATTAACGCAACAAAGAAACTTTTGGTGGGATCCAATCTTTAATCCAACTTTGGAGTTCCTGCATCCAAAATCTACCTGAACTCTCGTCTGGTTGGAGAGAAGAGATGCATTTCCACTTCTTTTCCCGTGATTGTTGCGTCTCCAAATATGAGGCCAGTGAAAGGAAATCGTTCGCAAGCAAGCCTATTACCATAAATCGCGGAAGAAGTGTATCAACGCTATCACAAGGAGCTATTTCGCAAGTTTTCTTTCATTCCCTCTTGCTGGTACGGTTTCGTGAAGAGAGGCCCTTTTTTTTTTTAACTCCGCAACTGGGTCACTGGGTTAGATTATTGCTCTGGTATTAATGACTTATGAACCGCCGGTGATTTGCCGACCCCCTGCCGAGGATCTATATTCCATTAGGCTTGAAAGGTGGGGAGAAGTTGTACGAAAACATTATGTCGTATTTCTTCATATTTCTTCAGCGTAATTTTCTCTAAGCGATGTCCTCTGGAGTTCATGACTAATTTAGACATCGCCAACTATCGTCGATGGTAGTTAATGCAGAACTTTAAGAAGGGGGGGGGGATGCATTTTCTAAAATTTTCGTAATGCAGATCAGCGGGATGAAATGATTTTTGCGGAGAGCTGCATAAGGTTCGAGCTGTCACGGCTTGTATTCGCTTTCATTTAATGGAATTTAGAGATGCAGCGAACGTCCACGGATCATTATGGAAGGATAGGTCTCGTGAGAGTCAAAAATAATGATCGTAAAGTATCCGATATCAGAGGGCGCTTTCGCTGCTTGGAGTTCTTACTATGTGAGCATTTCGTTCTAAGTTTTAACCCTTTGAGGCGCAACCCTTCCCAATGCTGGAAAAAGGGTAGCCGTTGCCATCGCTCGACTTAACGACCAGAAAGATGGCGGACGATCGAAACGCACATCGCGTGCCACAGATCGAGAGATCCTTCAATCAGGGGCGTAGCCAAGGGGGGGGGTTAGGGGAGTGATAACCCACCTTCAGAAATTTTTGCCATACAAAATGTATAGTCTTCACTACAATATCACACACACGTATACATATATATGAGTTGTAGTAGTCGTAACCCCCCCCCATGAAAAATTTCTGGCTACGCCCCTGCCTTCAATAAAATGTTTTATTTGAATTCCAGAAAAAATCTTGCCAGATGAACATAATTGATTTATTTATTGAGAAAAATAATTTGCTTTTTTTTTTTTGTGTGTGTAAGCAAATCTTTTGTTATAAAATCAACGAACGAATTCTCTCCCTAGAAAATTACAGCTTAATTTATTTGTAAGACTGAAAAATGTTCAGTTATTTTTATAACTCATGTTTTCCAAACTATTATTTTACTTCAGAGGATTTTGTCAAGGTTACGTGGTCTGAAAAAGCATTTCTGTAACTAGACTTTTCGCCAATCTATTTTAGTAAGCTGATCTAGCGTAAAAGCACCACAGCAGTTAAGGGTTAACGAGGTTCGATGGTTCTTCAGTAATAATCCCTTGTTTAAGCATCATAAGCCGCTGATAACATGTGTAAATACTATGAAAGTATTAAATATCGATAAGATGTATTTCAATGTGTTGATGCTTTACGGAAACCGGAGAAAACTTCGGAAATTTAAATTTAGCTCTTGAAACTCTGAAGAATGTAATTCTTTTTGAAAGCACTCGTCAAAAGGCACTCGAAGGCACTTGTCAAATACGAATAATTAAATCTAGAATTTGTTTTTTATTCTTAATAATTAAAAAAAAGTTAATTTTTACTTATTTAAAAGTGCTACTCCACATTTCTTCTGAATTGGAGAAAGATAATTGTGTTTAAATTAGATTGTTTTAACACATATGTAATCGTAACTTATTGAAAAATTTTTGCAATTGAACAAAATTTATTTATAAAATAATAAAAAACTTTGTAAGATAACACCCCACAAAGTTACTTAAATGACCATGCAGCTGTTTCGAACGAAAAAATTTTTGATCTTCTTCAGTGGCAATAATTCGACTGTTCCCTGTACCAGGCTTCAGGTAAATGATTGCCACTGAAGAAGATCAAAAATTTTTGGATCGAAACAGCTGCATGGCGGTTCAAATAACCTTTGTGGTGTTAATTTACAAAGTTTTTTTTTATTATTTTATGTTTTAAAACACCAGTTATTTTGATATTTTTTGTTAAAATTTATATATATTCATAACTTGTTGAAATGTGATTTAATAATTTATAATTATTATAAAAAATAAATTATGATACTGTGTCATCGTTATTTTGGAGGGATTATAAATTATATTTGAAATAAAGTATAAATCGAATTCAAAAATGAATTCGATACTTTAGGGTTTGAAATTGAAAATGAGATAAATCGTTTTTGACTCTTCGTAACTCTTGCACTGTTTGTTGAAAATTAATGCAAATTTTATTTATTTATTTGTTGGACATGCAAATTAAAACACTTTTCCGAAGTAAAACGAAACCTTTTTTTAGTTTGTGTAGGAATTAGAATTGAAAACCTCCTTTTGAGTCAGAAATTTTTTTTTCTACGCTGTACATGGTAGTCTCTCAAAAAATTAACCTAACCCTGGACAACATTGTAAAAAGTATCCTTGTTGGGTTGTTTGGAATGGGATAACATTTGATTATGTTACTTTGGGGGGGGGGGGACCTTCTGAACATTTTGGAAAAGGGCAAATAGCGTAAAGTTGATTACTCCTTACAATTTCCAAGCAGCTTTAAAGCTATATTAATGCACTAGAAGCTAAAGCCCGTTGTGCAGGCAATTGCAATAGGCGCCAGAAAAAACATTCGACTAAACTATGCCGACACGCAATATATTTAATCTTCATCCACTTAAATTTAATTATTTCAGATTCAATTTTTATTGTATACCGAAATCGGAATTGCAATTTCTTCTGAACACGCGTGAAAACTTTTCGCATTTCTTAGGATTTTATTTCGCTGCTAACAACCTCTCTTATATCAATGCTTCATGCAGTGGAAATGATTTTATTTGTGAAAAAAGAAGTGGGTAATACAGAAAAACTGTTTTAAACGAATTGGAATCGTAATTTTCCCTTCAAAACCAGATAACTGTGACTTTAGTATGACGTCATTGTCACTTGCGACACCTAATTTTGTCATGCAAATGATTCACTTTTTTTACTCTCGGAAATAAAATGGCGCAGAAAGTAATGGAAAATCACTTGAAAATTAGGGAACGGGTAGATTTTCAGATTTTTAAAATAGCGCAATTGTTTTCTAAATTTTTATAGATAATTATGAAAAATTTCAAGCGGATCGTACAAACGGTGTATACTTTATTACGTTTTTGACAGTAAGTTTTTAATCTGTTTGGATTCATGACGGTGAAAGTTTCATCTTCTAATGGTTCAACCGAAATCGTTCTAGAGTCAGTGAGTCGGGGATCAGGGTAACTATATCGTAGGATATAAAGAAAAAAAAAATGTTTCGTTTGGAAAATTTGTAATTGGAGAAAAACTTTCATTTTTCATTTTTTATAGTTTTAAAGCTTCGTGTAAATTAAAACGTGGGAACAACTCTACATAATTTGCCTACCAATATTCTCAGATGGTTAAGAAAAAAAAAAAAAAAAAAGTCAAATGTTTTCATAATTTTTGTGCTTGAAGATGAGGAACGCCCATTTTTTTTCCATTGCAAAATACTCAGCGCATGCAAAAATCTAACGGTAAATGTATCACAAAAGCGGGCACGTTATCCGTACTGCAGCTAAGTTTACTTCAACAGCGGCAAAAGTTAATTTCGTCGCCCCCTCTGCATGGTGCCTAAAGCATACCGTGGTTTTCTCTTGAAACTTCGCGTAAATACGGGTTAGGACCCCTAGAAAGTCCCCCATGGAGGGCAATCCCACCCCCCGCCTACATCCGTAGAGTAGATAATTGGCCGTAACCCCCATTTCCATTTCCATTTCTCCAAAGAAAACCTTAATTTTGGTGCCCCTTCATTGCGAACCATAAATGATTTTGACACCCCCCCCCTCAGTACGGCAATTAGGACACACACATGCCCTACTTGACCCACCTCTAGTTACAGCCCTGCACGTTATGCACGCATAAAAAAATCTGTACACCTGTGACCACCTTGTGTGATAAATAATTATTTTACAAAGTTTTTTATTAGTTTTACTTTTAACACTAGTTTTTTGTGGGAGTGTCCTTGTTATTCACTTCAGCTAATTTCTGACGGTGTTGACAAACAAGGACCCATCATCGCACATCTAAAAACGAACTTCGCTCATAGCTGAAACGTTTCTCTCCCAGAAGTTTCACTGAATTTTGCGTGCTTGCACGGGTGAGAGGCCACACACTGCAGAAATATTTTCCCTTCTCCTTTCTCTCTCAATAACGGGTTTACACGGTTTCTACGTTCTAGCAATGAGGGTGGAAGTGCACACAGCAAGCAACACAGGGAATGCCTCGCGGTGAAATTATGCATCGGGCGCGGCAGTGGAAAACACTTTCGTTGTGTTTCCTCGTTTGTCACCGATCATTGAGTAAGAAAACCTGCCGAAGATGATCCAGTACCCTACAAAATCTCGATCGCCTGACACACTTTTCCCCCTGCTTCCCCTATAACGACCTTGATGAAGGATGAAGTCGTTTCTTGCTTGCATACCATCCCTCTCTCGAAGTTCCATCATCGCATCTCCTTCTCTTGTCGCTCCTGCAAAGGATGGAGCTCTGGGGACTCGAATACCCTCCCTAGAATGATACACACGGTGGATATCAGATGACTTCGAAAAATTAATAAATTACCCAAAAAACAAAACACGTTCAGGTAGTTTCTTCTGTTGAAACTATCAAGGGATTTATTTCTGTTGTGTTACTTATGGTTGCTTATCTTTATTTATTTATTATTTTTAAAAAAAGCTCTGCAATCAACCTGCTCAAAATCGTTAAATTTGTCGAGCCAGCTACTCTATTCTTTCTTTCTTAAAAATTAGGTGTATTTTGTTGTAATATACTCTTACAATTTCCATGGAAAGACGAGAAAAACGCCGAAATCAAATTCTTTTTCAATTTTGTTTATAAAGGTTTAAAAATACTTTAAACGTAAGAGTGCTATCTAACCGTCAGATAGTGTAAAAAATTTCTGAAGATGAATAAAATTGTAGACTTGATGAGTTATTCATTTTACTTCCAGTCTTATAAAATATGCAACAAAATATTTCAGTTGAACTTCCACGTCTCCCAATTTCAAAGAAAAACAGGTATAGTGCATATAGGAAACATAAATTTTTAAATGTATATTTGTATGCGCTCATGCATTCATTAAAATATTGTTTTGTCTTTTAGGTGAGTGTTTTTGGGAGTAACTCATCCATATCGAGTTTTGGTGGTAAGAGGATTTCACTTTCATTACACTTTCTAAAAATTGAGCTTTGTGAACTTGAAATGGATTCATATTTTCCCTATTTCAATTAACATATTAAGACAGCGGTATAGTAAATTCTCGATTAATCAAGTATATCCGCAGAGCAGGGTACCACCGTAACCGCGAATAAACAGAGAAAATGGACGAGTAACTTTCACTTCATCGATGAAAAACTCTTTGAACAATTTTACTGACAATAAAGAGGCCAAAATATTTTGTGATCTTCATTTAAAGTAATATCATGTTTTATTGTATATGAACCAGAACAAATTAGTTAATACAATAATTATAGATAGCAGAAAATGTCTTAAGATTTATCATTTTACTTGAATTTTTTTAAGTAACTAAAATCTAAAATTTAAGCTTGTTCATTAAAAGGATGCATTTCCCCCTCACAGTTGACTGATTGCCAAACAGGTTTTAATATACTACCACAAAATACAAATGGTTAATGATTTACTAAACACTTAACACGCGAAAATGGTACGTCGAATTCAACAAAAAGAAAATTTGTTGCTTTGTTTTATTCGAATAATTGTATAGAATGAACAAAATGCTATGTTGATTGAACTAATTTTGGTAGCTCCACAAAATGTTTTGTTCATTCAACCAAATTCTTTAGTTAAAAAAGCGCCAACCAAATTTCTGTCGAATTAATAAAATTTTGTTGAATTTAATATTTTTTTAATAACGGCAGTGAGAAAGTTTTTTACTGTAATATTAAAGTTTCTACTGTACCATTTTACTGTCTAGTTTTCATTTCCAACATGTGTTAAAAATTTGTTTAAGAACTTTTAAGAAGTAAGCCAGAAAACTATTTCATTAAACAAAACTCGTTTCGACACATTAAACAAAACAACAACAAAAAAGAATAAAAAATATAGTTTATTCATATTATTTGACAGGTAGCAAGTATAATTTTCTTATAATAATTAAATAAACCCAATTATTCAAACTATTCACTAATAAACACATGTCCACTCTGTTAACCGGAGTTTTTTATTCTGAAATAGGGGGGGGGTGAAGATATTATGTTACAAAATATTAGTTAATTGTATTCCTTGCGACTAGTTTCCTCAATATACATACATCCATGTTTATCGATGTATCAAAACAGAAAATAACTTCACAGTATACATGAGGATTTATAACTTTTTTGAGAATCACCTTTAGCTGTTATTTCGTGCCAAAACATTTCATTTTGCTGTGATAGCTTTTTTTAAACAGCAGTTCGTCAGAAAGAGATGCATTGCATTGTTCGTCTAGGTTACTTGGAGGAATTAGACTCGTACACTCTCAATTATCCACAATCCATATAGATAGATGATAGCACGGTAATCGCGGATAATCCGCAAAAATGGATCGTCTTGAACCCCCAGTTACTGAATACATAGCTGGAACAAATCGTAAATAATCGAGTTACCTTTATAATTCTTTAGAAAAAAAAAAAATAACTAAAATGAAAATCGCCAGCCATAACACAACACGACTTTTTAAAATAAAAGTTCCCTGGCCATGTCACGACCGAGGGATTAAGAAATCAGCCGAGGCTACAGTAATATCTAAACTAACTATAGCCTTACCGAATCGTCTTGACCTCTCCTTTTGTTTGCTTTGTGCACGATGGATTACGAAAACTGTTTCCTTTCATACACTAAACATTATGCGTTTTAAACTGGGCTAATCTGCGAGCGTGGTAGAAGAGTGAAATGGTATTCTCGGGACCATTCCGACTTTGTACGTTACAAAACGACGTTCCGTATGCGCCGGATATTTGAAACATTCCGATCGAAATTCTCTATTGTTTCGGAAATCGCGATCTCGTTGTTTTATTATTATTCTTTTTATTATTGATCTGGTCTCATGTTCCGTTCCTTAATTCAACACATTAGAAAGAGCACTAGAGCGCCGTTAAAAATTGTAGTTTTTTTTTTTACAAAAGAAACGTGATCTGTATTTTCTTAAATAAGAGGTTCATTAATTTTTTTTTTAAATCTCTTTTACGGTAATTGTTTCAGATAAAGTTAAACGGTTCTAACGTCGATTTGAGGTGTTTAAGTAACACATTGTTTCAAAGCAATTTCTTGTTTCTTTCTTTCTTCCTTTTTTTTTTTTTTTTTTAACCATTAACTAAACGAAATTTGGTTTGACCCCAACCTGATTTTTAAATCTTTATTGTGTGATATTGTATTGTATTGTACATTGAGTTCTATAGTCATGTTTGTATTATAAAAATCACAGCAAAGAGTAATATTTGCAATTTCTTTGCTGGGAGAAGGTGAGAGAAATGCAGAGAGTTTAATGTAAATTTTAATATGCCAAAAGCTCTTAAACAGCAAAATTATTGAAAAACCTTCAGTATCCGGGGGAAGAAAACAACCCTTAGCACTAGACGAAATACCTTAAATATGACTATAATAGAGCACAACGTCCGTTGTGGAGGCAATTATTATGGGAGGTAGAAAAAACATTTGACAAAAATATGTCTACGCTCAATATATATTTATTCTTCGTTCACTTGAAATAAATAACTTCATACTCAATTTTTATTAAATACCGAAATAGGAATTTCATGCTCTGCTGAAACTTTTTCCATTCGAAAGATTTCGATTGGTGGGAACATCCTCGCCTATATATAAATGCTTTATGCAGAGAAACTCTTTTTATTTGTGAAAAAAAAAAGTTAGACTGATTAATCTAGAAAAACTATTTTAAGCGAATTAGAATCGTTATTTTCCCTTCAAAGCCTGATAACCGTTACTTCAATATATACTTGTGATACCTAATTTTGTTACCTAAATGTTAAGCTTCTTTTACTCTCGGAAATAAAATGGAGCTGAAAATAACGAAAACGCTAAAAAATCAGGGTATGAGTCAGGCGCGTAGCCAGGAAAATTTTTCGGGGGGGGGATATGCGCCTGGAAAATATTTCGGGGGGGGGGGGATATGAACTTATATGTGTATAAATAGACGGAATTTCATCACTAATCCAAACATTTCGGGGGGGGATATATCCCGATACCCCCCCCCCCCCCCTGGCTACGCCCCTGGTATGAGTGGATTTTCAGATTTTAAAGGTAGCGCAGATTGTTTTCATTTTTATACATAATTATGGCAATTTTCAAGGCGATCGCACCAACGGCGCGAATTTTATTACGTTTTTAGACAATAACTTTTTAATCTGTTTGGATTAATGACTGTAAAAGTTTTGTTTTGGAGAGGTTGAACCGGAAATATGACAGAGTCAGTGAGCTAGGGATCAGAGTAACTATATAGGATATTGATATAAATGAAGATTTTTCTACTAAAATTTAATTCCCATTTTTATTTTCTCCTCCCCCCCAATTACTGTTAGCAAATTTTTAATTTATGATTTCTTATCGTAAAGATTTTTTTTAGGAAGTCTATTCTTATTTTAATAACGATGAGCGAAGCAAGACACATTTTTGAAAGAGAAAAAGAAAACAAGAAAGAAAGTCTGAATACATTTAAAAAAAAAAAAAAAACGTAAGAGTACGAATAAAAGGAACATTTAATACTACATATTTATAAACCTAGTCATACCTACCAACCATTGCATCGAAACTATACTTCGGTGTTTTTGTTTTTTTTTCTTGTGAGTAAATACTTTAATTTTTCACAAAGTTCATTGTTCAAATTAACATTTGTACTGCCTGGCTGACTGTCACACTGATAGTTTTTCTATGATGTTTTTACAAATAATTTTCCTCTTAGTAACATACTTACTAAAAAAACTTAAAAAATCAGAAGCTTACAAGATTAGAAAAAGTCTGTAAATAAATATGATTAGAATGACAAATATGCGGACTGATTAACTATTTGAAAATTCTGAAATGCATTATTTTGTTTACTTGGTCTCGTTTACGTAAGATTCGATTTACTTTACAACATTTATATAATAAACTGGTGTATCCTCCTTTTTGACTTATTTATTTTCAAAGACTTCAATTACATACATTCTAAACAAAAGCAAAATTTATCAATGATTATTAACTGTTTTGTTTCTTAAAATAACATTTAACAATTTATTATTACTTTTTAAATGTTAAATTTTTTTAGAGCACAAGATAAAATACATCCAATATTTTAAGAGATGCTTGAAAGTTTAAATTTCCTCTTTTCCTAATTTTACAGTGCTTTGTACGAGAAACATTAGGCTAATGGCATTGCTTATTATTTGCTGTTGTTTTTGTTGAGCGGTTGAATTTAACTATATAAATGAAAAGATGGGGATGCCACTGAGAAATTTTGAAACTGAGTTCTGATTTAGAAATTAGATGACCTCCGATAAGACAATATTCATTGAATTCGATGGTAGGGAACCTTTAATCGATGTTTTAAGTACCTTTCAAAGACTATTTCAAGCGAAATCATAGATTTATGAAAGAAGACTCTCTGTCGAGAAGAGGGTACGTAATATGGTTACTTTTTTTTGCAGGGTAAAAAAAAAAAAAAATTGTCATCGATTAAAGTTCCAAGGGCAGTGCTTAAAATAAATGCTTTTTTGGCTTAATTGCTTTAACCATATCTTTTGAACCTTCACATCGTTAAACAGACGTGGTTATGTTTGGCGCTTTGAAACGGCTGCTCAATGTCTTTCAGCGTCTAGCTCAAGAACGCTGAGCCTCAGCAACGCCATTCAAAGACCCATGGAGGGAAGCAACGATGGATACAGAAGCGATACCGCTGCAGTCACGCCTTTGACGATGGAAGCTAGCAGGATAACTCCACCTGCAGAAGAAGTACATTCTGCAAATTAGATCGTATATTGATCTATGTTTTATAATCCATTCTCTGGAAATTAGTATTTATTTTTCTCGTTTATGACATGGACTGACTGGATTGATTAGCTGTTGGGTTGAGATTTTATTTAAGTAGTGGTTCTTTCACTTCAAAAGTATTTACTAGTAATTCTGAATATGTGATTAATGTGCTTCCGCTAACCATAAAAGCCTGTTACGGCTCCTTGTTAATTTTAATGTGTGAAGTCTTTATTGTCCTCTGTTCTCAAGAATGCATTTAACCCAAATGCTGTGTGCGGATTCCAATTCTGAGTAGAGAGACTGACTGCCTTTTCAAGCTCTCTAATCACAATCCGAGCAGGATACCGACAACGGTATTATATTCAAAATATTTTGTTTTGTCTTCTTCCCAGCCATTGTTTTCCACCTTTTCGCTGTTACTATAATGTAATTTCGCGGGAAATAAACGAGAAGTAACGAACAACTCAGCAAGACTTCAATAGAGAACAGGCGTGTCCTGTTTTGAGGGAGAGATTGAAATTATAATATATATCCTTAAGAGAGTGTGCGCGCTCAGCGTAGAAGGAAAAGAAAACACCCGTCAAAATTATTAGCAGCAATTAGTTCAATCCGACCGTGATGTACGGACTATTTCGTTTTGCGGAACAGATTTATGAAGCTGGCTTGTTATAGCTTCCGCCGGAGTGGCTAACGAAGGCAGGAAACAATGGATGTCCAAATAGGCCGGTCGTTTTTTGTGTTTATGTGCCAGGTTGTAAAGTTTAAGTATGCATTGAAATTTAACCCTTTAATGCACGGTGTCGTCGCCGTGAGGACATATAACTCCGACTTTTTTTACTGTTGTCAGTCACATGAATAAATTTGATTGCTACAAAAATACTTGAGGGTGACACGTTGCACGAGAATCCTTTACTTTTCAGCGCATCATTTCCCATAAACATTGTCGATTATTTGTAAAAGTGTCAGGATTACTTTTAACAGCACTGTCATCTGCTGAAAAACGGAAGAGTACGATAGAAATACATTGAATATAGAAAAACAACTGGATAGACTGCCTATTGCTGAACGAAGGGCAGCCGACCGAATCGTTCATGGCGTGCTACAGATCTAGAGACCATTTTGTCAGTCTATGTCAAAAAATGGTCTCTAGATCTGTAGCACGCGATGAACGATTCGATCGATCGCCATCTTGCTGGAAGTTAAATCGAGCGATGGCAACGGCTGCCCTTTTTTAGGCATTGGGAAAGGGTTCCGCTTTAAAGGGTTAAAGTCATGATTATGATTGGAAAAATCATAAATCCTTGAATTCAAATTTAGGATATACATGCCTGAAAAAAAAATTTCGAAAAACTCCAGATTTTAACTTGCATTAAAGTGATATTTTTACATTAAAAAAATACTTGACATTATAAAAAAACAGATGTCTATATTTCTTCATGAATTCAGCATCTTTACTTCGAGATAGGTACAGCATCGACACTTGTATTGTACGTTCACGTAACTTTTGAAGGCTTTTTTTTTTTACTTAAATATTGATCTCTCGTCTTCGGCTAGTTTCTTTATCGGTATGATACACCTTTATTTTGAAAAGTGAAACAAACCGACATAGTTGACATATTTTTTAGGTTTGAAATGTAATGAAGTAATCACCATAAGACCATGAAATTTAAAAATATATTCTGAATAATTCCAAAAATAAAATTACAGAATTAAAAACAAATTAAACGTTTAAATATATATATAGATGTATATATATATGTATGAGACGTCAGATATTTCAAGTAAAGTTTCAGAGTTAAGGCAGGTAATATGGTTTATTGAACATTACATTTAAGTTACAATTTAGAATGAGAAGAGGGGAGGGGAGACGGGTACAAGAATCAGCGTGGACTCATGAAGCAGTTCCAGTGGCAGAAGTTCCCCGATTTTCGATGTGCGGGAGTATTTACGCTTACCACACCACGTGGTCTGCGAAGACACAACTCCTCCTCTCTCTTATCTCTGATCGAACCACACACATTTACCAACATGACCCGCATCCTGGGACACAAGGGCGTGGGGACACGTGTACATCTAAAGAACTCAGAATCGACGGCCTGATGTTTGACAACTAACAAAATAAATAAAACATAGCTCCAGAGCGCGCGTGGCAAGTATGACAGGAAAGTAAAACTTACAGTGAAAGTACCCGCTTGACCAATACCCAAACTAGTAAAACCCAAATTACTTTTTTATACATTACATGTATATGTATTTATATAACAGAAAAAAATAAATCCGTGCTTGAAATTAATATCACTGTAATTCTAAAAAAAGTTTGCATCTGTTTGGCAATAAAAAATAAGCTGACAATTAAATTATGCTTCCCAACCAGAGAATATAAATAAACTAGAGAGCGCATCACCATTCAAAAACCGTTGGAAAAGTGAGAAAAAGATAAACACCTTGTGACTTGTACTATGAGAATGTATAGAGAAGCTAGACTAGAGTTATATCGCTATATTTGGCGAGCTGTAAGTGTAAACTACAAGCGAAAATTTACTGTCAACATAAGTATTACAAACCCTTTTGGCGTTTAAAAAAAAAAAAAAAAATGTATCACCAAGGTTTAGTGGATGAGGTTTCATTGAAATATTCTTCATTTGTAATAGTTTTCAAATATGGGGGAAAAAACCACTCTCCTGGAAAATGTTACTTCAAAAACTTTCACGAATCAAACTGCTTTTACATGCGGAGCAACTATCTACCATTTTTTCTTAAAAATTCAACGATGAAAACGGAAAGGAGTGCACTGGCAGCAAATGCTTCATGGAAAACCAAGAAGAGTTGGATGCACAAGAATTATGCGCGCGAGATCTAGCCACAAGTCTCATGATTTAACTTGTGCCTCAAGTTCTGGTTGCCAAAGCGCTATCTATTCCTTATATCTGCTCTATGGGCCCAACGCATGCCAGCATCACTGTAACGGTAACGTGTATAGGATGATGACTAATTCAGCACTTGGAAATGCCATGCAATTGTCTTTTTTTTTTTTTTTTTTTTTTTTTTTTGGGGGGCGTTATGGAATAGTCAACAACGAATTAAACAAAACAAGGAATAGTCAAAAAATGTTCTTTTAACAGGGAAAAAAAAATAAAAAACATGCTAAAGATCTCGTGGAAATTTTCAAATTCTGCTCAAAACTTAGTAAGTTTTTAAAAATGAGCTAGCAAAATATCCGAAGTCTGCGTTTATAAATTATCCTTAATTCGCTAAAATCTGGGATGCTCGAAGTAGAAATTGCCATAAATGGGCAAAGTATTAATGGGGTCATTCCATGGTGACTGATGTTACAATTTGACTATCTTTGTAACCTTTGAAATTCACTAGTGGCTTGAAAAATATATATTTATTTATTTAAATTGATCAAGAGTATCATAAATAAGTACAATACTGTCATCCAAATTCAATATAAGTCAAGTCTTTTTATTATTTTTTTAATTGAGGGAAATCAAAAAACATGACTGATGTTACACAGAAGAGACATTGAGAAAATGAATTTTTTATAAATTCAAATCCTCTTCAAACTAATAGTATGAGAAGTAAAATAATTTTTTTCTGGTTAAGTAGAGAAATTAGTCTTTATGAAAACATTTTCTTTCATTTAAAAAATTAAAAAATTTTTAATGTAGAAAATACTGTATTCCTGTGACTGATGTTATTTCTTCTTAAAAACAAAATTACCAAATTTACTTTTTGAAATTGTATTAATCCTGTTTAATCATAATAAATAAATCATAGTAATGCTTATTGTACATTAATAAAATTTAAAAATAATGTTGTTAGTGTATTTCATTAAAGGGTGATTCCATGGAACAAGGAACACCAGTGAAAAAAAAAATATTCTTATAAAAAATAATAGTTTTTTTCCCTTATAAAGTAAACATTTGTGGATTTCTATAAAATTATGCTAAAACGTTGCCAAAACATTTTACATATATTTTTGTCTTTAGATGTGTAGAAAGTTCATCTTGTTTTCTAAAAGAAATCGACGGATATGTATAAAATCTTATTTTTTATTGAAATTTCGTTCATTTAAGAGAAGATTACACGTGCGCAGAAACCTTTACCTGCAATGAAAATAAAGTTCCCTCATTCAGCAGTTCCCTCTGCTCTGTTTGACAGAAGGGTTTGTCTGAAGAAAACCGAACCAATTTTCGGTCGAAACGATCGTTACGCCTTGAAGTAACCTTTTATGTTTTTTTTTTTTTTTTTACAAAGTTTTTATTTATTTTACTTTAACTGCAATATTTGCCTTGAGAACAATTTTTATAAATTAGCCCTAACATTAATGTAACATCACTCCTAATAACATAAAAAGTCGTAGTTTCATTTGTGAATTTTAAAGTTATAAAAATGTGTAAATGTGTAGTATAAAATGTGTGTAACATTAGGCACACTTCTGTTTTTCAATTAGAAAGCTACTTAAAAATATTGAGAAAATAGCATTGACTGCTGCTGAAAGACAGAAAAGGTGATGAGATAAAATAAAGAATGGAGGAAAATAGGAAGATCATAAAAACAAAGCAGAAGCAATAAAGACCCAAAATGAAAGAAGAAATGATCCAGCTAAATTACCTTAGTCAATTCAGAAAAAGGTAAAGAGATTAATTTATCTTGAAATTTGAGAAAATGTTTGAAAAAGAGTATTCTGAATTGATTGCGGTAATTTAGCTAGGTCATTTCCTTTTTATTTTGGCCCTTTATTGCTTCTGCTTTGTTTTTCTTTTATAATCTTCATATTTCCCTTCATTCTTTAATTTATCTCTCCTCCTTTTCTGTCTTTCTGCAGTAGTCAATGAGATTTTCCCAATACTTTTATGTAGGTGTCTAATTAAAAAACAGAAATGTGACTGACGTTACATATTTTATATAAGTTTAAAACTCATAAATCGAACCAATATTAAATATTCTAAAGACTAATATTAAAGATGTCTTCATAAAGGAAGAGAAAATGACTCTTTTATATTTTGGGGACTAATTTTATTTAAGCAAGAAAAACTTTTATAGAATTTTGTGACTGATGTTACATTAAATATTTGGTCTAATTTACAAAAATTGTTTTAAAGAAAAATATTGCGGTTAAAGGTTTCTGCATTGGTCTAATCTTTTCATATATAAACTAAATTTCAATAAAAAATAAGATTTCATTCATATTTGTTGATTTCTTTTATGAAACAAGATGAACTTCCTACACCTCTTTAAGACAAGAACTCATGTAAAAACAGTAATGTTGCCAAACATTGTGTATAAAACTTTTTAAAAGGTGTTGTTAACGTAAAATTTAGCATCATTTTATAGAAATTCCCATGCTTTTACTTCATAGGGGCTAAAGTATCATTTTTTCATAAGATTTTTTTTTTTTTTTTTTTTTTTTTTTGCCATTGGTGTCTCTAGTTTCATGGAATCACGCAATGATTATCTGTTTGGGTGACATAATTTACTACAAAGTAAAACAAGAAAGAAAAATCATGCCAACCATATCAATTATAAAACACTTTCCAAAACAAATGTCTTTTTCTAGCGCCAAATTTGGCGATGTGCTGTCGTCAAACTTGGCGAGATTTGGGGCATATTTTTAAAACAGTAATATCACTGTTAATGTAATTTTGCGAGACTCTATAAAAGAACTTTTAAATGAAGTGTCAGCTGTTATAAACGCATTCATATATATACTTCGTCAGAGGCGTAGCCAAGGGGGGGGGGTTAGGGGGGTCATAACATCAATAAATTTATTAAATGTATAAGTGACTCTATTACGCTTGGTACTTGAAATAGGTATTGGTAATTTTTCCAATACATGCTCAAACGATATATCAGCTATATCATTTTCATCTAATCGAAATAAAGTATTTTTATCATTACATTTTTTGAGCAATGTGACAGTCAACTTCTCTTCGTTTTCTTTAACATACGAAGAAATTGCAACACTCCGGTATTCTTTATTTCTGACTAAAAATTTGACTAGGATAAAATCACCAACAGTGAACTTGATCTGTTGCTTACTTGTAGATTTTTTACTTTGATTCTCACATTTTCTTTTTTCTTTCTTTTTTTTTTTTTTTTTTTTTTTTGAAGCTGTGAGTGTCGAACGGCGCCCTGAAAGATTTTGATCTTGTTCAAATTTAATTGTTCCCAACTTGTAACTTTCACAAATTATAGGATCACAAAAACAACTCAATGACTTCATAATAAGACGATTAGGGTGTTGTACATCACCACAAATTTGATGTACCTTGAGTGTTCCTTGAAAGGAAATTTGCTTATTCTGGTTTTCGTTTATCAGATCATCCATTGTTTTAATATCAACATCTTCAATAATAGAAATTTTTATTGCTGGGCATTTTTTATGTAATATGTCAGCAAATTCATGCAAATTCATTATATCACCTTTTTGATCAATTACTTGGTCGGCAGTTCTTTTACAAGTTATCCAAGCAGTTACAAGCAGTATTCCAGATGGAAAACTGCCAGGGGACTGACGTTTTTACTATAAAACTCAAAAAATCTACTTAATGGAAGCAAATGCCATATTATTCTGTTCTAATATTAAATCTAGTAATAAAAAGACATTAAAATCAGCATACATCAATAATAATTATTTATAAATTATTAAATTATTACTTACCAGGGGACTGACAAATTGAGTGTTAGCATTCTGTTTGTAGACACAAGAATGGCGAAAAACATTGAATAAAAATGGCTGATGTATAAATAAACGTCGTCAATGCCATCTTTATATGATAAATAAATATGAAACAGGCAATAAAGTTATCAACAATGGATAATATCAGAATTTTTTGGAATTTAACATGAGCCAGGGGACTGACGCGCAAAGTAGGGGTACACAACTTAAAATTGAAAAAAAAATGATGAAAATTTTCAAAAAATCACATTACACACATAACAAGTTATTAAATAACTATCTCAAAACATAACAACGATCATTTCTGTTCCCTAAATCGGTTAGTTTAAAAATAATTAGCACTTAACTCTTCACTTTTTTGAGTGGTACATGCCAGGGGACTGATTTTTTGGGGTTAAAAACCTAATTTTTAATTAAAAAAATTTTCAAATTGCAAAATATTATACATGCTCCTAAACAGAATCAATGCTGTCTATAAATGGGCATTATTCAAAATTTAAAAATGTTGAATAGTAAATAAATTTTTTACAATTTCACGAAGTTACCCTATTCTTGTGGAATGACCCACATATATATGAGTTGCAGTAGTCATAACCCCCCCCCCATGAAAAATTTCTGGCTACGCCCCTGTACTTCGTATATAGTAGTTAAAATGACTGAATGTCTCAACTGCCACAGATCTCGGAATTATTTTGAGTGCTTCTGTGAAAGAACTATAAATGCTACCTATACCCTTTTCTATAGAATACATGGTACAATATACAGGAATAGCATATATATATATATATATATATATATATATATATATACAGCAGTATTTCCTGCCTATTTATGACCGTTAAAGCACGAACGGACAGACTAACAAGCCAAAATCCTAAACACATTTCGGCGTTGATGGAAAACGCAAAAAAATGTTCAGTCTCATTTCTGTCTCTTACACGGATCATTGCATGAGTATCTTTCTAATTTCGAAACACTCGCCCTTTATGGGAAAAAAATGTCACTTTATGAACTGATATGTAAGTGGCATTGTCTTAATTTCTTTCGCGCTCTCTCAACTAAATCTGGGCAGGTCATAAAAACTGCTGCATTGTTATCTCGATACGGTCCGCAAGTTATTTCCTGGAGTCTTATCTCCATGACGTCACTGTCGCGTTGGAAAGAAGAAGAAAAAAAAGACGGTAAATTGTCGCACTGGCCAGACTCGATTTTGAAATCGATTACAACTTTCTCCTTCCAGTTCTTTTTCTGATTTTTCCTATTTACTTTCCTCTAATGATCCCCTTTCTAGTCTAGTGTATGTGCACAATGATAATTATATTCAGTAATGACATTTGGAACATGCAAACGGCGTGGAAATGCGAGTGGAGTTGCTCGACACAATGTCATTGATTATAAATATATATTCCCTTGGGATTAATGAAAATCTTTAGCAGAATGTGCTATTTGTGTAACAATTTTTGAAAGGATTAACTATTTTCTTTCTTTCTTTTGAAATGTTATTTCGTCTTGTTCCTCGTTTTTAAAACTTTGCTTTCAGAATTCGTCATACCCGTTCTTCTCACGGAAATAAGGCTTACTTTCATAACTACCATAAGTGCAGATAACAATAAAATATCTACATAGCATAACAAGGATTGCAAATTAAACGAGTAATATTTGAAATTCTAAATATTTTCTCTCCAGAACTACATGTACTCCCAATAACGTGATCTCTGACATTCTTTTTCACGACCTTGATTATTCAACTTAATATTTTCTTGACACGCTCGCTGAAAGCACCGTTAGAATTTGGGAATGACAAACCACGTGATGACCTTGCATAATATACGCCAAAGAATTTACATACTTGTGCTTCTGTGGATTAGGAGGTTAGACCTCGTCCAGCAATCTTACCTTCCTCCGCTCAATTCATCTTCCTCTCTCAGCGGTGTACACTATAGATGAGACGGGCTCAGCCCGAAAGCCTGGTTCGGGCCCGGGCTCGAGAGAAATTACTCCTTTATTGAACATGCCCCTTGTAAACAGATTTTAAAAAGTGATTCATTGGAGAAATGGACTAATTATTATTATTTGATAAACTTGCATTAAGAGTTTGCTGTTATATTTGTCTTTAATTCGCTCAAACTGCAAAATTGGGGATATTCTATCAATAAAGTAATTGACTTTTATCTATTAATTAGCTGAAATTTCGGGGTCGGGATCCGACTCAAATAATATCGCTCGGGCTCGGGAGGACTCGAATTAAAAATCCTAGGGTTCGGGCATTAAAAACTGAGCCCGAATTCATTTCTAGTGTACACACTCCAAAAGCTGTATAATAGACTTAAACCTCTCAATTCTTCCTTTAACAGCTTTGTGTTTTAGAAAGCTGTCCATTTCTGATTAACTAATCAATAGGAAAATATACTGTCCCCTAAAAAAATGGAAGGAAAAAGTTTTAAAGCATTTATGACACTCATCAGGCACCACGGATAGCAAAATTATAAACAAAAAGACCACGTGTATATATATATATATATATATATATATATATATAGTAGTTTAAATTTCATACTTTTTGTCAGTAAAAATTTCAAACAGATTGGTCTAACTATATCGGGCATTCTTTCGAAGTTGAAGATGGCAAAATATTTGCTAAAAATCTTGCTAAAAATCGCTTGAATGGAAATTGTTGAAGTAGCTAAGCTTTTTCTATACTTAAAGAAAAGAAAAGATGAGAAAACAAACTTTTAAATTTTAATTGAGTATTTAAAAATAAACCAGAAAAAATACCCAAATTTCAGAAAAAAGGCATATTACGTATCTTGTCAGTGGCTAGTAGGTGCAGAAAAAAGTGACATCAAAATGTCAGTAACTATGCATGCTATGACAGAAAATTTTCTTATCGGATAACACATTAGTTTGCAACTTCATTGTGGCGGATAGATCTTAACAGCTGAATAATTTGCACGAAAATTCTCTATTTAAAAGACCCGATACAAAAGTATTAAGCTGAGTGCTGCTATCTATAACTCATCCTGGTAGCCCCAAACACAAACATCCCTAAATACCACTTTAAAGCACATAAACAACGCTTTTTTAATGGAATTTGTGATGAATTTAAGAAAACTAGCTCAGTAAGTAATTTAGACTTTTCTCTAGACAACGGTATCAATTTTGTCTATAGATATGGCAGTTGGCAGGTACAAATATTTCTTCCGGGATGAGCTAATTTTAAAAAATGGACATTTTTTCCGAAGAATTTCCGAGAATTTCCGAAACAAAGTCATGTCTGGTGAAAAATACACCTAAATAAATGAATTTAATGAAACTGTGCAGATAGTAAATCAAAGATTTCTGATTTACTTTTTAAAGTAATTTCAAGAATACTGTAAAATCTGGTTACAAACTAAACTTTTATGAAAATTTTCGATTAGCGAATAAAATATTTTTGTTAAAGAAAATCATTAGAATTAATTAAATCAACGAAATTTCACTTTAACGAATTTTTCAGAATTACAAGTTTAATTATCGCTTAAAATTCGTATAACGAGATTGTACTGCGAAGTCCTGTGTTGTACCGGCCAGAAATATGATTTTTCTTCTTGATTTGGACTTAAAATGAGTGGTACGCCTACTTTTAGCCCCTCCCTTGGATCAACCACTAGTTAGTAGCACTACTAACATTTGCAAAGATCGAAAAACTTTTAGTTTGGTATGTACCAGCGTTTTGTAAACAGAAACTTTATCCTAATCGCAATGAAATCAAACGTTTCAATCTATAATAATAAAAATGAATGTTTGTAAATCTGTCTGTCTGTATGTGTGCGGTCTCCAGACAAACCTACTGCACGCAGAACTCTGAAAATTTGAATATATAAGCCCATGAGTCCGATAATGTGCACCTGAGAATCAGAATTTTAAAATTTTAATTACTTTTTTAATTATTAATTAAAAACCGTTTTCAGGATGCCATGCTCGGCGCGTTTCGCCAGCATGATACTGTGAAACAAAATCGCATGCATTGGAAAACATGAAATGGCACGGAAATTTAGTTAGTTTTGCGCCAATCTATATCAATAAAAATGAATGTCTGAAAATCTGCATGCGTGCGATGTCCAGAAAAAACTACTGGACGCAGAACTCTGAAAATTCGAACATATGAGCCCATTCCTTCGGTAATGTACACCTGAGGCTCAGAATTTTGAAATTTTAATTACTTTTTAAATTATCAATTAAAAACAGATTCTAGATCGTCATGTTTGGTGAACTTTGGCCTCATGAAAAGATTTATGCTTGAAGTGAGTGGTAACCGCAAAAGTAAAAAACCGTTTTTTACGTTGCCATGCTTGGCGAGTTTCGCCCGAATGCTACTATAAAACAAATCGTTTGCATTTGAGAAGCATGAAATGGCACGAAAATTTCATCAGGTTTACGCCAAATCTATCTATCTCTATAATAATAAAAATGAATGTTTGTAAATCTGTCTGTGTGCGGTCTCCAGACAAATCTAACTGCACACAGAACTCTGAAAATTTGAATATATAAGCCCATGAATGCCGATAATGTGCACCTGAGAAACAGAATTTTAAAATTTTAATTACTTTTTTTAATTATTAATTAAAAACCGTTCTAAAACGGAAATTTTCTCACCCTGTGTTACGAATTTTGGGAGCAACCCGCTGTTCTGGGGTTTAAAATTCGTATTCTATGCGTTAAATAGTTAAATTTTGCTTTTTGTTGCATTGATATGTAATGTTCTGGAAGTCTCGGGTTCTATGGGTCGTAGGTCTTCGAAAACCTAATTTTGGGGACTTATTTTTAGCGCCAAATTTGGCGATATTTCTTTATTTGGCGCGTTTTTCCTAATGGGGCCTTTTCATGAAATTTTTTTATGGTATTTAATACGTTTAATGACCTAACATTTCCTAATTTTCAGAAATTTAAATCGAAAATTGCGGATTTTACATGATAATTTGTTTAATTGGATAAAATATTTAATAACTCCAGCAATTTTAAAGCAAATTATATGTTTATTTTTCTTCATCTATATCTATTCCTTTTACAATATCTGGCCAATTTTTAAAAAAAATTACTTAAAAACTGTGATTTAAAAAATTATTTTGTGAAAAATTGTTCTGCCATTCGAATACTATGCGAATCTCCCCTTCCGTTTTTTCAAATGGGAGAAATGTATGACGTCACAGCAGTGAGTTGTTTTTAGTGGTGCGTTTGTAAGTACGTACCTGAAACTCTGGAACCATTATCTGCACATTCTGTTATATAATTGCGGCCTAGAGTACTAATCTGGAGTTGCAGTTTACATGTCAGATTTTGTAAATCGCATAATTTAAGGGGTTCACGGGCAACGCCGTGCGGGTCTGCTAGTTAGGAATAAATAAACTCGGAAGCTGGCTACACATTTCTTTAGGTTTGAAATGAAAGAAAGATATCAGCATAAAAATATAAAATTGAAGAATAATTTCAGCAAAATTCAAAAAATAAAATCGCATTATTCAAAATATGAAACACTTTTAAAAATACTCTTGTATAAAATAGAAACATTTTGGAAATTTATCGATAGATTTTCAAGGTTTGAAATTTATAACACTCTAGTGCTAAAAATACACACACAAAGAAAACCGTGACTATGATTTAGAGCAGGGGTCCCAAACTTTTCTGCCCGAAGGCCACGTTAACAGTCAAACAGCAGTTTGGGGATCGATTACACACGCGAGGTTAAAAAAAAAAGTATCGAAACATAAATGTTGCTTTTAATTGCTTGTTTAATATGTTATTCGGTTATTATTTAGTAACATATTGATGCACTTCACATGAACACCTATATTAGTCGGAATGGTGAAATTGTTTCCTGGATGTCGAAAAAGCAGACATTTCTGGCTTTAGATTTGATCTCCCTAACATCAAAAGTAGCTTGAGATTATCATCACACCTGTTTGTTCTACCATAGGCAAGTTATATCATTTCACTGACTGTGAACAGAAGTAGAAAAGCTAAGCAGCAGATAAGCTTTTACAATGTAGAGAGATCAATTGGAAAACATAACGCACTTATTGCGCGCTTCTATTTTAATTCAGTAAAAACGTAACGTCCACGTAAGGGACGGCTGATCTTGGCAGGATATACGTAAATTTCCGTAGATAAAAAAGAGCCGGGTGAGAGGACCTCGCGGTTTATAGTCTGGAGACCCCTGATTTAGAGGAACACGTGGCCTTGATCCGTTCAAAAAATAAAATTACAGAGTCATTGAAACATTTAAAAAATATACTCTAAAATTTGAAAAATAAAACTCAAAAGACTTCACACATTTTTGAGGCTTGAAATTAATAGCATTCTAGTGCTTAGAAAAAGAAAAAAAGATACATTCCACACCCTTTTTGTTTACATAATCTTCTGTCTTTCGGTCTGAGGGTATTGTGCCGCAGATTAACACTGGAGGTAAAGTCTGGTGGTATCTTACATCTGTTTTGAACAACAAAGCGACTGTTGTCAACACTGCTTGTTGAAGAACAAACAAACAAACAAACAAAAAAAAAAAAGGATAACCACCAAATTCTTTTAATACACTACGGGCTCTTCCGCATACATATCATTCATAACAATATCGCAAAACTAGCGACAAATTATTCTTTTTTTTTCAGTTAATGAAACGTAGTGAAGCGCGACACTTTCTGCACATGACTAGTCCACTGTTGTAAGGGCACACGGACTTAACGTAAGTGTGGCGGAAGCCTCGCTAATTCTTGCTTGCGCTGAGCTTCATTTTCATCTGGGGTTTCTCAGTGTCAATTAAACAGGCAATTAAAGGTTTAGAATGCCTTGTGCATTATGGAACTCGAAAAACTTCCTTGAAAGAAGATAAAGCTCCAAAAGGGTCGTTATTCATGCTGGGAAGGTCGTTATAGAACTTTTTAGAATTTTAACCCTTGACTGTTTTGATTCACGAAGAATAAATTTGATTTCAACAAAATACTTAAGGAGGGCATAATTACACGAGAATCCTTTTCTACTTAGGACATCATTTCACAATTATCAATCATTTGCAAAATTGATGTCAGAATTATTTTTATTATTACCGACATCTGCTCTGCTGAGAACTGGAGGAATCCATAGCTCGCACAGCCAGCTATGGCTTCCTCCTTGTCATATATGTCAACGTTTACGGCTTTCTCGGAGGATTATATCTACTACAAATATTCATTTTTCAGTGATTCTGAAAGTTGTGGTCAATAATCTTCCGAAAAACCCCTAAAAGTTGTCAGATATGTTTGTTTTGTTTTGTTTTATGACAAGCCTACAAGAAGGGCATTTTCCTAGGTGGTTCCTTGGACGGAGGACTTTTTAAGGGGTTCTTACGCGTATTCATGTTAAATCTGGAGAAAACCGCCCAAAACTCCAGATCTTTAGAACGATAGCCGCATGACATCTCAGAACCCGGGACCTTTACACTCCGCCCATCTACCATGTTCAGTGTCTCATCCACTGAGCCATGTTGGAGCAGATATGACAGTAAGGAAGCCACACGTGACGACCTTGAGAGCTCGCATACAGCGCCATCTATCGATTTCCGCCCATGCTTTTCTATGTAATTATAGTTCCTAACGATGCTGTCTTCCTTCCCTATATACATAATCCACGGAGAGTCTCCGCTGGCCGGAGGGGCGATGATTAATCCTTGGGCACGTTACGGCTGTCGATGAAAATGACTCGGAGTCACAAATGCGGTTACATTATTTTATTGGACAATTTGATATGATTCCTTGGCAGTTGCGGCCACTCGAAAAGTTTTTCTCTCATGCTGCGTCAGACCTTTTATAAACTTTTGAGGTCGTGCCACATGACCCTCGTAAATTGCAATTATTGGCCGATCCCAAATCTGGGCGATGTTTTTTTAAGGACTGTTGTGACTTTTAAGACGCCAGATTGACTGGGCGCGGGGACTGTTAATAAAATTACAAAGGAATTGCAAGGGACTGTATAGTAGTTGCGGTTTTCGAAAGCGAATTTCCTTTGTTCTCAACTGCGCAGTTTTAGAAATTAGGAATTTCAGTAGGCTTTTGATTTAGTATGTTATATGTATATATAGAGAGGGAGTAAAACATATATAGTTGAGGTACCCGTCGCTGACGGGTTAGTATGTAATGCAGATTTCCAAAAAGCCTGCCGCATTGTATAGGTTCGTCAGCATTGTATAGGAATAC
Organism: Cheiracanthium punctorium; assembly: GCA_038373885.1. Taxonomy (NCBI): domain Eukaryota; kingdom Metazoa; phylum Arthropoda; class Arachnida; order Araneae; family Cheiracanthiidae; genus Cheiracanthium; species Cheiracanthium punctorium. The sequence goes on along the minus strand of JAWZYV010001389.1, from coordinate 231,840 downwards.
TAAGAATGGAATTAAAATATTGGTAAAAGTATGCAAAGCGAAGTTACAACTTCTATGTAGAGTTAAAATATTACAGTTTAGAGAGTAACAAAGTGCTGAGTGAAACTGTCAATAGGGAAAACATTTCCTTTTCAAAATTAAGGTTTTGTTTTAGGGGAATGAACTTAGGAATTTTGCACAATTTTCACAAAATCTAAAAAAGCAAATAAACATAAAAAATCGACGGAATTTCTTTAAATTGAATAAACAACTAATATTTAACCCCCAAAACGTCTTAAAGTGACACCCCCCGTCAAATGCAATTTTTGTAAAGTTTTATAATTTATTCAATTTTTTCAAACCTCCGACATTTATTGTTTAAGTCGTTGCTGATCATGTTACTAAATTTCAATTTATTCTTTGCAAGCCGTTTTTGATGGTTGCGAGACATTCACACGATTTTCACAAAATCTCAAAAACAATAAAATATTTAAAACAATTTTGGTATCTACAGTTTAAAGTAACTTTTGACCACACATAATTCCAAATTTCTTTCTATTCCTCTGCTATTTTTCAGGAAGGAAACAAACAATTACCCACTTTTCAAAAAATCTCAAAATCTGAAAAAAAAAAAAAAAAAATGAAGTACTTTGTAGCCTATAGTTTATGTGACCATTTATGATGATGCTAAATTTTATTTCATTCGCTTCAGTGGTTTATAACTGATGGACAAACAAATATTTACATATATTTTCACAAAATCTGAAAATCCAATCCAAATTTTCAAAATATTCGATGGCAAAAGGCGTATTAAAGCCCCCTCTTCCCCCGAGAAGAAAGAATTTAATGTAAAAGATCCTATTTTACTTATAATCCGCCAATGTCGACGGCTAAAGTTCAAGTTGTATCACCAGCTATCATGTCACTATATTTCATTTCATTCGCTTAAGTCGTTATTACATGATGTTTGAACAAGTATTTTCGCATTTCTCATAAATTTTCGCAAATTCTTTCACTTTCAACGCTTATAATTTAAACTGCATATTCACTTACTACAGGTTGGTTCAAAAATAATGTGACCAATTTCAGAACATCATACATTTTTATTGAATTAAGTTATTTGCATGAAATTTTCAATGTGGTTTCCTCTAGCATAGTTCACTTTTCATAAACGTTTAGGCTAAGCCAAAAGAGCTTTTTCTACCATTTTGGGAGGTATTTTTCCAACTTCCTCTTTGATTGCTTTTTGAAGCCCTTGAAGCGTTCTTACTTTACGTCTACTTAATTGTTTTTAAGTATCAATATAAAAAATAATCGCAAAGAGCACAGTCCGGGGATAATGTCAGCCCTTTCTCAGGGGGGAGAAAATTAATTTTTTCATCTTTCAGCCATTTTATAGTTGATTTTGCAGTATAACTTGGTGCAGAATCTTGGTAATAAATAAAGTTTCCTTGAAGGTAAAGACTTTCTTTGATCATGTGTTTCAAAACTTTATTCTGATAGTATTTAGCACCACTTTTAGCTTTTGATTCTACAAAAAATGGTTTGGTTAAACCATTCCCATTCATACCATAACACCTGACATCCAAGTTGCCTTTTTCAAAACAGCTGCGTCTTTACTACGCAGCTCGCGTGAAATATATTGATCTTCCTTTTGCCAGTAGTGGATGAGAGACGAAATAGTGTTTCGTCCGAAGTTATCCATGTTTTGTATCTACCTTAGCGTAACATTAAATACGGAGGCCAAGAACGTTTTCTTTGTTTTTCGACAGTCTTAGTAAACATTTGATGATAGACTGGTTTCTTCACTTTTTTATTGCCAATTTTCTTTATCTGACGACAAACTGTCGATTGCAATACCTGTAGTTTCTTTGCTAAAGTTCTTTAAGGCAAGGGATTTTCTACAGTGGTAAGTCTTTTCAGCTTCTTTTTCACCAAGGACTTTCTTTTGTCGACATTTTCCCCCCCCTAGAACTTTTGGTTGCCAGTCAAATTTTATTTATTTTCGAAGTTTAGATAGTAATACATTAAAATGTCTTTTCTGATTTTTAAATGCTTTATTTATTGCAGAATTTGAGCAACCATCATTCAAAAGCTTTAAAATTTCATTTCGGGTTTGAGGAGTCCCACAAATAAAAATAGTTCAGTTGGTAATTTAACCCTTTAACGCGCAGTGTTCCCGCTCTGGGAACACCAAACTCTGACGTTCTGACTGTTGCCAGTCACGAAGGATACATTTGATTTCTATAAAAATAGTTGAGGGTGACATAGCTCCACGGGAATCCTTTACTTTTTAGCCCGTCATTTCCCGTAAAAGAATTGTCACGATTATTTTTGCCAGCACTGACATCTGCTGAAAAATGGAAGATTGCGAGAACAGCCGGACAGATTGCCCCATGCTGGGAAAAGGGCAGCCGTTGTCATCGCTCGACTTAACGACCAGCAAGATGGCGGACGATCGAAACGTTCATCGCGTGACACAGATTGAGAGACCCTTTTTTGACGACAGCTGGCTGTGCCAGTCACAACGGCTGCCCTTTTTTCATCATTGGGAAAGGGTTGCGCCTCAAAGGGTTAAACATTTCATTTTTAAAATAAAACTGGAGGTAAAGCTATCAAAACTTAGCATAAATAGTTATATGCTTTTAAAATTGGTCGCACTAATTTTGAATCAACCTGTATGCCATCAAATTTCATTTCGTTCGCTTCAGTCGTTATTGCGTGATGCGTGAACAATAATTTTAGCATTTTTAAACAATTTTCACAAAATCTCAAATTTAATTAACATTTTTAAAAAATCGACCCTTATTGCTTATGTTGAACCTGTATGCCATCAAATTTCATTTCATTCGCTTTTTAGTCATTTTTACGTTAGGTGAGAACAACAACAACAACACAAAAAATCGTCACTAGAAGCGTCACAGAATAATAGAACGATTTTTTTTTTTACTGTCTTCTTGGGTTCTCAGGTGCTTGACACAGATAGAAATTGCAAAAATTTTAAATTCCAAGTAATGTACAAACAAAAGTCTAATTTTATTTATACAGTCTTATTTTCAAAAGTCGTGTATTATACCACAAGAAAGACTTCAAGTCAAATACGTGGATGGTTATTGGCTTCACCTCGGCTCATAAACTTTCGACCTGAACTTTCTACGGATACAATGAAAATCACTGAATAATTTTCTTTTTAATTTTAAGAAGAAAAGAAAAGAAAAGAAAAGAGAGAGAAATATACTAACGGCCCTTCCTCGTGCGTTGGCGCAGGTTCGAAAAGTTAACAAACGCATGCTATTTGCGGGGTGGGTTGATGTTTATTAGCTTGTGTCCGGAAAAAGACAAGGCTTAAACGTCTGAAGGTGAACTTAGGATTATTTATTGTGAGACTCTATAATCCTTTGAAACAGACCTCAGACACATATTTTTAAAAAATCCAAAATTTCTGCATAACAAGAAAGATAAAACATGCCAAACGCATCGATTGTAAAACACTTTCCAACACAACAGTCTTTTATTTTTATAACTGGGTGACGTGTAGTCGTCAAATTTTGCCAGATTTTGGAAACAACCTTTAAAAAGCTCTATATCTTAATATCTTAACTGCCGCAGATTGTTATGTATACTAGAATTCTTTTGAGTGTTCCAGTAGAAAGAATATAAATGCTACATACACTTTTTTCAATGGAAGGCATTATTCTGCAATCTTCAAAAGCACACTTTTTTAAAAATCGACGAATACCTCTAAAATTCGCTTTAAGCAATGACTGCCCACAAAGCATAATGTCAAGCAATTCTCTTGGGTGCTATGAAATCTATATATGTTATTCCTGTGAAATGTAACATTTCTAGTTTTTATTTTAAAAAACCTATAAATGTTACATGACGTAGGAATGTAACAAATATACACATGCATATATATATATAGATAGATAGATTTCCTAGTAATCGATATATATTTATGTCAGTAGCACGGGCGGACACTAAGACAGACTGCCAGACAAACTGAAATCTTAAACACTTTTCGACTTTGTTTGAAAGTGTAAATATGCTGAGGCAAAACCTTGAAAAATCCTAAGGGACTCATTCATGTTCAAATTTTATTCGTCAAACAAGGCCATGAAAATACTTCTATGGGAGTGGGAATACTTTTACTCACATTGGAACGGTTTCGGAGAGCGAAGCCCCATATCTCTGGTAAATAGTTAGTGGAGCCATAAATTTGGATGGGGACTGTTATTCTCTTCCACTGAGCTAAAATTGGATTTTTAATGTCAGGTATAGGGGGGTCGCACTTTTACGACTGTACGTAATAGTAACAGTTCCTTGCGTTTTTGCGGCAGCTGATGAACCCAGAAACGCCGTTCCCACAGCATAAGCGTAAAGTTTTCAAAATTATTGGGGGGCCGGGCCCCACAACCACATATATTCACGTCAGTGGAGTAGCCAGGGGGGTTTAGGGGGTTATACCCCCCATGAGGAATTTTTTGCCATACAAAATGTATATTCCTCACTTCCTTATCATACACCAGTACCGTATACATATATGTGAGTTGCAGAAGTCGTACCCCACCCGCTTCCCCATGAAAAATTTCTGGCTACGCCACTGATTCACGTACATGTAACTTACTCTTAACTGCCAACTAGTACGGAATAGAATTAACCACTTTTTCTACATGATTTTTCGGCTTAAAACATAGCAAAATTTTTGTGCTGCGCGCTCGAGCTGGTTACTATTTTGAAAAAAATAATTAAAAAATATACTGTTTACAAAAAGTGGTTAATTATATTCCGTAGTAGTTGGCAGCTATGACTTACTATGTATAAGTGTAAATTATTGGAGGCTCCCATAAAGTGGCTCTATGGGTCCATAGAATTCTACACCTATGTAAGGTAAGTATCCATGTTAGTATCTTTCTGCCATGTTATAAGTTAAAAATAGAAGCAAAGAAAAAAATCCAATAGAAAAAAAAAACATTTTCGATGAGATAGTGCATTTTAGACACATCTGAACTTTTCTTCATTACATACTTTACATTGCATAATCTGATTTTAATTAACCAGAGCCTGGCGAGGGCAGCTTATTAGTAACATTGTGTGTTACAAGGCGTCACAATGAATACTAAATCATGATTGAAACCAAAAGAAGAAAATTTTTAAAAGTACAAGTAAAGGTTTTTTTAAACGTTTGTAAATGGCGTAAAATACTTTTTTTTATGTCAGTATAAATTAGTTTTCTGTATTTAATGGCAAATTATTGGGTGGGCTCAGCCCCTATTCACAATTTATTGGGGGGGGGGCTCGAGCCCCACGGGCCCCTATATCTCTACGCCTATGTCCCACAGGCTTCTTTACCTCGCCTGCCTAATATATGCCGAGTTCCTTGCCCAACGTTCAGGGATGGCTCTGGAAATAAGACTCCTTTGACAGATGATTGTGACTGGATCCCTTATTGCGCGACATGATTGGGAGAATGAGATTATTGTTCTGCAACTTTATGATTTCGACTCATCCTTAGCTATCAGTGTGTCGATACCTTAGTAGCGGAGAAAAACACCCCGAGAAGGGCAGAGGTAACAGTAGAGACTAGAGATAGGGCTATGCAATTCAGTATTGTGTTCGGACACTTGAGAAATTTCCCATTTTCTGACTGAAGGTATTCCTTGAAAGCAGATTTTAACCCTACATTGCATGCTGTAGACAAACTGCTACATTCTCATTTTTCTAAAAAGAAATTTTCTAGTTGTTTTTTTTTTCTAAAAATATATATATATAGAATAAATATAGGACCATTATGGAAATTAGTTTTTAAAAACGCATGGCAGCATTATTTTTTGAGCAAACAAGCGCGAATTCATAGCGTGTGCATCCAGTTCGCGGAACAAAATTTAGCCCGAATATTTGATTGCTTTTAATTTTTATTGCTAAAATGAAAATGTATAAAAAAAAGTAGCAGTATTAGGATTCAATAAAGTAGAATTAGGCTATACTACTTCCTTTTGTTTTATAAGAGCTAGAGGTTGTACATTCTAATTTTTTTAATTTGAACTTTTTCATGATTTTTCTGGGAAACTACATGGTGAATTTTTTAAAAATATTTTTCCTTTATTAAAAAAATATATATATTTATTTTAAAGTTAAAATACGATGAATCGTTTTGGAATAAATAAACAAGCTTACATGATGCAAAAAGTAACAAGCTTTTGCTTTAATGAAATATAGTGACATAGTGACTTTTATATATATTTTTTTAAATAGCTTGAATCTCGGAATCGGACTTCAAAAAACGAGTCAGGACTAGACCTCGAGAGGCTCTAGAAATACAGGACGGGGGCTCGCTTCTTTCCACATTCCACATCAATTCACATTACGTGTACACCGCCACCCAAGCTAAATAAATATACCGGGTAGCCATAAAGTAGAGGCGTTTAGAGCTCGATTGTGAGAAAACTGTTGGACCAAACTGAGCCAAATTCGGAGTAAATACTATTTAGGTGATGGGGTTTAGATTTTTTTTTAAAAATCGGATTTTCGCCCCCGGGGCCAAAGTGACGTTGTAAAGTCCATTTTTGGAGCATAATAGGCATACCAAGTACAGAAATTTAACATTTACTAACATACTGGCATCATTAACATGTGTGGTTCAATATGCTTTCCTTGCAGATGTTCCAAAATCTACATTCTTTAAACAGCATTCCCTACGGCAGAATGCAGCAGATCTCCATGGATTTGCTTCGCGTGCAGTGTTAATCGGTCCTTCAAAGAGGCTAAATTATCCACATTTCCTTGGTACACCAAACTTTGCATTACCAATTCTTTTCTCCGTGAAAATCTGCATGTACAATATTACGCATTACTGCGTACGAGAGTCATTGCTAAAATGTTTGGTAAAGTGTAAAATACAAAGGTGAATGTAAAATGTGGTATCAGTATCAAATTGCGCTAGCTCGTATGTCTAGTAGCTTTACTCATCTCAAGTAGCCAGCAGTTACGTCACGGTAAAGATATCTCTGGCTCGCTCTCTCTTTCTCTCTCACAAAAGATTTAACTCAGGTGTGAGAGCTATTTAAATCAAAACAAACCACTGTGTTTACTCATATTTGAGTGTGGCTTTTTCTCCCCTGGGTAGTGCTGTTTGTCGTCCCACATTTCCTGCTCGCAGTTAGTCGTCTGAACCGTAAAATCGAAGATATAGAACGAAGGTCAGTAAAATAAAGCAGCAACAACAACAAAAAAAACTTCCACCTTTCGATATTCTTATAGATGTATTATTTCCGCGTGGAGTATTTGGCCGACCTTGTGCTATTTTTTGAGAGGGGATAATTAACTTCGCTTGTTCGATCCTTTAAAGAGATACTTTGTAACGGAGAAGGCTCTTTTAAAGAGACAGTAAACCAGTGGAAATCATAATTAAATGTTTACATAAATGCGCTCAGTAGCCATTGTTTCATGGAAGTTTGTTTTTTTAATTTATCTACGGTATGTGTCCGTGTGTTCTTTTCACTCATTGTCACGGTTCTGTTTTGTGTGTGTGTGTGTGTTTTAGCACTAGCGTGCTATTCATTTCAAATCTCGAAAAATGTGCCGACAAATTTGAGAAATTGCATTCAACTTTTAAAATGTTTCGCATTTTGAATTCTGTAATGTTGACTTGAATCTTTAAATTTGCTTCCACAGTGGGAGGCTATTCAGAAAAACTAATGATAACAAAATCGGGGATACAGTTTGATATTGCAGCTACATGTCTATCATCTAAATCCAAAATTTAATTACACCACTCGATAGCTAAAGGATCAATGGATTCGTGACGCAATGCTTGCGGCGGAAGGGGAAGTGCCGCCATTTTGAGGTCGTTTTACTGCATCACATAATGTCCGTTCAGTGTAAATTTTGACTCGGAGAAGCTCGTTCGTTTGCGTTTTAATCGTCAGCTCTCGTCAATAGCCATCGATTGCGTATATAAAATGTTACGATGAAGTAGTGTTAGTGAATGCAAATTTCCAAAAAGCAAGAACTTTCGTCAGCATTGTAGGAGTACACAAAATGGATGTAGTATGTTGACAAAGTAAAGAAAGCAAAGTTATAATTTTTATGTATTGTTAAAATATTACAGGTTAGAGAGTAACTAAGTAATATCATTTCATTCGCTTTAGTCGTAATTATGTGATGCGCAAACGAATATTTACGCATATTGAAATAATTTTCGCAAAATCTCAAAATTTAATCAACATTTTTTAAAAATTGGAAGCCTAGAATTTAAGTTGAGTGACAACCTATCATGTCACCCAAATTCGTTTCATTCCCTGCAGTCTTTATTTCGTGATGTTGGAACAAATTTTCAGCATTTTAAAACGATTTTCGCAAAATCACAAAATGTAATCAAAATATTTTAAAAATTCAACGCCTATAAATTAAGATTAGCAACTACGTATCATATCACTCAATTTCGTATCATTCGTATTAGTCGTTATTACGTGATGTTTGAAGAAATATAAACGTATTTTAAGAGAATTTTCACAAAATCTCAAAATCTAAAAAAAATGTTTAAAAAATTGGACTCCTATAGTTTATGTTGAGCAACCATCTATCGTGTGACCAAATTTCATGTCATTCGCTTTAGTCGTTATTACGTAATACGGGAACAAAGATTCACTCAATTTTAAACGATTTTCACAAAATCACGAAATCTGATCGATTTTTTTTAATTAGATGCTTATAGTTTAAGGTGAGTGACCACCTATCATTTCACCAAATATCATTTTTTCACCTTTGCAGTTATTACGTGATGTGCGAACACAAATTTACGCAGTTTGAAATGATTTTCGCAAAATTTCAAAATCTAATCAAGAATTTTTAAAAATTGGACGCCTATGTTTTAGGTTGAGTGACCACCTATCATGTCACTCAATTTCATATCATTCGCTTCAGCCGTTTTTACATGATGCTTGAACACAAATTTACGCAGTTTGAAAGGATTTTCGCAAAATCTCAAAATCCAATCAGGATTTTTTGAAAATTGGACGCCTATGTTTTAAGTTGAGTGACCACCTATCATGACACCCAATTTCATATCATTCGCTTCAGTCGTTTTTACGTGATGCTTGAACACAAATTTGCGCAGTTTGAAAGGATTTTCGCAAAATCTCAAAATCCAATCAAGATTTTTTTAAAATTGGACTCCTATGTTTTAAGTTGAGTGACCACCTATTAAGACACCCAATTTCATATCATTCGCTTCAGTCGTTTTTGCGTGATGCTTGCACACAAATTTACGCAGTTTGAAACGATTTTCGCAAAATCTGAAAATCTAATCAAGACTTTTTAAAAATTCGACGCCTATGTTTTAAGTTGAGTGACCACCTATCATGACACCCGATTTCATATCATTCGCTTCAGTCGTTTTTACGTGATGCTTGAACACAATTTACGCAGTTTGAAAGGATTTTCGCAAATCTCAAATCGATCAGATTTTTAAAATTGACGCTATGTTTAAGTGAGTGACATCTATCATGACACCCATTTCATATCATTCGCTTCAGTCGTTTTTGCATGATGCTTGAACACAAATTTACGCAGTTTGAAAGGATTTTCGCAAAATCTCAAAATCCAATGAAGATTTTTAAAAAATTCGGCGCCTATGTTTTAAGTTGAGTGACCACCTATCATGACACTCAATTTCATATCATTCGCTTCAGTCGTTTTTCCGTGATGCTTGAACACAAATTTACGCAGTTTGAAACGATTTTCGCAAAATCTGAATATCTAATCAAGATTTTTTTTTAATTCGACGCCTATGTTTTAAGTTGAGTGACCATCTATCATGACACCCAATTTCATATCATTCGCTTCAGCCGTTTTTACGTGATGCTTAAACAGAAAAAGCGTCACGGACAGAATGACAGAACGACAGAATGACAGACAGACAAACTTTTTTTTGAGGGTCGCATCGGATTCCCGGGTGCTTGAAACGGATAGAAATCGCAAAATTTTTGAATTCCAAGAAATGTACAGACAAAAGTCTAATTTTATTTATATAGATTCCATGTTTTTATGTTGATATCTTCTTCATTTCAAACCTTCATAAAGTGAGTCAACAATACCGATTTGTTTCACTTTTCAAAATAGGGGAATTCATACCGCCGAGAAAAAAATTAACCAAAGATGGGAAATCAACATATCGCGAAAAACGTCCTCAAACAGTTCTTAAAAGTGCAAAAGATCCTAGCAATCGAAGTAATCGGTTAAATCTGTGAATGAACGCCTGTTTTTCAAGTTTCAAGTTTTTTAAACAAATAAAAATGGCACTCTAGTGGTTGTTAAAATCTGGAATTCTTCTAGATTATCATTATTAACAGGCTTCAAAAAGGAGGTTATCAATTTATCAGAATCTTTTCTTTGCATGTACAGCGGTGTGACTTTTTATCACATAGAAGGATTTCGATAGTTCTTTTTTTATTTGAAAGGGGGTACTTTATGTGTGATCCCATAATATTTTAGTCGAGTTTCATGCAGAAAACTGATGGAAAAGAACATGTTTTTAAATCATTGCCTTAAGGATTGCCACTAAGGAGGAGCTTTTTGTAAGTCAACAGACTGCAAAGCTAACCACTTTTGGCAATTTATCGCCAGTTTGACACACAAAAAAAATAAATTTCCAAAACTGTATCCAGCTTTGTAATATCTTCTATATTTGGCAAGAAATTGGCAAACCTTACTATTTTGCTATCGGAATATATCATTAGAAAAGCGGAAAAAAACCTGTATTTAACCATTGCCTAAAGGACTGCTAGTAGCGGCGTTCGTAGTAACTTGTCGAAAGTCGCCAAGGATGACCACTTTTGGCAATTTATTACCATGTTTGGCACCAAGAAATAAATTTCCAAAACTGAATCCAGCGTAGCAATGTCTTCTACATTTGTCGAGAAATTCCCAAACAGTGTTTTACAATGGGAATAATTTTTCGTTATGAAGTAATTTGAAGTCGGTTTTCATTTTTTCCTATTTGTTTTGAATACAGTTTCAGTCCTCGTGCTCTTCGCACTCATTGTAACGGTTAATTTATGTGTATTAGAGAGCGGGAGGGTCTTTATGCCTGTTTTTTATTGGGGGGCCCTATGTAGAAGTTGACGGTAGAATGACAATTAAAATTAATTAACATTTCTTAAACTAGGTGATCGTAAAATGCAGTGCTAAGTTCAAATCATTGAGCAATAATCCAGAGTCCTGAACACTGACGAGACAATAATATGACTGGAGAAGTTTTTGTTAAAACAAAACAATTACTGTGTAACCTTTGAACGACCCCAGTGGCTGGCAGCATGGACAAAGAAGGACATAAACAACAAGTACTTCGAAACCTCTTAATCTGTTAGCTCTTAGACCTTACCCGGGGCCTTCGCTATTTGTAACGGGCCTGCGCGTGTATTTCGATGAGTCATCCAAAGAGGCCTACGGATGCTCGCGTCTTCACATATACATCAAGCATTTTTTAAGCTTTCCAAGGCTTTGAAGCGTTATTTAATGTAGTTTTATGCCATAATTGTGCTACTAATTTTATTAGTTTCTTTACTATGATACATGTGGACATTAAAGCAAGTAGATGTGTGTAATTTGAAGGAAAAACAAAGCAGTGCTTACTCTCATGATTCATTATTTTGCTTTGATTTTTAATATACATTAAACAAATTAAGCTGATTTTTATTATACATTAAGGTAAACATATTCATAAATGATAAACAGTTTATTTATACAGATATTTTAATGAATTTCTTTATACTGAATATTTAAGTTTCACATTTTAAAAGCAGTTACAACCATAACCACTTTTTAAATAAAATTAACTAACAGTTATTAAATTTGCGTTCATTAAATTTTGTCCAGTTAATATATTAACAGAATATATGACGAGGTGCTGGAATAGAAATGAAGATATTTGATATTTACAATTCGCATATACATCATTTAAGTACTACTACAATATTTAATTTTTAATCTTTTGTAAGACGTGGATATTTGGCGAATGTTTACTATAGTTAGAAGTACAACCTGGTGTACTGCATTCCTTTGGCATCTAACTTAAAAATAATGTAAATTAACTTAACGAGAAACATTTAGAATAAATTACTCAATAAAATGTGTCCCATAAATAGTAGTACGAACTTTAAGGGAAGATGAAAGAAATCAAAAGGATTAAGAATCACGTAACATAGCATGGCCAAACACGTTGTTTTCATGCTAAGCTTATGTATTGAAAATTTTACCATTCCCGATATTAAAAGGATTTATAATTTTCATTTATAATTCCATATATTTTTTTTCTTCCAAGTAAAAGTATTAAATTTTAGAAAACCATAGTAGGAAATACCACGAATATTCTAATATCTTTTTTTTAAGCGATTACTAACTGGTGCTTGAAGACAATGTTTTCGTTCTTGCATTGCTGTATACAGTGAAACTTCTATGAGCGACCACTTCTATTTAGTGACCCCCTCCTGCAACGACACATTTTTTAAGGCACTGATTTTTTACCCTATCTAGTTAATGTTAAAAGAGCCTCTAGAAGACACCACACAACCCTCTATAAGTGACCGGTCCCAGTTCCCAGTCCGAAAATTTTCTTGTATTTTACCGGAAGTAAAGTAAATAAAAACCACATTCTAAACCAGTCGCTCTACTGCAAATCGACAGCAGTGCAAGTACAGGTACACATTACGTACAAATCTTGTACGTTAGAGAAGAGACATGTCTAAGAAACGAGTGATTTTACTACTGGAAGCGCACTGATGTGATCGAATCACACGAAAAAAGAAATTTGGAGGTTACTTTTGGTTGTAGGAAAACTTAAAAAGCAAATAGATTTTATTATGACAAATTGAGAATGCATGAAGATATCGGAATAAATGCTCTTTTGGCAAATGTAAAAAGAAAAAAAAATATATATATATGCAGCAGAGAGTGAAGTACACTCGAAGCGAGAATAAAGAATGAAACAATCTGAAATTCCTAAATATTTGTTTAAAATTTGTTTACATAATTACTCATGCAATTTATTATGAAACTACATAAATAACAAAAAAAATAATATATTTTAGCACTTTGAATACAAAGTGAGATAAACCAACAGCTCAAGGACTAGAAAAATTTCAGGATACCTCTTCAAAAGCTGCACTAAACACTGTAGCAAACCAAAAATAAACGCTTTCTTATTTAATTATTCTTTATTATAGCAATTCCAAGTATTATATATAAGTTATTCTTTTGTCGCTATCTCAATCGAACTTTGGAATTGAACATAATGAACTCTTGTACAAAATATTAACTGCATTTGAAGTTTCTACGTATACATATACAAAATTAATAATTTATAATTTACTGTACTTCTGCACTGAAAGCTGGCTACACATGTCTAAATCATACAATCAATGCACATATCTAACTGATAAATAACATTTTCGACTGAAAAATTAAATAGACAACATCGTCTAACTAGTATTACAAAGACACGCTTATTTACTGTATAATAAACTAGTCAAGTAGTACGATTTCAGATGAAAATGATTTAAAAGCAGCACATGAATATTAATTCACTAAATTTGATTTACATACATATTTTTAGAACTTCTAAATAAATTATACAAGTTTACAGTTCCTTTACATTCAGAGCAAAATATTCGAATTTTATGATAAACTAGCTGAAGTACCCGTTCTTCGCACGGGAATGAATGGACTTTTTGATATTACGATTTGTGGTGATTACTATTCATTGTAATAAACAGATATAGCAAAGTGGATATCGGAAACAGATATAGCAAAGTGGATATTGGACACATTATATTGTGTCCAATAATCATGCATACCGAATTGCAAGGCAATCGTTTGTACGGTGCAGAAGGCCATGCGGCGTAGCGCAATCTAGTGGCGAGTTTTAGCAAAACGGATACGGCGAAAATATTTTTCGCATTCAGATATCGATGTATACGAATTTTCATGACTATCGGCTGGACAGTCCTGAAGTTCATGTGTTGACGCGACATCTAGTGGCAAGTTATAGGAAAATGGATAGCGCCAAACTCTTCCCCGTGTTCAAATATCTATGTATACCTATTTTCATAGCGATCATTTGCACAGTCAAGAAGTGATACACTGCAGGGCCATCCAGTGGTTCAATAAAGTAATGATTTGCTACAGCGCCGTCAAGTGGCGAGTTATAGCAAAATGGATAACGCCAAAATATTCTCATTGTTCAAATAGCTATGTATACTGATTTTCATAGCGACCGTTTGAATGGTCAAGAATTTGGCCTGCTGCAGCGTCATCTAGTGGCGACTTAAAATAATAATGCATTGCAGTGTCATCTAGTGGTGAGTAACATCAAAAGGAACGCAGTTAGAATATATTCTTCGTGCTCAAATGTGTAAGTATAAAAAAATTTATGCCGATTGGTCGAACGGTATAGAAGTTGATGCTTTTCAGCGCCATTTAGCGGCAAGTTACAGCAAAATGGATAGTGAAAAATATTCTCCGTGTTCTAATATTCGCGTGTACCAAATTTCATCGAAATCGGTTGGACGATATTCGCATAGTAAACGGCTAAACGGAATAGAATTCGACGTTCTGCTGCGCCACCTGGTGGCAAGTTAGAGGAAAACGGATAGCATAAAAAGCTTCTCCATGATAAAAGGCTTAGGTGAACCAAATTTCATGGTGCAACGGTGCTCAACGGTGCTGGAGTTTTTCAACCTCATACACTCATACCAACATTCATTTTTATCTATAACCAGTGTCATTATATATCCCAGTCTCAAATAAAATCCAGTTTCAAATCTAAGCCTCGCCAAAGTGCCAACATACGCCATTTTGCAAGCGTTTTTTCAGGAAATCATTCGAAGCATTGACTTAGCAGCAATAATATATGGGAAATGGTTCGACCGCGAAAAAGTAAAGCAAGCCTTTATTTGAAGAGTTGAATCCCTTAATACAGCCGAATTTTTTAAAATTATCAACTATAACGTGTTTTATTCATCATTACTCCGATGTACTAAATGAGAAGATTTCAATTTTCTGAAATTTGGCGAAATTCCCCCAACTTAAATCAATGTACTCATTTGGCGAGAATTCTGGATATAGATCAATTGAAATCCCTTAATAACTGCATTATTTCTTCACGGATCATTAAAATTTAACGCTGTATTCTAATAAAACCTTTGCACTTGTTTTCAAAAATCTATTTCCTTAAGCTCTCAATAAATTGCGCCAAGCCGAAATCTGTGCAAACCGATAGAACTCACTTTCACAAAATCGGCATTTGAGCCATTTTATTTTTTCGCCAAACTAAAATAATTTACCTATTAGCCTCGGAAATCTTCAATTCTTATTGTTTTGCGTGTAAAGCATTACATTCCTGCTCTGATTTCCCATGCACACGATATTATAATTAAAAATAACCTTACGAATATAAACTAACAAAAAAAAGCATTATTATTCTTTTATTTTACTTGAAATTTAAAACATTTATTCGGCAAAATCGCCCACATGCAACCACGATCTTATTTCACACTTTTTCACTACAGGGTACAATTACGAAGCTTTTGCGTGAATAGCTAAAAAATCTTAAATTCGGAACGGTGGACTGCAAGTTAAAGTGGACTACGATTTATTCTATATTATTTTACATATCGTGCTAATTTCAGCGATAGTCATTTTGTGATTTGTATACGACGACATTTTATTCGGCAAAATCGCCACACATGGCAACCACGATCCTATTCCACTTTTCACTACAGGGTTCATTACGAAGATTTTGCGTGAATGCAAAAAATCTCTTAAATCCGGACGGGTGACTTCAAGTTTAAAGTGGCTACGATTTTTTATTATTTACATGTGGCTAATTCAGCCGATAGGTCATTTTTGTGGATTGTAACGAACGACATTTATCGCAAATCGCCACACATGGCAACCCGATCCTTATCACACTTTTTCACTCAGGGTACAATTCGAAAGATTTTGCGTGAAGAGCATAAAAATATTTAAATTCCGGAACGGGTGGACTTTCAAAGTTTTAAAGTGGACTATGAGTTATTCTATATTATTTTACATATCTGTACTAAATTTCAGGCCGATAGGTCCATTTTTGTGGATTTGTATACGAATCAAATCCACAAACAAACAAACAAACAAACAAACAAACAAACAGAATTTCATTTTTATTTATACGATTACCATAAAAAAAAAATGGCTCAATCTTCACAAAATGATTATCTACATCTAAAGTTCTTTAGTACGACAAAACTACAAAAAAACTGTTTTAAAATAATAAATTAATATAATATTTATAATACTTATAATATTAAAATAGAACAGTGCTAATCACGAAAACAGGCCTCAATGATAAACTCGTGCTGGCAACGAACCAGCATCCCGGTTGCTAATAGCGACGGCCCCGCCTTACCTTACTTGAAATTTACATGATTATTGGCAGCTAAATAATTGCAGCTTGGTTAGTGCGTGATATATAACTGGCACAGATTTGCATCAGTTTAATGATAAAAAAGAGTTGAACATCCTTACAATCAGCAATGACGGTTCGTCATGAAAATGGTTACTAGTGATTTCGGTTACTAGTGTACTTCGGCTACTAATAGTTACTAGTGTTCGGTACTAGTATGTGACTAGTACCGAACGGTCTTTCATTTTGGAACCCCTCTTTTCAGAAATATATTCAATTTTTAACTGAATATTGCTTTCGGTGCCCCCCAATCTGGTGTAGCATGAGTTCAGCTACTCTGAAATAACATTGAATAAGGGGATTGTTGCAGAGTGGAAAACACTTTTATAGAATAATATAAGAGTCACTATCCGAATTTTATCATGGGGTATAAACCCATGATAAAATAGTATTGGACAAGGGGAACAGTACAAAGAAAAAAAAATCATGACATTCATATAGATTTTGGAACACTTTCCAACCCAAATATCTCTCTCTCGCCAAGTTTAGCTTTGCATCGTCGCCAAACTTGGCACGATGCATAGCCTTATTCTAGTTAGGCCAGAGAAGGCCCCGGCCTAGGTCGGCAATTTCAAGGGCGACATTCTTTTTAAATCGCTGGTGGAGTGCAATTCATGCAGATTTCTTTGTTTCCTGGTCCATGTTCAAAAGAATTTGACCACGAATGCAGCAATGAACATTGATGCCTCCTTTGCAATATAACATGAACATGAATTACATGTGTCCGAAAATCTACCTCATACAAACATTAAACCCCTACCGAGAAAATTTCCTAGATATGAACCTTCCTATGTAAGTCAATAATTTTTCTCTAGACTACATATTTTTAATGAATTAATTACGCATTAATAGTATGCTTGGAGTATGGGCATGTAGAAGGAACATACTATGGACGCAGATTTTTATTTTGCCCGTGGGCGGCATGTATCTAAATGCGGCCCTGGCAAGATTTTTGGTTTAAAAAAAAATCTGCGTATTACTTTGAATGTAATTTTGTGACACCCTGGAAAAAAACCCCTTTGAAAATTATTTCCATCATTTAAATGAAGAATGTGCAGTTATAAATGTTTATATGCTTAGTTAATTGTGCTTAGGATAGAATAATGTTTTTAATCTGTCATAGGCTGTAATCTATCGGAATTCTTTTGAGTGCTCCAGTAAAAAAAAAAAAAAAAAAAAAAAAAACATAAATGCTGCATGCACGTTTTGATATGAAGAACATTATTTCGTAATTTTTGTCAAAGAGTCATAATGCATATATAAATTTTGTTTTGTTTGGAATACACGAATGCCTTTTAAATAACTCTTTAAACAATGACTGGCCATACAGCGCCATGTATTGGAATTCTTTTGGGTGCTCCTGTAAAAGAATTGTAAATGTTGCATACACCCTTTTCAATAGGGTACATTGTACAGATCGTATGCTGTACGTAGGTATAGCATACATACATTTCGCAGTAATCGATGTCCATTTACGGCGGTTAGAGCATGAATGGCGGGCAGACAGGCAAACCGAAAAGAATTGAGACCATTTAACCGAGAAAATTAATGTGGTAGCTTGGTGAACTGGTGTACGTGCACAATAAGTAGTTGTCGAGAAGATAATTACGATAATGAGTCTGATATCATTCCAATAGTGGAAAGCGTCCTTATTCGAAGGGATTTCTCATTTAAAATGATGCTGTTAAGTCCGTTCTTCCCAAAAAGAGGAAGGACCACTCCCTTCTTGAGTCTGATGAGAGCCTTCTTCCGATTTAGGTCTGTTGTCCTTCGCGTAGAATGACGAGTCCAGGTGGGTGAAATCAATTTCATCCCCAAGTGGAATAGGATTAGGTTTGCATAACTACCTCTCCAGCAAGCTGTTGCCAGACCTCCACATGATCTTGCCCCTATAGAACGGACGACGCGTTTTGCCCTCTCATTCGATCGAACATGGGTAGGACTGAAGAAGTATGCCCGAATAGGCAGCATTATTGAGTCTGACATAACTGAAAGAAGGGTGCGGGTTACTTCTAGGCTGAGCCTCTTGCATGGACTAATTTACAGTAAGATATTCAAGGCACGAGCCCGGACCTCCAAAATACGACAGGTTGAATTCTTACTGTAAATTGAACATCTTACATTCATGATGGGTTTTTTTTTTCTGTTTAGTGTAATGTTTCTTTTTTTTAACGGGATTTATTACTATACAATTAAGATAAACTGAGATTGATTACATAAGATATTTTTAGTTATCTAAAACGCCCCAAAATCAAGTAAACGTGCGAGTTGCCAATGACATTAAAAAAAGTTTTAATATTTTAACTATATAATATCTACGTCTAAGGAAGTGAATACTTGTACAAAGATGCGTGATTTAGGATACATTAATAAGCATCCGTTTAATAACATTAAACAAGAAATTTTTAAGCGAAACCTCCTTAAATCTTCCTTTGTGCACAGGGCCCCCAGCAGCGTAATTTGCTCTCTGGTCTCTTGTAGCTACAGCCAAATTCGTACGCATTTTAGGATGACAAGTCCAAAAACTAGTCATCCAACTTCAATGAATTTTCTAGAATCAGAGCCGCGTCTCTAACTTTTATTCTATTTAACTCACAGTTGACATGTAAACGGTTAATTATCCATCAGCTATCTATTCCAGTCATACAGTCTGGTGCTATTCGTTTTCAGTACTCGTCTAATGACTCTGGAAAAACATATACTTTTACTATATTCGAAAGTAACTTACACCTGCCGTGATGGACATTTGCTTTCCGCAGTATAAATTTCGGAAACCACTTTTAAATTAACGCTTTTATACTTTTCAAGACTTCTTTCGAAATGCGCATCAATTTTGGCATTACGATTTTCTTGATTTTTTCGACATCCTTGTTTCCTTCAGTATATTTTTTCAACTTCAGGAAAAAGTCTGCCGGTACTAAGTCAGGAGATTATGGAAGATGATTCATACTTCATGCTGGGCTAACAGTACGGGAACGGAATAATTATTTATTACCGCTAGTTTACTTTAACATTGCTCGGGTTCCTTTCCTTGTTTTCCATAATTTGAATTAAATCTGGAAGTTTATCTTCTGCACAACAATTTCGAGGTTAACCTCTTCGAAACCTGTTTCGAGGATAACTGCTTGCTTCAAAAAAGTGTGCACTTTACGGAACAAATGCTGGTAAACTATCTTCCAGACAGAACCACTTACCATTTTTTGCCGAGTTACAGTTCTCGTGCAATTTCATTAAGTTCTAGAAATGAATAGCCCCACTTCGAATCATGAGTTTTATAAAGTAAAATATGATGTTTCAGTTAGTTTTCAATTTTTAACTCACTTCAAACAAGGAGGGGACTCTATCTTCAAATCATATCATATATTTTTGTGGTATTAGGAGGACCGGAAGTAATGTCGTTTTCTCGTTTATATGTCAATATTTCACTTAGCCGAAACTACTGAAGGTAATACTAATAGAATATTTGACATGCATGTGAGTTTTTTAACATGGGTGCTAGATTGGACAGCATTTCCAAAATTCGTAAACTATGGGGGAGGGAGAGCAGCGAGACGTTATTTTCACATATTTCGCGTAATCTCACAGATAAAAAGAGATATCCATAATATTCTTGCTATAAAATGCAGCACTCATGAATGCCTAAAAATCAAACTTCAGAACATTTTGAATATCGTCGTCCAATGACGGTAGACGTATAAATAAAGGGGTAGGGTGAGCATCTTTCGTGAAAGAAAAAATATATTATCTATAAAATTCTTACTTCAAAATGTAAAAAATATTAATTCTATGCTTAGGCACAGCTTCTTTGCAACTAAACCATTGTTGAAAATATATATTTGTTTAAATTTTATATAAAAGAATGGCATTATTTTCCCGTACACCTAATAAGATCTCGGATTTCACGGGAATGGGTTGATTGATTAGGATAATTTAAATGGTTATTCTCATCGCGTGTCGTGAAACATACAGTTTATCAAAATTCGGAGAAAACCATATTCATAAGATTGTCTTCGATCTGTTAGGTTCGAAACAGTCACTTCAACGTTTTTAGACAAAACAAAACATTTTTTTCATAAATAATCGTAATATGTAACTTCGTATTCGTATATTTACTGTACTTCGTAATCGTCTTATACACTAACTTCAACACACGTTCTTTTATAATAATTTTTGAATTCCATCGCTTCTTCTTTGCCACTTCTGAATTGTTATTGCAATCACCAAAAACAATGCTCGTGTTTTAAATGTTTGACAATAAAAAATAGCATAACTTGCTCGTCTAACATTTAATGACTGTAAAAATATACAGTTATTTAAATAAAATTATCTTTCGAAGATTTCATCAAGCAATCGAATAAATATCTTACAACAGGGCAAGGTTGGCTCACCCGTGGAGTCTATGAGGAACAATCTTGACTGAGGAACTCAACACAGAGCAGGGGCGTAGCCAAGGGGGGGGGGTTAGGGGGGTCATAAACCCCCCATGAGGAATTTTTTGCCTCACAAAATGTATATTCCTCACTACATTATCACACACACGTATACATATATATGAATTGTAGTAGTCGTACCCCCCCCATGAAAAATTTCTGGCTACGCCCCTGACACAGGGTCAAGCTGACTCTGACTAAATCATAAGCTTCTGCACCCTAGGACCCACGCTTGAGAAGGGGCAGCTGAGCATACAAAAAGCCTTGGGTCTTTTAGGGGTTGTCGTGCCACTGATTTTTAGTTGAGAGTGGACTCAGAATGGGCAGGGGCAGCCGTAGGGTATGTGACGCTCCCATGCAAACGTAAAAAAGGCGCCCCATTTTATGCTCCAGATCAAGCTGTTCTCAGTTTTTGAGTTCGGAATGGCGCCCCGATGCGATGCTTATCTTGCTTACCGTGTCTGGCCGCCCCTGCGAATGGGAATGGCCATACATCACGCCAAAACATTTTTTATTCCTTTGTTTTTCCCTCCTGTCGATTCTATAAACAGAATACATCGTTAGACAAATATCTGGTTGTCTCGTGACTTTAATTGCAGATGACTTGACAATAAACGATGAAACAACGACACATTAAGTTCAGGTAAACTACGGATGAGGCATAAGAACAGCACTCTTATCAGTACTAGTTACGGATGCCTGCTGTCTATAATATTCTGGAACTTAATTCTTAGGTACTCATTTATCATCGCAGAGGGAAGCGATCTTTTAAAAATCTTTTTCTGGTGGTCAGAGAGAATGGGAATTTCTGCATGAAACCACAGATACGTAGAGTATTATGATACTAGAGCAGCTGTTACGAAAATTCATATTCTGTAACATTGTGAACCCCGTAATTATCAACCCTCTATTAAAAAAATGTTTAACAGAAAAAATAGCGATTCTAAAGAGATGTGTCTTCCTCGACTGAAAAGAATAATTTTGTTGTACTGCAGTACCCTATGGAGGAACAATTGGAGGAACTAAGTTGCTCTGACTCCTTTCAAGGGACTTAGTCGACCAGGGGCCAAGTGGCTCAAACCACTGAAACTGTCAGATAGCTGACGTGTGAAAGCCTAGGGTTCTGGCCTACCGCACGGCTGTCGATCTAACGGTTTGGAGTTTAGGGCAGTTTTTCTCTAGATGTAACGTGAATACGCGGTAGAACCCCAGCCACACTCCCTTTGGCCGATAGCTTTCGTTCAGCTTTCCCTTAATCAATAACCTAACCTAACCTTTAAGGAACTGAATCTATCGGGATTCAAAGATGCACGTTTGGGGAGACCAGAATATTAGCAGAAAAATGCTTTACCTGCTTAGCATTCTATTACATATAATTTGCATGATAATTACTGTGAACGCCAAGCAAAATATTTTTAAATCGTCCTAAACTGCATTTTTTTATATATATATATTCAAACGTAGCTATACGCAGAGCGATAGATAAGATACCGTTTTCCTATACTCTAATAAATAAAATAAATACTTTTTGAATAGAAACAGTTTATCTTCTATGACATAAAAATTCAATGCTCTTAAAGCAGTGATAGATTTTCTCTCAACATTATGCACTTTTACACTATTATATTGGAGTAGTTTTCTACTATACTTGAATAAACAAAATAACTCATAAAAAAGCGTTGTAGGCTTAATTCTCTTTTATTTTTCATTATTTTCAGTTCAAATGGTGACATGTTTTTAAGTATGTAAATATGTCTCAGAATAAGAAGTAACTTAAAAATCGTATCGCTGAAAATACCTAGTCGTAGTTTTTTCTTTTCTTTTTTTTTTCTTCTTCCCTTGCTGGATGATCTCTGTACCCTAATTTTTAAACATGTTTCGAGCACAAAATTGACATCTCATTTTTTCATGCATATATTATCCTGTTGGTCATATCCCTCAGTTCCGCTTTACATTCCTTATCAGTGGAATCGATTCGAATTCAAACTTTCTTTTTGCATGTTCAGTTCCTGAACCAGTTTCATATACATATCCACCTCAAGTTTTTTTTTTTTTTTTTTTTTTTTTTTTTTAGCACAGCTCTTCTATCTGTTAATTTCTTGCATAAAACAAACGCCCAGATATGTGCGAGTGAAACCAGTCGACAATTTCCCTTTGCTTGATATTCATTTCATGTTTTTACGAATTTCTAACAAAATGTTTTATTCAACCAGAGACAAGGGATAACAGGTTCGTTGGCAGCGGATCGGCCCGCTTTGCTCGCAGTCGTGCGGTACAAATTGCGTGAAAATGGACGACATTAATATTGTTTTAAGATTGCAGCGAAAAGGGATAAAATTTCCATCCATTCAGGTGCATTACGAAAGAGACATCATGCTGAAGGTAGTTTGAATTATTCATCGTTTCTAACAGTTTCTCCCGTTGATAAGAAGGGGAGGGAATAAAAAGGAAAATTGGACACAATCGTGACAGTTAGATTTTCCTCTTTTATCCATTGAGAAAGGAAACAAATGCCGCCGCGAACCGAAAACTGAGGAGTTGTAACTTTCACAAAATTTCACGGTTCATTAAAAACTGATACGCTTTCACCAACTTGTTTGCAGTAAAATTAATTATCACAGTTGCGGATAGATAAACAAGTGTAATAAATAAAATTTAAAAAAAAAAAAGAGCGCTGAACTATAAAGCACTCCTTTGTGAAATAATAATAGCACACATGCATGGGCGCCCATAGAAATTTTTTTAGGGGGGGGGGGGCAAAATTAAAAATTTTTTCTAGAGGGGGGCAAATTTCACACTTATAACAATTTTAGTTCCGATTTCGCTTTGTAATGCATATTTGTTTACATCATAACACAATATACTAAATCTCCAGGGGGGGATTTAGTATATTGCGTGCCACCCCCCCTACCTTTGCCCCTTTATGGGCGCCCATGCACACGTAAAACCATTAACGTAAATTGTCATGTGACACGGGGGGGGGCAAAATATTTTCTATTATAGAAAATACTTTCATGAAATAGAAAATACTTAGATTAAATGTGAGCTTCCTTGAATTATTAAGGGGAACAATTGCCCACCTCTTGCCTCTAGTAAGTTATTCCTACGCATAAAACTATACTTATCAACAAATGATCATGCCTGCACAACCTTCCTCAGTTGTACCGGCCAAATGATAATTTTGTTGATAAATATTATTTTATGCAAATATATATTTTATTATTTTATGCACTATACAAAGTTTTTATTATTTTACACCCTTACACAAGCTTTTGTTGAGTGTTCTTTCTATGCTACTCATATGCGGTTACAATACTGAGGAGGAGGCCTGGAACCTTCCCAAAAGGCTTATTAGGATTATTTTGTTAAAACAAATCGTGTAATTGTTGCCAAATTGTGCGGCTTTTAACATAAATTATTATTATTATTACAATGGAGCTAAATAAATAAAGGAATACAAAATTCAAAATCATTTCAGAAGATAGTAGTAGTTTGAAATCTAATACATATAACGTTCAGTAAAATTAAAGCCGCTTAAGATTAACTGAACTTAAAATAAAAGTAAAAAAAAAAAAAACTTTGTAAAAGGTATTCGCGAAAAGAGACTTTTTCGAGTAGTTGGAGTCGCAGCTTATGTCTGAACCTCTACAAGAAACAATCTTGAGTGCGTCCCTTGGGTTCATCATTGCTTCCCGGCAGATCTTCGAACTGTTTCGCTGCAATTGAGCCGTTGCTCTCACAGGTAGCGGGACAATATGTGTGTCTCATCTTTGCAACTATGACAGAACCTGTTTTACGGCCTTTGATAGTAAATTAACTCCATAAGGAGATATTAAATTTGAAGAAAACTGTCATAAAAGGTGTAACCATATTTTTTGTATAGCAACAATTGAATATTCCTGATGTTTACGGATATGTTATTGGCTTTTAATGATGCAAATACTAAAATCAGGTTAATTATGTCGATGCGTTTGGTATCATTTGTCTTTCTTTTTAACACGAAACTGAAAAGTGTACACGATTTCGGTTTATCTGCCCTTCCGTGTTTTAAACGCCGTCAATACGCATCGAATACTACGAAATTTGTGTATGCTATTCCTATAGATTATACGATACATCCTATTGAAAAGGGTGTATATAACTGAATAGTTCTTTGACAGGAGTACCCATAAGAATTCAAATACATTAAGCTATATGTGTAGAAACATTGTTTAAGGCATAATTTAGAGATATAAATAAATCTATTCCAAACAAAATAAATTAATATATGCTGCTAAAAATTTTACAAAATAAGGCTGACCATCGGAAATGGTTTCTGTAGCATTTATAGCTCTTTTACAGGATCTCACAAAAGAATTCCAATACATTCCCGTCAATGGCAGTTAAGAGACATTCATTGATCTCAAACACATTACAATAGGGACGTTTATAACAGCTTACTCTTCATTTAAGGGATGTGGACAAAACATTTGAAAAAAAATATATTCAGTAGTTCACAAAATGGCATTAACCGTGACACTGCTTTTCTTAAACTATGTCAAAATTTTGCCAAATTTGAAGACGATAGATTGCGACCTCTGATCCCCATGTATCGATACATCGCCAAATTTGGAGCAAAAATAAGACAGTCGTGTCGGGAGGCGTTTTATAATCAATGAGTTTGGCATAATTTAACTTTTTTATTTTTTTATTGTAATGCTGAAATGATTCTCTTTAAACCTGGGATGAAATAGTTTCCGAAAAAAAAAAAAAAAAAAAAAAACTGCTTTTGCTTCCTGCTAGATCCACGAGTTGGGCAACCAAAGAAAGTCCGCAAAAATGAAAAATATATATAGTATATATGTTTGCCCTTTTTTTTCCTTTTCTTATTCTATGCTAACTAAAGCAAGCAGCTAAAAGTGGTAGTTACGAGAGGATTGGGGCTCGCGTAGGCGGAAAGGCTCAAATTATTGCCTGTCGAATACCGATCGCCGCCTACCAAACACGGATCGTCATCGGCCCATGGGTGGTTGATCATACTTACTACTGCTATAAACGGTCTTCTGTTCGTCTAATTGCGGGCTATCACGGCAGGCTGCTATTAGAATAGACAGAACCTGTTTTATGGCTTTTGACCTTAAATTAACCCGTTAAAAAAGAACATTAATTTGGAAGAAAGCTGTCATAAAAGGCACTATACTTTTTTTGTGGCAAAAGTCGAATATTCCTATTGTTTCTGCATATAATATTCGACTTTGCTTAATTTTGGGGACAAAAAAGGCTGTTTTTAAAAATAGAAAAAAAAAGCAACATTCAGATACTACTCATACAAATGAATCAGTTTCCCAGCAACAAATGAAAAATGTTTTCTACTTATTGATTATTTTTAGCAATACTTACAAATAATATACATAAAAATTCTTTTAAAAAAAAATTATAACAATAAATAAGCATTGCACTTTTAACCCTTTAACGCGCAGTGTTCACGCTCTGGAAACACTGACGTTTTGACTGTTGCCAGTCACAACGTCTGAAGAATAGATCTGATTTCTATAAAAATAGTGGCGGGTGACATAGCTCGATGAGAATCCTTTACTTTTTAGCACATCATTTCCCGTAAAAAAAATTGTCACGATTATTTTTAATAGCACTAACATCTGCTGAAAAAATGGAAGAATGCGAGAACGGCTCGATACATTGCCCAATGCTGAAAAAAGGGCAGCCGTTGCCATCGCTCGACTTAACTACCAGCAAGATGGCGGACGATCGAAACGTTCATCGCGTGCCACAGATCTAGAGACCCTTTTTTTGACGCAGCTGGGTATGCCTGCGCACAGCCAGTTGTCGTCAAAAAGGGTCTCTAGATTTGTGGCACGCGATGAACGTTTCGATCGTCCGCCATCTTGCTGGTAGTTAAGTCGAGCGATGGCAACGGCAGCTCTTTTTTCAGCATTGGGAAAGGGTTGCGTCTCAAAGGGTTAAAACACATGCCGATGTGCAGAAGTGTTTGCTTCACTCTATTCAGGAACAGAATAGACGTCATGTTAAGGTCTGAAGTATATTCCACTATGGAACATTCGTACTCGTGACGTCATTTGAAGCATAACTTCTGTGAATTAAAAATTTTTGGAGAAAAGTCGTTTGTAACTTGTGTATGGCACTGCGAACAAGTATTTGCGCCCTGTGATTATATGCGTCAACAAAGTACGTCCGTATGGGGAGCCTCCAGAATGTGTCCCCGAATGTCCTACTCAGACCCTGTACATGGGGTAGAAAAATAGGCTACTTTTGCGTTGTTTTGAACATGATTTTCTCCTCTTAGTACAAAATAAGGAAGATACATGAAGGAAGGCTACAGTCGTACGTCATTTAACTTCGCAAAAATGCACAACAAACACTTGCAACGTATAAGCATTGTTGTTTCATCCACAGTCTTCTTTAGTGTGGTTCTGTTAGAAAGTATGACTGATACAGGCAACTATAAAAACACTAAGCAATTAAGCACTCAATCTTTGAAATCTAAAGCATGATAGTGTTGGCGCTGATATAATAGGGAGAAAAAAAATGCGGATTATATATAACCTTTATTGATTTATCATTTTTGTTCAGAATTAGATTCTGGACAAAGTCTAACAACCGTTGTACCTAGTTATTCAATCATTTAGACGTGTATAGGATCTAGTAGGAATAGTGGACATCGCATTTACTTAAACGAGTGGTATGAGTGTTACGTAACTGTCGCCCTATGCCATATCCAGTAAGAACTTTCATGTCATAACTCATTCTTAGAATAACCCACAGCTCTGTTGAAATGAAAAGAAAAAAATCAGAGAATGAAAATAACCCGAAGTGGCTTATTCATTTTCCCCCCCTACCATCTTAAGGCTATTTTTATAAATTACAAGTTTTGACAATTAAAATAGCGTAGGGTAAACACCTGATTTTTGAAAGTAGAAAAAGTTAATTTAAATTTTAAGCTATGCACAATTATTGTATGACCAACTTCAGTTTAAAATATTTTTTACTCTTATTTAAAATGGCATACAATTAGCTGTCAAAAAGAGGTTTTTCTTCAGGCAGTTAATGGTCATTAAAACAGAGTTATGCGGCTGCTTTCATTTTAACTTAATTTAAATAACTGCTTTTGAAGGAAAAATTCCTGCAAACAACATGCTAATTCCATAAGTTGTTGTTATGAAATAATGTCATAAGTTGCTGTTATATTATGATTTATTTTGCATTTTAGTTGAACGCAGGCGAGCAGGAATTTAGATAATAGTTTAATTGCACATTAAATTTAATAAAAACTTTAATTAATCTTTTTATTTGGAAGAGGAGAAGAAACGTTTTTATGAGCTGTACAAAAATAGTAAAATATTACTATGAACAGAAAGATTTAAAATAACTCTCGCAAATTTTATGACTGCTTCCATCCGTAGTATCCAATTAATGGACAGCAAAAAATTACCTTGGAGTTACAAGGTAGAATAAACCATATAAACCACCCCAGAAACATAGAACACGATTACAAAATTCTGCCCAACACAAATGTTTTTATTGAGGCAAATTCAGCAGTGTATCGTCGTCCAACTGGATGAGATTTATGGCATAACCTCAAAAGAAAAAAAATACTACATATTACTGTTAATGTAATTTTGCTATACCCCGTAAAAGAACTTTAAATGTTACTTACTTCCTTTAAATGAGGCTCATATGATTGTTTATACAGGGTGTCCAGCCTTAATGTGACCCAATAGCTAATTCCCGAACCATTCGTTTTAGATATGCACTTCCAATTTGAAAAATGTTTTTAAAAAGGTAAAGAATTTTTTTACGTGCTTTTCAAACCAAAAAACCCATTTAGAAAAAATTACAAAAAATAAATTTTTATACGGTCCCCAGCTCCTATCACTTATATTTATGAAAAGATGCAGTACACAAAAAAAAGTAAACACAAAAAGTTTCATTTTATTACGATAAAAACTCTCCGAGTTATGGAGCTTTGAAAATCATATATTTCATCCATTTTCTCGGCCATTTTCAAGACGGTCCCTTAGTAGCTTCTTGAAAACGGCCGAGAAAATGGATGAAATGTACGATTTTGAAAGTTCCATAACTCGGTCAGTTTTTATCGTAATAAAATGAAACTTTTTGCGTTTACTTTGTTTTTGTGTACTGCATCTTTTCCTAAATATAAGTGATAGGACTTAGAGACCGTATAAAAATTTAATTTTTGTAATTTTTTTTCTAAATGGGTTTTTTGGTTCGAAAAGCACGTAAAAACATTCTTTACCTCTTTTAAAACATTTTTCAAATTGGAAGTGCATATCTAAACCGAACGGTTCGGGAATTAGCCATTGGGTCACATTAAGGCTGGACACCCTGTATATTTATAGCGTTATGTTTGAGATGGATGAATGTTTAGCCATAGACCGTCATGTACTGGAATTCTTTTGAATGCTCCTATAAAAGAACTACAAATGCATACACTCTTTTTGATAGGGAGCTTTATTTTTTAATCCAAAACAACGTATACTTATTTTGTTTCGTTTGTGCAAAATAGACGAATGCCACTAAAATATACTTTGAACACTGACCGCCCACAGTGCAGCAAATGAATCGATATTCCCATGTAAAATAACTATCAATATTACATACACTATTTTCAATAGGGTACTTGGTGCAGTACATGTATAAATTACGTAATAATCGATGCATACTTAAGGTACTTAGAGCAGGGAGAGACAGACAGATAATTTGAAATCATTTACTCTTTTGAACTTTATTTTAAAGTGTTTAAAATGGTAAATGAATTTAATACAAGCAGAGGAAAGGAGGGGAAGATGACGAACTTAGCTTCAAATATTTTTTCAAAATTCAGTAAGTGGTTTAAAAGATTAAAATTTACAGAAAGACTTCTTTAAACTTTTATATTTCATTTTTAAAAAAAGAAAAGAAAAGGAACGATTTCATCTCCTTTTGGAAAATGGCTAAGTACTAAAAAAAATTTTTTTTTTTCGTTATATTACCCTTTGAGTTACTTTGATGGGGTAAGTTGACGAAATGATAACAGTGTAAAGGCTTATTTTTAAGATGTAGCGAAACAATTTCACTTGGGTTGTTAACGAAAACGACACAGAGATAACGCTAAAAAAAATAATCAAACGTCATCCATAAGGAAAAAAAACTTAATTAGGTACAAAAATTACGAAAACAGGTAATAATGTTCATAAACAGAAATCGCATTTTCAGTGTCTGCCTTTTTTTTCATTATGTTGCCAGCTGGATCCGTGATCAAGTGCCCAAGATTTGTACGATTCTCCTCCGTTGTTTTCTTGCTGGCTATCGACGAACTCCTCGCCATCTTAATCTACATCGTCCTTTTCGATTTGTTCAACAGTATCCATCTTATCGTAAATAAACTAAATGGCACGTGATTTATATCGTTACAAGTTATGCTTTGAGAATATTTTATGGAGAAGAAAAAATAACTTATTTGAATCGGGTAATTCCTAGCGCTGTAAAGTCCAAAATTTACAAACACAGATCAAAGTGGTAGTACATTCAAGTCACCCCTACTCGAAAAACGATTTCAAATTATTTTACTTTTAGTGGGCTTGGTAACCCAATACTACGAGTCTTGCGAATTGGTTTGACAGGTTCTATTGTTTAAGATTGTGTCCAAGAAATACAGAGTTAGTCATCTTACCTTTCTTTCCCCTACACACCTAGGAAACCTTTCTGATGAATAATAATGGTTTTTAAAATGTTAGGTGAAATTTCTTATATAGACATATACCTAGAGAACATTGTTTAAAAAATTGTGTGCGATTGATGTTAATTACATTATAAAATTATTCCTTGTTCGACCGTCTGATCTATAAGGCTTTTTTTTTTCAATAAAATTAAAAAACTGTTAGTGTTTCAAATATCATCATTATTTTTTTTTAATCAAATTCCTGTACTTTGCTCAATTTGACTTCAACATTATCCTTTCAACATTCCAAGTAAAAAAACATTCAAAAATTATTTTTTTCCTTAAATCGTGTACAATTTACAAATAATATAAAATTTATTCTTTCGAATTTTTCTAAGTGCAAATAGGAAACATCAAAAGCTTTTGTGCCTTTTCAAAATGCCGGAAGTAACCTTCCAAAAGTAAATGAGTACGTTAATGATTATTTGTTTTCGGGGCGACTGTGACAGTAACGACGTTACTGTCAACCTCGGTTCGTTAGAAAAACGCTACCTGATATACGAAGGCTAACGGCTCATTTGCAGAAACTAATACCAGTTTCAAATTAGGAGTTGGAAAGAAGCAAAAATAATAAAAGGGAAACGTTGTTCTTAGTAGTCGGTGCATTTTGTTTATATGATCGATGTTTCTAATTCTTTCTCTCTCTCTCTCTCTCTCTCTCACAGTAAAATTTCTATCTAATATACAATAATGTAAAATTTTCCTTTCTGAAAAAAAAAAAATTGGTGGTCAAAATTACCAGTATTTTTAACCGACTTCAAAAAGGAAAAGATTATCAATTTTTAGGATTTTTTTTTTTTTTCGTATGCATGTTCAGGGATTATTTTTTTACCACGTAGGCTGATTTCGATAATTCTTTTTTACTCGAAAGGAGGTACTTTATGCGTGATCCCATGTTCAGATGATCTTTTCATTCAGAAAATTGTTGTTGTTGTGGGATTAAGGAAAATTGTCTGCACGAGGACTCTAGGCCTATCGGTGAGGTGCCCACCGTGAGGGTCTTTCTAAGAGGTCCTAACCCATATTTGCGCTAAGTTTCGGAGAAAACCACGGAAAACTCGGAACGGTTAGGTCGACGAACGCGCGATGGGACCCGAACCCGGGACCTGCACACTTCGCCCGTCTACCATTTCCAGTGGTAGACGGGCGAAGTGTGAAATTGAATGGAGAAATTCATAAAATTGAAAAAAAAAAGTTTGTTTTTAAAACATTGCCTAAAAGGTTGTCAATATACAGATGCTAGTAGCTGTAAGTCAACAGCTGCCAAAGTTGACCACTTTTGGCAATTTCGCCAAAAGATAAGCTTCCAAAATTGAATCCAGCTGGGCAGTGGTCCTACGATACGACGGTATATGGCTGACCATGAATACGGTATATGGCTGAAGCGTGAAGGTGCACGGTTCTGGCCAACAGCGCGGCTGCCGATCTAACGGTCTGGAGTTTTGTGCGGTTCTTTCCAGATGTAACGGGAATACCCGATAGAACCCCTTCAAAAACAGTCCTGCGCCCAAAGCACCCCTCTTTCTCAAGCAGATAACCCTTATGCAATTGCATTTTCTCTAAGTACATTATCATGAAACTTTCAGATTGATCTACTACGTGATTAGGTACTGACAGTGGCGTAGCCTTTTAATTCGCTACGAAGCCCGACAAATATCAGTTGCCATAAAACCATTAGCCTAACACTATGGATTGGACGCATTTCAGTCACTCCAGTAGGATTTTAGAAATATATATCTGAAGAGGAATCAGCGAAAGATTCCCTTACGGTCTTCGCACGAAGCCAGCGAAATGTGATTCTATGACAACGAGGAGAGCGGCGCGAGCTGGATATGTATCAAAATAGCTCAAATCTTCGCCGTGATAGTGAGCTAGCTTCGTGTTATTCCAGCAGGCGGTTTACTCTGAGTTCTCACCAAAAATGTGCGTATTCAAAAGAGCTTTTCGTCCTCTCCAGACATTTTGGCTATCTGCTAGCAATTATGGTTCCTTTCAGTTTTCATTATAGTGAAACCTGCCCTAAATGAATTATTTTCTTTACTACTTTCATATCACTAAACATTGCACTTTTTCATTGAGCAACTTATATCTGTAACCTTTTTAAAAATTAAGATAATTCTATCGTTTTTCTATGTCTATTTATTATTTAATTATTTTTCTAACTATTCAGTTTTATACCAATTTAATGTTCAATTTCTATAACGACGACTGTGTAATTGTATCCTTTCGTGTAATCATTAGCAAAGCCACCCCCTTCCCCTTTTCCACACCAATCATTCACATACATAATTCAAACACTTACTGGACGGAGAAAACTCCTTTGGAACATAGCATACGCCAATGGGTATAAATAATTTTACATCGACATAGTTTACCTTAAGAACTGCTGCGGGCCAATGGTCATTGTTCTTAATTTGAACACCGACTAAAATTCTGGTTCATTTGATTCAGTGTTCCTACATTGCATGTTTTGCATACTGCAATTGTCTCATTGTAGACTGAAGCGTTTGCTGCAGAAATTCCGATTAACAAAATCGATACTTTCGCAACAGCGGGAAGTAAGTAATGTTCCACCTGAATAGATCAGTGAAAATAAAACAGATCAGTCTACCTGAGAATGGCTAACTGCAAATGTGCGCACACGGAATGTCGCGTGTGGGACAGGGTTAACTTCAACCCTGTCGTAACAGCAAGTATGAGGTACAAGATTTTTCCCGTATTGCTAGCCTTCACACAAAATACTCCACAATACGCGTAAATTTATCTGATTTCACTCTATTACAGCTGATTACTTTTTTTTCTTTTCTTTAAGTGCACCAATTTGTTAACTGGATCAAAAAGGTATGAAGTTAAACGCGCGGTAGTTACCGTTCAGTATTACAAATATTTGCAACGATGTCGTTATTAGGTTTAAATCCATAATGTAAAGTGGAAAAGAAGATAATAAGCCAATTTTGTATACAACCACATGATTTGCAAGAACGAACATTTTTGGAATCAGTTTATGAGTGAATTATTGTGAAATTCCGAAATTTCCGAGTTCTAAGACTGACATTTTGTTTGTTGGTTTTCTATTGCATTTCGTTTTTTCCGACACTTTCCAACAAAAGTTAGAAAAGTGCTTATGAATTCGGTTTGGCTGTCTGTCCGTCTGTTTGTTTATTCTCTAACTTATGTAAATAGGCATCTATCACAATGAAATTCATATATGTTATTACTATGCACACTAAAGTGTATATTGTAAATGGTATTATAGTATAACTAGTTTTTTTGTTGTTGTTACAGGAAAGCACAAAATAATTCCATTTCAGATTAAGATCTGTAATCAGTCATTGCTTAAAGTGCAACTCAAAGCCGTTTCTCTATTTCATATAAAAGAAAATGGGTATATATTCTCGAAGCTTAAAAAAATAAACTTTTTTTGAAAATAATTCATGTAATATTTAGAGATTTCTACAAGGACAACTCTCACAAAATTTGCTTCTCAAAACAGTGATTAAAAATATGAACTGAACGGAGATTTTTAACTTTTTGACTCTGATCTAAAAATAAGTATTTTAGTGTTTAATTTGCTTTATGGGTTCGCTTACATCCTTACAAAGGCATTGCTGCAGCCATACCCCTCCTGTGCCCGTTTTTGATTCCTGGCATGGTGCATTGAATGGCCTGCTGTGGCCCCAGTGTTTTGAACACGAGCTCAAAATATCAAGCTGAAAACTGAACATCGCTCTTTCGCTGGGCACTCAGAGTTAATTAACTGACCCGAATAATTGCATAACCTTATTGGTGATCTTTGTATAAACGGTAAAACTGTGATCAAACAATTCAAAACTTCTGTCAGATTACGAACGATAGCCATTTTATTCTATGAATAATTTCACGGAACCCTGAATGCCTGAACTTCGGGTACAAATTGAACCCAATAAAACACACACAAAAGGATCCTTAAAAGAGGTCACATTTCTAATTGTAATTAACGCCTCGATGTTATGAAGAAAGATTATACGCCTGTAAAAATCTCCTCATCCACCCGGCTGGTTCAAGCGTGTTTACAATCGCACATTGTTCTTTCGAACAGCCCCTCGTCACCCTCGACTGCCCCACTCTAAATACCAAAAGCCAATAATTAATATGTTTCGAAAAGAATAAACATGAACGATGATAGGAAGAGAAAGATAAAGAAAACAAGAGACTTTGTTACTCAGTTGACACTTCTCGTGTTCAGCCAGAGGAAATGCGTACACTCCATATGTAAAGTTTGCCTTTTTGTTTTGCTTCCATGGAGGAGCATTCCCTGCAACAATGCCCCATCACATAACCAACCTTTACTTCCAAAGACAATAATAACATTAATCCGGACAAAACATTGCACATCTTGTCCGACGGATCGGAAGATGATCCAAGCACGTGTTAGGGGACGACAACAATGAAAAAATGAAACTCAGACAATCAACATCGAAGAGGATTGGGACGCTTTCTTGATAAAAGCGATACTCGGCTATTATTTGTTCTAGATTCGATGCAGATTAAAAGGGAGATGATACACTCCATCGATTTCGGAAGAGTGTTTCTGGGTAATGGACCAGTGTCTACTTTAATTGTTTTGATCTCGATTCTTCTATTTCATGGATCTAAAATGAACGTATGTTTTTAACTTTTTCGACTCGGACAGATGCTCCCTACTAGTTGGAAAGACAGCCCTTTCTAAACTCTTGTCTTTCGAAAAGCATTGGCTATGGAAAATGAGCTGCCCTTTTACTTGAACAAATGAAACTGTCATTTCCAAGAATGGCTGCGAGATATGGATGGACGCGAGACGACTTTTTTCGAGACGAGACAGAGATTTACAGCTTTTTTGCGATACACGGCAAACATTTTTAACATTATGATACAGGGATTTTGCGAGACGATACAAAGCTTTTCGGCTGTCTTGCGAGACGTGAGACGACTATTTTTCGTCTCGCGTCCATCCCTACTGCGAGACAAGAAAATGGGGGAATGCCGTCTCGCAAAATCCCTATAGTCTTCTCATAAACCACACGCGCGCGCGGGGCCTACTTTTCCAAACTCAGTAAAATACAATTTTTTTAGTATAACTTTAATATCAATGTTAACTTTAATAAATTAAAAGTATGCCATACTTTGAAGACCAATCACTCTAATCCGAAAGTGTCCTTGAAAATACAAAGGGTGTTTACACATTTTTAGAACGATTTCGGGGTCGTTTAAATTATGCTTAAAATGTAAAGACTATTTTTTTAAATGTTCGATCTGATAGCCCTTTTTCTGGACTATAAGTCTGCATCGTGATTTCCATGATAGAAGAGCTTTTCGTA
The DNA here is from genome assembly GCA_038373885.1 of Cheiracanthium punctorium. NCBI lineage: Eukaryota > Metazoa > Arthropoda > Arachnida > Araneae > Cheiracanthiidae > Cheiracanthium > Cheiracanthium punctorium. Next base: position 195,858 of record JAWZYV010001389.1, on the reverse strand, counting down.
AAATTTCCAGGGGTATTGCTTTCCATTCCTCTTCCACTACTTTCCAGAGGACATCTATCGTGGTGGGTTTGTGTTTAGAAAGAGCTCTTTTTAACAGTGGCGGCTCATGGAATACAGCAAGTACAGCCGGGCTGCACTTGAAATTATCAGCACATACTTTAAAATAATTTATTCTACTAATTTTCCTAAATTCAGATTAAAATTGCGGAATTCCTACGGTAAATTAAAAAAATCTCCGAAAAAAATCGAACAAAAAAAAAAACGTATTGTGGCCGGATCGCTCATTCAGAAAAAAAGCACTTTATAATCTTCCCGCAATTCAATTGAGAAAATCTTTGGTTCAGCCCAGAGCACTGAAAAGAAAATTGGCAGCACCGTTGCTATGACAACGACTACGTAAGCAGCCTCTCTGGCATAGGGAGTATGCAGCTGATACAGCCGATGAAAGATTTTTTATTTAGAGGACATGGCGAGCGAGAAAATTCTTTAAACACAGGAAATTTTAAAGAGCTTTTAAAATTATTGATATCCGAATAAAAACAACGCCTTTTTATGGGAACATCACTGACCGATTCGCATGTTTAAAAGAAAGGAGGATTGATTTGACTTATAAAAAATAAATAAGTTTTCTTTTTTTTTTTTCTTTTCTTCTCAAGTTATCGTTACAAAAGAAAATTCTAAGGAAACTTCGAATCAGACACGGATTAATGCAATTTTGAGGATAAGAGCGGCTGGTTGAAATTTATGTCCATTTTATAGAAGTAAAATAGGATCTCTTTCATTTTTTATGTAATTTCTTTTTTTTTTTTCTCGGTGAGGGCTTAATCCGCCAGCTTTCGAATTCAGTAACTAAGATTTTCCAATCCTGTCCGGAGGATAGGGGGGGGGGGGGACTCATATGCTTCCGGCTGCACTAACAGTTTTGACCACGGGCTGCCACTGCTTTTTAACAGACCAAAGGCACAATAGTCCATAGGTAAAACGTCAGGGGACTTCGCAGGAATATGTAGAAAAGGTATATATGCAATACTTGTATCAGTATTCATTTTTTCAAGGAATGCAATGGTAGTTTTCGTAGTATGACGCTTCGAATTTTGCGTTGAGCCACATGCCTCGGCAAAAGCTGGTGAACATTATGTTTTTTAGCTTTTTAAGTTGTAAATCTTGGTTTAATATTTATTTATTGTTGCTACAGACAGTATCTAAAGACTTTGCAATTGATCTCTGTGTTGGCGGATTTTTTCTTGTTACCAGCGATTTCACTTTAGAAACATTTGAAACAGTACGTACCTTTTCCGGATATTCGTTTGGAGTCTTTCCATGTAGAAATAATTATTGACGGTTTTTACCTTGCCGATTAATAATGTTGCTTATTTTGCACTTAGAAATTTTAATACCATGCATTTCACAACGTTTTTGAATTATGGAATAAGAATATTTCACTTCGGAAAGCGCAAACGCATATCCTTCAATCCACAGCTGGTTTACATATGACATTTTTAAAGAAGAATAAATTTAAAAGTAGCAGACGATATTTCTCATTTCAAATGAGCAGCAGCCAAAAATTTTTATTCTGAAACATTTACTTTTTTTAATTCGTTCTCTTTTTTTAATTCGTTTTCGAAATCGTTCTAAAAATGTGTAAACACCCTCTGTATGTAGTGGAACGGAAATAACCTACTGTCTAACTAATTCTGGTGACTCGGACACTGTTACTAACCTCTAGGAATCCAGATATTCGTGTATTGTACAGCTGCTATGGATACCTAGATATTGTGTCCTTGTGGTTTTTCGAATTGACCGATTCAAATTATATCCAAGACTGTACGAAAGAATCTATATATTATTTTGAAACATGTTTTTCTTTCGACAACCGAATTGAGAGAACGGCTGGGTGTAAAAACTCGGTTGAGGTGTCTGAAGGAAGGTTTCGGCCCGTAGATGTGCCATCAAAAGAGGAAATCAGAAAAAGCGAACGGTTTAGGCGTGGTTGAACGGCAAAGGTGCAAATTTTCGCCATAGAAATAACATTGTGGTTTATTAACGCAGACGATTGCCTTAGCTCCGTAAGATTTGATTTATATTGCATTCGTTTGTAAATGTTGTGTGGCAAATGTGGCAACAGTGTGTAGTGACAATAAATGTGTTGTTCTAAATTCTGATTAGAATAAGAGCGATATAAAAAAAAAATAAATGAAAACCGACTTCGAATTACTTCACCATATATAAAAATTAATCGCATTCTAAATTAAAAGGCTTTGGCCAAATTTTCACGAAGTATAGCAGATATTGCCAATTTGAGTTAAGTCTTGGAGACTTATTTTTTGACGACAAACCTGGCGATAACTCGCCAAAACTGGTAATATTTCGCCATAGAAATAACATTGTGGTTTATTAAAACTCATTGTTGGCAGCTAAAAACGCCTTCTTTATTTTGACGCTTTATCGCTTATCTGTTAATCTGGAACGTGTTTTTACTGTATCCACTAATTTAGAGAAATGCTAGGTGTAAGAGAATTTTTAAAGTCTAAAAAAGGCTTTAGCCTGTAGATATGTGATCAAAAGAGAAAAAGTCGAACAGATCAAACATGGCGGAACGGCAAATGTGCAATTTTTCGCCATAGAAATAACAGTGTGGTTTATTAAATACATTTTTCTGTCATAAAAAGCCTTCTTTATTTTAGCGCTTTATCGCTTTATCGCTATCGCTAGCACTAGGGTGAAATTTCGTTGACGCCCAGACTTTGTCTACTCGATTCTGTCGATAGGATTTGTAGACAGGTTTTGTAGAGATGAACTGTCACGGTGGAAATCTTTTTAAATGTGTTTACCACATAACGCGGAAGGGGGGGGGAGGGGAGAATAAGTCTGACAAGGTTTGCGATTTTTGGTAATTGATCGCCAAGTTTGCGGCCAAAAAAAAAAAGAAAAAAGTAAGAAAGAAACTTAAAAACCGAACCATGCCTGGCGATGGTTGTAAAATAGCTTTAGTAGGCAAATTTAATATAGATATTAATTCCAAAGATGTGTTTTATGCAACGAGAAAGACAAATGTAGCACACTCATGGATCATGATGCTCATTCCGAACAGTATTTAAAATTGTGAAGTATAGTTGGAATATGCATGGCGAAGATTGTAAAACAGTTTTAGCAGCTATAGATTTCGATTCCAAAGAAGTGTTTTGTAGAACAAGGAAGAAAAATACGGCACGGCTATGAATAATGATACACTTTTCAATTTAATGAAACAAGGAAGAAAAATAGGGACGGTGCATGGATTATGATACGCTTTTAATATATAGCACTTTAGTGAGTATTTAAAATATGAAAGTGTTTCAGATTTTTTTCAAACTTTTCTCCATAGAAATACATTGTGGTTTGTTAACGACATTGACGGCAGTTATAAACTCCTTCTTTAGTTAGCGATTTATCTTTTATTTCTTTAATTTTTCAGTTTTCTGTCTGATACTGGATCTTTACCTTCGAGTGTAGCTTGAGAAAAGGCAAATAAAGCAGAGAGCGCGCGATCGCTATTTGGCGGATTAGATTTTTTTGTCTCTTGCAGAATTCCGAAATTTTTCACTATTTTCGCTTCATCCTTTTGGCGTTTACCTTTCTGCGCCCGTATTTTCTCATGGAATGTTGTATGTCACTCTTTCAATGGTTAGATCGAAGAATGCTGTGGCAGTCAAGATCATTTAAGAGAATTCACCTGGACGTTTCGTGGCCGATGACTTTACCCAAAATATCGTCTTCAACGAAATGCTCAATTAGAATTTAAACTGCATTTGCTCATTCGTCATTTAATATCTACTCTTCTTCTTTTTTTTTTTTTTTTTTTTTTTTTTTTTTTACTTAATAAAGATAGTTAAAAACGAATTTTAAGGATTTCAATCATTTCATCGTCATTGTGCAGTTTCTAAGAACTGGCGTGAAACCTTTTGTTTACTTTCTGTCACAAGTCATGTTCCGTCCGCGTCGCTCTTTGATTTTTCCTGTTAGTTTTGTTCAAGACCTTGGTGACATTCTTGATCGTTTCCATTTATTTTTGAATATTACAGTCAATAAAGTGACCGTCGAATTCGACGGATTCCAGCTAGTGTCAGAATACATTCGGAAAGTCCAACAATGGAGCCATCCAATGGAAGGTTTAAAGGCCCTTGAAATGTTTCACATGAATCAAACAAAATAAATAAAATAAACTACAGGGGAAAACATTTTCAAATGTTAAAAAAAATAACCATTTAACTACAGCAATTTAACGGGAATGTGGTGCGAATGTACAGTGATACTCGAACACGGATATCTTCAGATACAAGACACTGGAAGCAAGATCGGTACTATAAGTATACCCTATAGTACAAATCTTGCTCCCAGTGACTTGCACCTGAAGAAATTCCTGTTCGGGCATTACTTTTCCACTGATGAAGACTGCAAACTGTGGCACGCTGTCTCCTTTCTCAGGGGGCAGATTTCTATGACAGTGGATTACAAAAACTTATCCTAAAGTATAACAAGCGTTACAGTTGAGGTTATTCTTATACTAAGAAGTAGCTGAAATATTTTGCTGCATCTTTTGCAATAATTTTTTCCAGGTAATAATATTTTGTTCCTTTTTCTTGGCTTTAGAAAACTTACTTTCCGGACGACTCTCTTAAAAAAAAGACATTTCTTTCCGGTCCCCCTTCCTTCTAAGGCTGCGATTTGAAAACTGAAGTTCGGTTGTTTCTGAAAGTTTCGTGACTGGCAGTAGAGGTTTATCGTTAGCGTATAGTAAAATTTGCCATTAATTTATTCTAGAACAGGGTCAATTATTTTTTCGTACTACAGTCTTAAAAGCAGAGTTCCACCACCATGGTCGAGTTCGTGTTAGCGAGGTTCCTCGATCTGTTTTAACTTCACTTTTCATTTCACATTCACCCCCATCCTTTTTTATTATTTTAATCGTAAAGTGTCTGCTCTGTACGAAAATAAAACAATGGAGTGGACGCCAGAGTTCTTTTTTTGAATCGCGAAAACGCCTTCTTGCTCGTTGGAGCGTTTAAGCTTTCCAGAAGGACAGAATTGCGAGAGCAGCCTCGTTTCTGCGACACCAGATGGGAACAATTCGAGAGAAATTGGGCTGATTCGGTTCTTTTCATTAAAATGCAGCTAAGAGAAAAACACTGTGGCCACGGGGAAAGCGAGAATGCCTATTGAGTTATAAATAGAGTGTTGTACATCGATGCCGTATTCATTGAATTCATAATTTTCCTTCGAGTGACCGCTGTAGTATTGTTGCTATGGTGAATTGTATTTTAGGAAAGTACAGCCTAGTGTAGCCCGTCGGCCAGATATTGGAGTAATTTGCAAGAATAAAATAATAGACTTAATTCTGTGACTAGCTCGTTGTCTTCACACTGACCGAAGGTCAAGACTAACGCTTTCTCTGGACGTCGAAAGAATGAGGATGGGTGGCAGACGAGACGAGACAGACACTTTTATCAATATTGTGTAAGGATTTTGCGAGGCGAGAACAGCCCTATATTTCGTCTCGTGTCAAAGATTGTGCATTACATTTGAGTATTTTCAGTCATTTGTTAGAGGTATGGCTAGATAAAATTATGCTTGGTTCTATGACGTTCTCATTGCTCTCATTTTCCCAGAAAGATTTAAGAAGTTTTAAAGATATCCGATTAGGATGAAACGTGAGTTATATATCAGTATTTTCAAACATTTATTAGAATCACATGAAGATATAATTATACTAACTTTGTTTTATGATGTTGTCATTGCTTTCACATTTATCATTTAGCTTCCCAGATAAGATTGAAATTTAAGATATTCAAAAGACATTCAACGAACGGCATAATAGTATATCTTTAAATCCTAGGGCCATACAAAATCCACCGTATATCATTAGAACGACCGTGACTCACATATATTACTCTTCTGAATATCCACAGACAAACCATTTTAAACATTTGCAGGATACTTGCAAAATATATTTGAATGGTCAGCAGAGATATACCTGTACTCCTCTGGCCTCACACATGTCAATAGAACGTCCATATCTTATCCTAGGGGCTATTCCCAAGACTCCGATAAGGTTCCTCAAACTCCATTGATAGGATGAATTCCTTTCACATTGTATTTTGAAATCGTTGAAAGTGCTTTTGTTCTTCCTTTCGTCGCAATATCGACAAAATTCACCAAATTCCCAAATTCCAATTTGGTAGTAACTCCCCCCCACACACACACACATACACACAAGTTATATTTCTATAAGTGTTCTCTCGCAGGTGATCCTTTCCAGACTTTTACCGGATACCTGCTGTATAATTATTGGATATACTTTATCCTAATGGAAATGTCACGCATAAACAAGGATCAGGCATCCTGCTTGAGACAAGGGATGTATCACGGTTGGAAATCCTCACTAAGCATTGTGGGACATGTTTCAGTGCGTTTGGCTTCTATTTAAGCACAAGTTGAATTGCAGTATCACGACTAATTCCAGTTTCCAGAAATTCTTAAATAAGGACTTTTGCATTGCTCGAATAAAATACTTCTTGCAATCATCACCAATCATTAGAATGAAAGAAGGAACAGGGTTAAGTAAGGCTTCGGTAATTTTTCTTTCCTACTAAACTCTTCATCTGCTATCATTATAAAAAAAGAAATCATAATTTTGTAGATGAACTTAGTCAGACCAAACCCTAAATACCTAAAGTTTTACCATTGGTGTGTCCTTCTTGTCCAATAAAGACAACTAAGATCAATATTTAGAAATATTCTGATGTTTTCAAAATATTAAATAAAAATTATGTTTCAATTATGCTACCCTAAATATAATAGCTAAACCTTGCCCCTTTTTTTAGACATAGGCTGTACATTGCTTCGTTTATAACAAAAAATAATAGTCATATATTTTGTTCATTAACAATGCAAGTTTTTAACAATTCATCAACATTATTTAGTTTAGATTTATTAATGAAACATTATGGTTTTATTTAACTAGGACTTCAGCGTGTGCTATTGTTTTCGCTGAATATTGTTACAGAAAACACTGTTTAGTTTTCAGGTTTGTAGCTTAAAAGTCCACTGCATATGGAAAGTTCTTGTAAACAGTCCAGTTGATCCGGATGAAACACAAAGTTTATTGGCTCTAGAAACTCGACGAACAATCTCGGATACAAACCTCATCGAAATTACCAAGCAATAGCTCGATCTTCAGCATATCTTAGAAATAGGGATGGACGCGAGACGACTTTTTGCGAGACGAGACGGAGATTTATAGCTTTTTTGCGAGACGAGACAAGCATTTTAACATATGATATAGGATTTTGCGAGACGAGACAAAGCTTTCGGCTGTTTTGCGAGACGCGAGACGCCAATTTTCGTCTCGCGTCATCCTACTTAGAAACTTCCTCAGATGCTGTATTTCGCATACAATGAAATCCTTGCACGGTCTAAAACTCAGAGTAAATTCTTGTGTGGAGCTCTCAACTGCTTCTCAACACACAAAAATGAAGAATTCACAAACAGATGTCAAAATTAGTCTTCTCAAAGCAAGCAAGAAAGCGTCGCTTACACACAGTTCTCAACGCAGTTTGCTCTGCAAGCAGTGACTCAAAACTGACTGCTTGAGCATGACCGTACTCTTCTTATATAATCTTTCGGAACTTTCTGGCGAATTTCACGAGATTCCATTTCTAGAAAAACCCCAATCAATCGCGCACCTTGATTGCCTAATACTAATGCTATTGCGTAAAACCAATGCAAGAAAGTGAACATTAAAGTCCCATTTAAAAAATCGCGTAAAATATTCACCCTGCTTGACGATTTTTTGGCATATAACGCCAAATTTGGCGACAAAAGAAAGTCTCTAAAACTGAAGTCAGCTATGTGAAATCACTAAAATTTGGAGACAAATCGCCAAACCTGTGTTAAACAATGGGAAACCCAAATCTTTCTATCTCACGTTCCAGTCAACCGATTACAAAATTCAAATTTTAATTATTCGACTCTTAAAATACGAATTTTAGCCTAAATTTTACCCCTGAAGGGCAGATCACTCTGAAAATTCGTAACAATGTACTACAATCAGCGACCCGTGCTTAAAACTCGCAACAGTCCGTCAGTTTACTGTCATAGATTTTAAAGGTCTATGCTTATCGGCGTGTGGTCGTAATACACAAATTTACGCCATGCTATAGAGAGCATAATTTTATAAACTTCTATAATATATATTTGTATTTTTTTCAGTAGAAGAACATCTCTAACATACACTTTGAACAATGTCTGCCCACAGATATAGTGCATTGGAAGTACAGAGTTGTCGCAAAAAGATGTTAGCATTTATATGGTACTAGAATTATATGTATTATGGTATTTACAATATAGCTCTCATAGCAAATTACAATTAAGTGGTTATATCTTTTTGGACAACCTTCTATTTAGTGCGCTCCTAAAAATAATTATTTTAACACTTGTCTCCTTAACTTCTTTGTAATACTCAACTTTTGTAACCCTTTTTTAATGTTATAGTATATGGCATAACGAGAACGTATGTTCCTTTTGTGGCAGTCTGTACTTATACTAATTAAAGAGAGTATTACTTGTCATAGATTATTAGCTTTCATCACGGTAGGAGACTATTAGAGGTTTTGGCCAGTTTCATGTTTCCACTACATTCTTTATCTCGTACTGTTATAAATCTTTATCTCGTACTGTTATAAAAACATTATTCTGTCGTTTACGGCAATTAAAAAGCAAGTAGACAAATGAACAGAAAAGTCAAAACAGGCAGACTAAACAAAAAAAAAACTATTTTAAGAATTAGCAACACATTAAAAAGTGAATTATATCAACAGAACCCGTGAAAAACGTACATCGATGACAATCTTATAGATATGGGTTTCTCCAGCTTTCTGAAAAATGTTGTTTTTTTACGCCGGGACTGTGATAGCAGAGTGGCTTTGTAGGATGTAAAATAGTTTTCGTAAGAGGGGACCCTTATGAAGCTTTTGCCCTGGTGCACCGTCTCTGCAAATCGGTCCCTGGTTTCATGTCAATGACAAATGTCTAAGAAACATCTTGGAATCCACCCGATACAGTGGCGGCTCGTGGGTTATTTAAGAGGAGGTTCACAAAACAATTTTCGAAAATTAAATAGGAAGATACGACGCACCTTACAAATTAAAATAGATTTGCGTTTCCAGCAGTTAATGGAAAACAATGCACGCGAATAAAAGAAAACAAGTCATCTTTGCAGGGCCGTACCCAGAAAACAAATTTCAGGGGGGGGGGGGGACCAAGACGTGGAAAAGGTTAAATTTTTCACAAAAAGACTTCACTATTATTGTTTTGTTAACAAAATTTTAAATTTCGGAGGGGGGGGGACGGACCCCTGCCCCCACCCTTGGTACGGCCTTGCATCTTTGGTCTTACATTTTGTCACCAAAATAAGTTTTAGCAAAGGTACTGTCTTGATTCATTTTATTTCCATTTTTTTTTCAAAGGATACTATTGAAAAATGCCATTGCTTTAGCTCCGAAACACGTCTTTCACTCGCATCTAATTTACTTTACACTAGTTTGTAAAAAAATGATGTAGAGAAAAATGATAAAATAAAGAAAATATTAAGAAAATGAAAAAAAATTAATTAACTAACCGAATGTAACAAACCAATTGAAAATCCGGTAGCTATACCGCAAAAACTGGAGCTGTGTGCACGATGAAATAGTGCAAACGGAATGATTTCATCAGTGCCGTACACTTTTCCAGCTGTCTCGGCTTCTCATAACAGAGAGCGGTTCAGGGGAAAAATTTTCCGTTCGCACGTGCGATTGATTCAAGACTGCTGTAGTAACCTACACTACAGTGCGTTAGTTATAATCAGCCTATTTATTAGGTTGTAACGAAAGTTTCCCGCCACCACAAATATCGTCTGCAAACAGTTCACTTTGGTGTGTTTGCTCATATTTTGTCAAATATTTGACATTTGAAAGAAAGATACTTGCTTTAGAACACTGTGTTGTTAAAAAATATCGTTATCAGTAAGTACAAGGTGTCTGAAATGGAACTATCACGTTACTGGATTAGAACCATCATTTACTTCCAGTTCTGTTGCAAAAAGTGCTACAGAAAGTCAAAGAATTATGTGTGTAATTTAGATTCTAATGTTGTATCATAATGCACTGTGAAGGTTTGGTACTGAAAGTTAAAAAACAGGGTCTATGACATTCAAGGAGCAGAGCTCTCTGGCCGGCCTACTGATGTTGATGAGGGCCACCTGCGAGACCTTGTGGAAGAAGATCACTATTTAACCACTTGAGAGCTAGCTAAAGAGTTGGACATTAATGCCATGCCCATTAGCCATGCTATGCATCACATAAACTTCATGTATAAGTTCAATCGCTGGGTGCCGCATGAGCTGACTCAAGCAGATTTGCCGGAGAACTTTCGTTACAACCCGATAATAATAGTGGGGGGGGGAGTAAAATTCACGTTTTAAATTCACATAAATCTAGAAGTGGGCTTAATATTTGTTTTAAATTTAATTTGTTAATCTGTTTATTCTTTAGTTTTTCCTTTGGGGGTTCACGTGCTCATGTGCTCAAATGGAGGAGCCGCCACTGCACCCGAATAGAATATAGTTGAAGTGTTTAAGTTATCTAAATCGGTTATGCCGTTCCCGCGAAGTAGGTGACCAAGCATAAAGAAAAAGAAAAAGAAAATATTCGCTGAATAAGGAATCTTCTCCTTTTCTGATGCTTTATTGCTTTTATCTTATATTTAGCACGATTTGGTTTTTAGGTCCTTACACATGTTAATGTCGTACTTAGTGGTACTTTTTAGCTTTCTTACTACCTATCGTTTGGCGCAGAGTATCCTACCTGCAATGAACCTCAACCAACCAACCTACACTCTGAGTCAGTACAAAAAGGATAAAGTTTTTTTTTTTTTTTTTTTTTTTTGGTGGGGGGGGGGGGGGGGAATATAATATCTAAGTAATTTGTCACATTCAAAATAACAGTCAAGCATTTAATTTACACATTTTTATTTATTTACTAGCTGAATGTCCGCTCTCCGCACGGTAGGAAACGAAAATGTTTCTTACGTGACATAAAAAAAGTATATCAGTGTCGTTCGCAATTAGAAAATAAGAATCAAATAAGAAAAGCCCTACGGTTTGCAGAGGAAAACTTTCAAAATATCTTCAATACACAATCGGAAATTTTAAAAGCTTTTTTTTGGGGGGGAAATTATCGAAAAATCGAAAAAAAATCGTGGAACGATTGGGTTTTCAGAATTTTAAAGTTGATTACGGACTATTCTATATCGTTTTGCATATCTGTACAAAATTTCAAGCCGATCGGTGGGGAAGGAGTTCCCGGACAAACAAACAAACTTTCACATTTATACGACAGATTCTAACAATTATCATCTTTATTCTATCCCCGTGAGAAATACCTGTCAGTGTGTCTTTTTAAGGGCTTTTAATGCGCTGAAAATCGTCCAGGAAGTAGTCACCTGGCGCAACCGTGGAAATAAATACTTAGAAAAACGAAAGGGGAAAAAACATCCAAATTTGCTGTTAGGTGCTTTTCCCCACTTCATTTCGGCTGTACAAGAGACACGAAATATCCTGAAACATGCACGAAATATACACGAAATATCCATGTTCCTTGGGAATGTTTCTAATTTGGAAAACAAGACAAATGAACCATGCCGAAAGCATTGGTTCTAAAACGTTTTCCGACGGTCTCATTTCCGCATGCACTACAGTTAAATCTCATTAAAATGAACTTCATTTCATTAACAAATTTTTCAGTATTACGAATTGGAACTTTGGTTTCTAGAAATTCGTCATACTGAGATTTTACTGTACTGTGCTGTGCAACGAGGAGTTAACCACTTCGTGCAGACTTTTGAACTGCTTTGGAAACGAACTAAGGATGTTAAACATTGGAAAAAATTGATAATGGTTGTTAACTAAACGCACTATGAACTAATATTAACAATCAACCTATGTGTCTCATGCAGTGGCGTAGCCCGAAATTTTTCATGCGGGGTCTACGACTACTGCAACCCATGTATACGTGTGTGTGATAAGGGAGTGTAGAATATACATTTTAAAGGCAAAAAATTTCTTATGGGGGGGGGGGGATTGTGAACCACCCTAAATCCCCCTTGGCTACGCCACTGGTCTCATGCAACTTTCCGAAAAAATTCTTCCGCCGAAGTGTTACCGGCTTAAAGAAATACGGGAAGTTCCGTATATTTAGAATATTTTTCTGGGTGTTTCGCAACTCATTGCTCGCATTCAAGACTCATTGCTCGTAGTAGTTCACAATGCAACTTGTAAAGAGACATTTTAAATTTTTTCCAGCCTCTAGTGCAATTGAATTTTTTAAAAAGCTGTTCAAAAGTCGCATGGTTTCCAAAAAGAACAGCAGCCTTAATCAATGCCCTTAGGACAATGATCTGTATGAAATGGTATAATCAATCGTAGTCTTTCGTTTTTCCCTCTAAAAGATTTGCCAGAGTTGCAAACAAACACTCTTATCAAGAGCTCATTCTTCTACAAACATCAATAATTTGTATTATTATTATTATTATTATTTTATTTTATTTAAAAAATAAACAAACAGAGTAACGTTTCTAACCCATTTCTGCCTACCGTCCCTTTTTTCGGATACTCAAATTTTAGCATTTTCGTAGTCAGTCGCAGAAATTTATAAACGTTAATTAATTTTCCTAGCCTTAATTCATGAGTGTTAAATCTCAGTTCCACAAAATACTTGAACATGACTAAGTGAGATATAAATTTTTAACTTTTTATACATATTTTTTTTTCTTTTTTTAAGAAACTACCACTTATTGTCCATGCAGTTGACGTCATAAATTTATCTATTATTGCTTGCAGCAAAGATTGAAGAAAGTCATGCAAACAGTCTGGAGACAGATGGGTTAAAATGTACTGCAAACAACGACTGCGCACAAATCTTAATTCATTGAAAGTTCATCGGGTGCCTTACATGTCCCCACATTAGATTACGGGCCCTGGACCCAGGATGAGACGAACCCCATTCTCCCCCCCCCCTTTTTTTTCCCTCAGCCGTGTGCTACACTAAAATTGCATTGTTATTTCTTACCCATACTCTGTTTAGAATGTAATATAGCCTGGAAATATGTGAAATAATTATGGTTACTATTTCATAAGTCCAAACTATATTTACAAAATTATGTTACTTAAAAATGACAAAATGACAAGTACCCCATGAATGTATTCAGTTTCATACTAACAGAGCTAAAGTTTAGGATTACTAGTAATGGTTGCATTTGACTTATTTAAAACAAAACCTTATACATCATAAAATTTCCATTCAGTTACTCCCCCCCCCAAAGGGACCATGGGGCAATTGTCCCTCCTGTCCCTTTCTCTGGGATAGACTGGCAGGAAAAAAGGATGGCGATAATACGCACACAAGTTCACAAAACTTACGCACTGATAATTTTACTAAAATTTCATGATAAACAGTTTATTATAAAAATGTTATTTTAAATTTTAAGCTACAATTAGCTGTAGTCTTCTAAAATTTCGTTTGATGATAAATTTATTCAAAATATTTTTTCTAGTTTGTATTAGTTATAGTAATTAAAAATTGAAACTGCATCGGGATGGACTCGTTCCCCCCCCCCCCTGGGCCGGGCTCTGGACTCAGGCATGCACCCAGCCCCACCCTTGTGGGTTCATGGTGCCTTGTAATGCTCCAAAATAAAAACTTCAGTACAACGGATTTCAAGAAATCAAAGATTAAATTCGTTGTAGGGAAATTTCATTATGACTCAATTTGTAAAATAGGATTTTTTCTTAATAGAAATGTTTCATTCGTTATTCTGAAATATTGGCTAAAGTGGAGTTCTTCATAACGAGATTTTACTGCATTCTTTGTTTTCGAAATGATGTACATGGATGTTAAGTCTGTATCACTAACATACGTAAACATCATCCCATTAATACAGCCCAATAAACTGAAGTAAAACATTTTTCATTTGGAAAGTGGGAATAAAAAATTACATGGAAGCAAACAAACAAAATCATTGTATAGATGCAACAGTGTACAGAAACTTTCCGTTTCGTTCTCTCGTCTCGCGCATTATTTGGGGTTTCTGACCCAGATAAAAAAATTCGAAACCGGGACCTCTTTAAAAAGTATTCTTTTTTCGAGTTGGCAGACGAACTCCTGATTCTGTTATGCTCTGAAAGGCCGCTGCCGACTCAAAAAGAAGATTTAAGCTTATCTCGGAGGATTAAGTGTGGAGTATTTGCTGTTTGGGTATCTACTGCAGTGTCGAACGAGTTAGTTACAAGTTTGCTTGCGAAGGGAACGCGGGATGCTTCTAAATGAAACACGCTGTACATTTTGCAATAAAAAATGCTGCTGAAGGAAATTCCGAAGGCCATGGAAACAGGACAGGGAGAAGCTGAAGTACGTGGAGATTTAACCATGTGAAGCGTAAGCACTTTCACACCAATATGGAAGACCAACTGGATAGACTGCCCAACCCTGAAAAAGTGCAACCGTGGCCATCGATCCATTTAACTACAAACAACATGGCGATCGATCGAAGCGCCTATCTGGTGTCACAGGGCTAAAGAAGTTTTCTGACACAGCTGGCTGTGTCCCTACTGTAAACACAAAGCTGTATCCAGATGTGAACACAAAACTCCCTATCTCGCGTTCTAGTAAACCGATTTTGATGCAACAAAATGGAAATTTTGATTATTTGACGCGTAAATAACGAATTTTAAACTTTTTCGTTAAAGGGAAAGAAAACCCAGAAATTCGTAACACTGTGTTAGAAAATGTTTTACAATCGAATCGTTAGGCAAGATTTGCCTTTCTTGTCCTAATGCTGAGTCCACTTCCAATGGTACTTCTAAATTTTCGCGACCTTCAGTTTTGCAAAACGATTTAATCCAGCAAATGCTTGCGTGGTCGCAGCCACAGCGCTGACCGAAAAATCATTATGAAGTTATTAATAGACCCATCATGCATTATCTCCCCCGAAACAATGCTACTCATTGGAAGCTAGTTTACTGGAAGGGTCAACTTCTATTGGAATAGCCTTACGCACTAAATGTTTTCGTTTATGTACATTTTCCCTCCAGAAGGTTAAAGTTCTCTGACTCGTTGTACTCTCTCTCTTGTCAGCTGGAGGGTCGTGAAGAGATACCAAGCCGCTGAAGCATTTCGGTGTTCCATCAAGCCATGTTTGTTCTTTATCGAAATCCGGATTAATGAAGAAATAAGCACGACAGACAAGTTCGTCAGGGAATTACTAGCGTGCGGGCACATTTTTCGAAGGAAGAAAATTTATATATATATATATACCCGATGATCGATCTATCGTGATGACATATTTTCATTCTGCCCAGTCATAACATCATCTCAGTGACATAGCAAAATTTTCCTCCTATAAATGTACATTATTGACTCTACTGCCTTCATTAGATATTTATTGTCTATCATAGGCACCTCAATAAAGTGTTTTCTATCACTTTCTTCTACGTTTAAACTTGAATACAGCGTTTAAAGATGGAGATAAATTTTAGTTCCGAAACTTTTTTGCAACACTTTCCAACAAAGTTGATTAGGATCTCGATTTGCCCGTCTGTCCACGCTCTAACAGTAATCGATTGCTACTAAGTTTATGTAGTACGTTATTTCTGTATGCTTTACTATATACCCCATTGAAGCTGGTGCATGTTGTATTATAGTTCTTTTGCAAAAGTACGCCAAAAAGTTCAAATGCGTGACGCTCTATGGGCAGTCATTGTTTAAAGTGTATTTTGGAGGCATTCATCTTTTTCAAAGAAAAAATAATACGCGTTATTAAGGTTTCGATTTAAAAGAGAAAAACTGTGCACCGAAAATAGTGTCTGCAGCATTTATAGTTCTTATACTGGAATACTCTAAAGAATTCTAATGCATTAAGACAGTTGAAGACACATTCATCCATTGTAAGCACAACGCAATGTGTTAACGCATTCATCATTGTTACTCTTCATGTAAGTGATGGAAATTGATTTTCAAGTTTTGTAGATATTTATCATTGCTCGTGCAAATGTACGATATTCGCTCATAAATTTGCACATGTCAGCGAGCGAATGGGTCAACCATAACTAAGAAATAACATTCTGTTAGAAAATGTTTTATATTCTATGCTTTCGATTTATTTTTCTTGTTTTTAGAGTCCACCGGAGGTCGAATAAAATAACCTTGTCCCCACTCACACATACATATACATTGATTATAACGTTACATTGTTCAAGAAGTAGTACTTGCGCCAGGGCCGGCCCAAGGGGGGTGCGAATGTAGGCGATCGCCTAAGGCCCCGCGCTTATAGAGGCCCCGTTCCTGGGCCATTTTATTGCTATCTCATAAGACAAGATAGAGAAGAGGCCCGGCTCTTGCGCTTCGCCTGGGGCCCCGCACGCCTCTCGGGCCGTCTCTGCTTGCGCATACGCGGAAATAAAATAGTTGGAACGTGTCTTATAATCCATGTTTCCGGCATGATTAGTCTCTCGTTTTTTACTTAGTCGCTTACGTAAGGCACACACTGCATAATCTATGTCGTACAATCATTGTTTGGAAGAATCACCTTCCTGAAGGAGTCCTAAAATCAGTCTCCGGAAGAACTGCGCAAAAAAAGATAAATAAAAAATAAAAAAACGATTCCGCTTATCAGTTTTTGTTTGGAGGTATTCGTTTCCAATGTTTTATATTCGTTCGCCCAAAGGCGTGCACCCTTTCTCCACTCGATAATCGTTCGTCGCCAAGTTCCCTAATTAGCTCTGAGAAGAAGACAAGCAATTATTGCGGATGTAGGAAACGAGGCAGTGTATTAAAAAATCGTTATTGGATGTTTAATGCCTGGAGCGTATGTGTGTGAAAGGTGAATAGCCTCCCATTTATAGAGAGTACATTTTGGAATTCAAATGAATTCAGTTAAACAACAAAGAATTCCAGATTTTAACCAGCACTACATTTTTATTTTTAAAAAAAACAGACTTGAAACTTAAAAAACAGATGTTTATCATCTTTCATAGATTCAGCACCTTTAGTTCGATAGATAAGATCGTTATGATGTTTTGCACGTTCACGATCTTTTGAAGACTTTTTTTTTACGAGATGTTGATTTCTCGTCTTCGGTTAGTTTCTTTCTAGGGAGGATGGCCGCCCTTTATTTTGAAAAGGGAAACAAACCGACATTGCCAATGCATTTTTGCATATTTGAGAGAGAGAGAAGATATCGACATCAAAACATGAAATTAAAGAATTTATTCTGCATGATTCAAAACATAAATATACAGAATTAAAATAAATAAAACATTTAAAAAGTATATTTTGAAATTTAAAAAGTGAAACTCCCAAAATGTTCGAAGTTTGGAATTAATATCACTCTAGAGCTAAAATCTGAAATTATCCCACTCTATGGTCCGCTAATAAACGATCAATTTACTGGCACCCACAGTGAAATCACGAGTTTATTAAATTATCGTTTTTTTTTTTTTTGTTTGTTTGTTTGTTTTTTTGCTCCGTATTGCGAAATTTTTCTGAAATGTGCTGAGTTTTTAAGAAACTCTCAAATTTTCTCAGTTTCTACAACTTAATTGAAAATGAAATCGGTGTATAATCTCCGATTCATTTTTAAAAGTCCTTATTGGAATAAACTAAATTTCAACTCTCCGTTGACAAACTATACCCAGCCCAAAAGGGTGTTTTTTTTTTTTTTTTTTTTTTTTTTTTTTCCCTGGGAAAAGTTGGTTTATCTTCTGACACATTACGTTGATTATATAACATTTATTTTTTTCCGGAGGTAGTTTCTGATTCAACATAATAACAGGAATTTAAAATTAAAACGGAGATTCAAAATTCTAAATCATTTATTTTCTGTATTGAATCTGCTCCCGATAAAATAATCTCTGGCATTCTTCCTTACGGCCTCGATGATTGCTTTCTTAGTATTTTAGTGATGCGGGTGTTTTCGTGGTTTTAAAAGAAATACACTGGAGTGTCAGTCATGTGATGAACTTTTAATTATAATCCAGTGAGAGAAGTGTAGATGTACACTTTACCACTCTGTCGACGAGGAGGCAAGACCCCCCCCCCAAATCCCTCTCCCGTGTCCGACGTCAACTTTCGCCTTTTTAAGCCGATCCCGTACCGATGTAATTATCGATACCAAATAAAAGATTTGAAAAACTCAAAGCTTTTCCCTTAAGTTTTTACAATTTTTTAAGCTGTTTCACAACGTAATACGTAGGCCCAGGTGGGAGATACGTCCATCGGAATGGTTTTTTTTTTTTTTTTTTTAAATCTATGAATAATAAACCTTCGAAAATTTAAATAGCATAAAATTTATATATATATCCCTATATTTCCCCCCAATATTTCCCTATTGTTAACCCTTTGTGAAGATCAAGCATTTTCAAATCAAAGACCAACAGGATAGACTACCCAACGCTGAAAAGGGCATCCGTTGTCATCGATCCATTTAACTACCAACAACATGGCGGTTCTGTGGCGCCAGATGGACGATTCTATCGACAGCCATGTTGATGGTAGTTAAGTGGATCGATGGCAACCTATGCCTTTTTCAGCGCTGGGACCATTTAACCATATTTTTTTTTCGACTAGTAGTGAAAGCGTTGAAATAAGGTAAGTTTCACGACGCAACCACCGCACGTCAAATGGTTAAAAATGTATCGTACATGCGTATGTACGAATACACAACATGCAGACACTTGTCCAAGTGAATTCAATAATCGAATTCGATCCCCAATTCACCACCGAAGACCACCATATCCTACAGTGTATGTGCACTAGGGTGGTCACAAGAAATCAACTTTCGAATTTTTGGGGTGGCACCCCCCAAAAAAAGTTGCCAATGACAGAGTTGCCAACGCCAATGACAGAGCTACAATAAAATTTAAACCAATAACATTAAAGTAATGAGACCGCGCTGGAATAATTTTGAAAGTTACTGCATAGCATCAAAATAAAATAGGCCCCAAAAGAAAAAAAAAAAAAAGTGCCAAGAGAAGGGAAGCAAATATTCGTTATGATTCCAAATCTGACGTAATATAATCTATTTTGGGCACAGAAAGCTCCAAACTGACTGAGACAGTGGAGTAACAAGAAATTTTTCATGGAGGGGGGGTGGGGGGTGAGGGGGTACGACTACTGCAACTCGTATATATCTGTACGTGTGTGTGATTAGAGAGTGAAGAAAATAGATTTTCTGGCAAAAAATTCCTCATTGGGGGGGGGGGGGGAGCTGTTCTAACCTCCCCCGTGGCTATGCCTTTGGACTGAGTTAAAAACATAATAAAAAGGTATTGAATGCTCGTAAATGCAAAACGAACCTTGAAAGGCAAACTAAAAAAAAATGAGAATGTAGAATGCTTCATTTTGAATAGATTAAATTTAAAAACAGAAAACAACAGATAATTAAGTATGTATTCTACATCACAATAAACTGAAAATTTTAATCGATTTTATAAAATTCTGTATCTTCTTAGTAACTATGCATGTCTGTGTTTTAAATATCAAAAACCGAGATAAATGCTTTTGGGAAACCCTGTGTACATCCATCACACTACAATTGGGCTGGCCGTTAAAACGGAGGTACTGCATGAAGTTCCAATTCCCCACATGAGACAAGAAAAGACGATGTCCTTCTTATGAGTAGCACCGCAAAACGTGTCATCACTGTTCTTCTGAATTCCAACTTTTACATGAAGAAATTGTCTCAGGTGCTATTTTAGTCATGCCAATCTTGCGCTTCGTTTAAAATCCATTCTTCCATACAACAACGTCTCTCTGCTCTATAGGATGATAGCCCAGCATAACAGTCCTAACCAACGGTCACTCCACTCGTATCAATGGAGGAACAGTTCTATTTCGGGCTATTTATAACAAGCACGAATTTAAAAAAAAAAAAAAAAAAATGCACGACTTTCCCTTGGCAGTGAAAATTTTCGGATCGAATAATTTGAGAGATTCACCATTTAATTTTCTCGTCTCTATTGAATACATGAAAAGCACGCGCGAAAAAATAAAGATGGCGAATTCCTTTGTGTTCAGGGCGAAAGAATGGATGTTCCAAAATTATCCGCGCTGGCGTGACCGATATTATCTATAACAAAAGGCGAAATATAGGCGATCGTTCCACTGGGTGTTGTTTTTATATATTATAAATATCTTCCAGGCTCTGTGTTTTTCTGACGGACTGATGCAATAAAAGCGTAATCCATATTACACCACCGTCCTTATTATTATGATTCCATCGTTGGATTTTTCGAAGAGTGAGAAATGAAATACACTGGGTTTGATTGCTGAATTGCGCGAATTTGCTTACATTCGTCTTTTCGATCGTCCCATTAGTGAAAAGACATTAAGAAAACATCATGATATATCATGCTAGGTGCATGTGTTTCAAGCACTTTCCATTATATTTGTACCAGTGCCGTATGCTTTATTCTAGAGGTGGGCTCTCTCACCCCATTAGCGAAACGGGAGGGACTTTTTTGCGGATTTCTATTCAGAAATCTTGTTTTCCTCTTATTAGTGATTAAAAATTTGAGAAATTCACAGTTTAAGGTTAATACTTTTATGAACACTGATATTCGAAGACCTTTGCAGCTAATCTAACTAGTCCAAAGGATACGCCAATCATTTGTGCGTGTACTAACTGTTGAGTGAATATGTTGGCATGTATCCGTTCATCGTTGCAAAGACGCACCCCTGGAATTTTGTTCTATGCGGTGCGTTGTTTCTTCCATTCAAAGATCCATATGCTGGCAGGCAACGATGGATACAGAAGGAAGAATCGCTGGAGTCGCACCTTTGCAACGATGGACGATGGGACTTTATAACATCAATTTTAAACGTGTCCCTCTTTTATAACTGTAATGGAAGAACTAAAGTCTGAAAGTGTTCTAACTCAGAAAAAAAGCTTATTATTTTTATTATTATGTATTAAAAAGAGGCATACGAAAACTGACTCTCTCAGTGGTAGATTTGACCATTCGTTAGGCAGTAGCAGGCGCGTAGCCATGGGGGGGGGGGAGGAGGATATCGGGACATATCACCCTTCCGAAATTTTTGGATTAGTAATGAAATTCCGTCTATTTATACACATATAAGTTCATATCCCCCCCCGAAAAAATTTCCAGACGCATATCCTCCCCCCCCCCCGAAAAACTTTCCTGGCTACGCACCTGGGCAGTAGTATGACTGAAAATAAAACAGTGTTCAAACGTGATTAGTAAGTAATCAAAGTATTCTGCATCTTTTTTGCTCAATACATGAACTAGGTGCTAATCCAAAAATGCTTCAACAGAATGACCGCCCTTCCCCTTCTGGACCTTTCTACAGAGGCCGCTGTCTAGAGCTCTCAAAAACATCGTGGAATAATTGTGTCATAATCATAAACGAGCTTAGGAGAAACTGGTTCATTTTTTTTCTCTGATAGCACATTTTGAACTTAATGGAAAAATTGATTTGAGATATGTGTAAGGTGAAACAAACAAAAAAGACTTGATTCAGTTAGTTTTCGGGACCACACCTGAATTTAACTCGGGCAAACTCTCTCTCTCCGTATTATGTCTTGTAAACTAAAAACAAAACAACTAAACCTTTTTCCTTTTCGAGTGACGTTCTGAGAAAAAGCGTGTTTGGCTTGTTCTTTGTTCATCGTAAAGTCTGGATGAATGGAGATTGATTTCGAAAAGATGTAAATTTTCAAAACAAAAATAATATGAAATTAATTCTAAACAAAATGACAGGAAACTAGTTGCTGTAAATGGATTCCAGTTAGTGCCGTAGATTTTGAATACTTTCTAAACAAAATTGATAAGTGTTGGTGATTCCGGTTTATCAGCCTGTCCGTCAGTCCGTCCACAATCATAGATTGTACGAAATTTAAATATTATTTCTATGTACTGTATCATGTAACCTATTAAAAAGGGTTATACACTGAGATGAGAGAAGTCATGGGTTAGCAATATGCAAATTTACAGATGTCGGTAGTATCGAGTACGACAGGTATCATTGGTCAGTGGATTGGAAAAACTTTTATTTACAGTCAAGTAATTGATGGGGCAAGGTGTTTGAAGTGATCATGGCTGCACGACGAGAATTAACAGAATTTGAACGCAGAATGGTAGTTGGTGCAAGACGAATGGGACATTCAATTTAGGAAATAGTTGAATATTCCGAGATCCACAGTCTCAAGAGTAGCGTATTTACGTATGTATAGCGCGCACCCCCCGTACTTCACAAGAAAAATCTGTGAAATTTTGTTTGTCTCGTATATAACGCGCCCTAGAAATTTGACGTGTAAGTGATTCTGAAAGTGACTGAAATTTTAATTAAGTGGATGGAGCTGAAGACAATATCATGTAAGAGGTCGTTGGCTGTGATGGCGATGACAAGGACAGTGATGATAATAGGAATTTCCATCGCCACTAGTAGTGGCGATTAGTGTTTGAAAATAATGTTACTAGCGATTTCGTATAAAATAAAGTGTAGCCAGTGAAATAAAGAGATGCTGCAAGTACTTTTATTGAGAAAGATTTTCCCAGTTTTATTATCTACTCTGAGTAAATCTCTTGATGAACACATGTATCGTGGATTACATGCAGAAGCGAAAGATTATTCCGTATATAACGCGCACTCGGATTTTTTGCCTTAAATTTTTGAAAAAAAGTGCGCGCTATGCACGCGTAAATACGGTATTCTAATTTCAGGCACAACCACCCACTGTGGACAACGCAGCGGGCGGCTGCGTGCTTTGAATGACTGAGATCAGCGACACACCGAAGAATTGTCAGCGGCAACAGACAAAGAACGCTGCGTGAAATGACCACAGAAATCAATGTGGTTCGTACGACAGACGTGTGTGTTAGGACTGAGCAGCAAAATCTGGTTTCAATGGTTTATGGCAGCAGAAGACCAATTCGAGTGCCATTACTGAATGCACAACATCGCTTGCAGCGCCTTTCCTGGGCTCGTGATCATATCCGTTG
This sequence comes from Cheiracanthium punctorium, assembly GCA_038373885.1. Taxonomy (NCBI): domain Eukaryota; kingdom Metazoa; phylum Arthropoda; class Arachnida; order Araneae; family Cheiracanthiidae; genus Cheiracanthium; species Cheiracanthium punctorium. The sequence continues at coordinate 172,769 of JAWZYV010001389.1, read as the reverse complement.
GACATTAGATGACTGTAGCTTGGTCGGATGAGTCAAGATTCCGGCTGGTAAGAGCTGACGGTAGGGTACGAGTGTGGCGGAGACCTCACGAAGCCGTGGACCCAAGTTGTCAACCAGGCACTGTGCAGGCTGGTGGTGGCTCCACAATGGTCTGGGGTTTTACATGGAGTTTTTACATGGAGTGGACTGGGTACTCTGGTCAAACTGAAGGGATCATTGACCGGAAATGATCCTCTTTGACTATGTTGAGCTACTTGGAGACCATTTACACCCATTCCTGCGCTTCATGTACCCAAACAACGATGGAGTTTTTATGGATGATAATGCGTCATGTCATCGCGCCAGAACTGAGTGAGATTGGTTTGAAGAACATTCTGGAGATTTCCAGCGAATGGTTCGGCCACCCAGATCATCCGACGTGAATCCCATTGAGCATGTATGGGACATAATCGAGAGGTTCGTTTGTGCTAAAACTTTACCACCGTCTATCCTGTCGCAATCGTGGACCTCTATACAGACAGCATGGCTGAATATTCCTGTAGGGGACTTCCAACGATTTGTTGAGTCCATGCCACGTCGAGTTTCTGCACTCCGCCGGGCAAAAGGAGATCCGGCGCGTTATTAAAAGGTATCCCATGACTTTTGTCACCTGAGTGTATAGCGTTTATAGCTCTTCTACAGGAGCAACGGCCTCACCATGGCCCAGTGGATTTAGACAATGAACATGATAAACGGCTGAAGTGTGAAAGTCCCGCTCCGCTATCGATCTAACGGTCGGAAGTTTTGGCCGGTTTTCTCCAGCTGTAACGTGAATACGCTTTAGAATCTTTAGAAAGGTCCTCCGATCAAGGCACCCCCACCGCCATAGTCTGATGCCTCTCATGAAGGCTTGTCATAACACACACACAAAATCTGCCGGAGTACTCAAAATAATTCCACTGTATTGCGTTATTAAACGTTCATCCATTTCAAGCACAATGCAATAAGAAAAGAGACGTTTACAACAGCTTTCTCTTCATTTAAATGGATGGAAATAACATTGAAAGTTCTTTGGCTGGGTCTCAAATAATAATAGTAGTAGTAGTAGTAGAAGTAATAGTAATTTAAAGCTTTTTGGGGGATTGCCCCCAAAATCTCGATGACGATATATCGACAAATTTGACATAAAACAGACTGTAATGTTGGAATACGTTCTATAATCTATGCATGAACTATCTTCTTTGCAGTGGCGGCTCCTCCATTTGAGCACATGAGCACGTGAACCCCCAAAGGAAAAACTAAAGAATAAACACATTAACAAATTAAATTTAAAACAAATATTAAGTACACTTCTAGATTTTTGTGAATTTGAAACGTGAGTTTTACTCTCTCCCTCCTCCCCCACTATTATTAAATACGCTTATTATAGCTAACGCACTGTAGTGTAGGTTACTACAGCACAGTCTTTAATCAATCGCACGTGCGAACGGAAAATTTTCCCCTGAACCGCTCTCTGGGATCAGAAGCGGAGACAGCTGAGAAGAAGTACCGCGCTGATGAAATCATTCCGTTCGCACATTTTCATTGTGCACACAGGGCCATTTTTTTGCGGTATCGCTTCCGGATTTTCCCTTGGTTTGTTACGTTCGGTTAGTTAATTAATTTTTATTTCATTTTCTTATATTTTCTTTATTTCTATCATTTTTCACTACATTATTTTTTTACAAACTAGTGTCAATAATTAAGATGGGAGTCAAAGACGTGTTTCGGAGCTAAAGCAATGGCATTTTTCAATAGTATCCTTTGAAAAAAAATTGAAATAAAATGAATCAAGACAGCACCTTTGCTAAAACTTATCTTGGTGACGAAATGTAAGACCCAAGATGACTTGTTTTCTTTCAGTTGCGTGCATTGTTTTCCTTTAACTGCTGGAAACGCAAATCTATTTTAATTTGTAAGGTGCGTCGTATCTGCATATTTAATTTTCGAAATTTGTTTTGTGAACCTCCTTTTAAATAACCCACGAGCCGCCACTGCTTCTTTGTATTTTTTAAAACCGGGTTCTAAGATAGCCTTTCAATACATTATGAACAGTCTTAATTTAAAGTGGATTTCGAAAATGTTCGTTTTCAAACAAAACAGGATTAGTAAATTTTATGCTATACTAGTTTTTAATATTAGTTAAGTGCTCTCGGGTGAAAATAATGTAAGGTAGCTCTTTTACAAAGGCAAACAATATAATCTATCACTTAGCTCTTACGCAGCTCTCAAAAAACTGTTTGTTTCTAAGTTGCTGGTATTAACAGAAGCAAAAATAGGGTTCGCAAAACTATAAACTGGGCATTGCTTTATTTATGGATATTCCATTTTGGGTTCTCAATCGCACTGTGTTTGGCACAAAAAAACTTTGGTCATTTCTCAGTTTATAGATTAATTGCTAGATTAAGTCCAGTCGATTCGTATAATCTATTACTTTGGACATAATTCATCCGTCTTGTCTACAGGAAGTAATTCAGGAAGTTATTATTATTACTTTAATACGCAAACCGCCGTATACCAATGCTGAATGAAGATATTAAAGCACAATCTGTAAATGAGCCATTATTGTTTTAGTTAATAATACTCCATCATTATCCTTGCTTTTTAAAATAACAACATCAGAATTATTCTTATACCTTTATTAATATGACTTATTGTGATGTCATATTGACTAAGGCTTTTTGTGTGAGTTTGCTGATCCTACTATATAGCTACGCTGATCCCCGAGACTCACTGACTCTCTAACAATTCCGGTTCAACCACTCCAAGATAAAACTTTTACCACCATTACTCCAAAAAGATTAAAAAGTTAAGCACGAAAACACAATAAAATCTATACCGTTTGTACGATCCACTTGACATTTTCCCTATTTATGTATAAAAATAAAGAAAATAATCTGCGCTACTTTAAAAATCTTTTTCCCCGCCCGTTTCCCAATTTCTAAGTCATTTTTCGCTATTTTCAGCTCTATTTTATTTCCGAGAGTTAAAAAAGCGAATCATTTGCAGGAAAAAATTAGGTACCGCAAGTGCCAATTACGTCATATTGAAGTCACGGTTATCAGGCTTGGAAGGAAAAATTGCGATTCCAATTCTCGTTTAAAATAGTTTTTCTAGATTATCCAGTTTAACATTTTTTCGCAAATAAAATGATTTCCTCTTTATGAAATATTGATATAAGAGAGAGTTATCTGGAGCAGTGCTTCAAAAAAGAATCAGGATGGTTTGAATGCGATCCTCAGCAGCGCTCTGAAGGAACTGGAGTTCTGGTGCCTAAAAAATGGTATGATAGTAAATCAGGGTAAAACCACTTGCCAGTTCTTCACTCTGAATAGACACTAAATAACTTTCAAGAATTTCCCCTCATAGGCCATAATGTAACAGAAATCTTTGTTGTAGCCCTGTAGAAAAACTATAAGTCCTATACACACCAAAATCAATACTGGTCTTGCGACGGTGGTTTATAACATATATGCCAAATTTGAGCTCAATCGAATGCCCCGTTTAGGAGCTATCGTGTTTCTCTCTCTCTCTCTCTCTCTCTCTCTCACACACACACACACACACACACACACGCGCGCGCGCACATACTTACATACATACATACATCTCGTAAAAATAGCATAAATGAATTCAGAAGACCTCAAAACGTGTAAATACACCAAATCTCGAAGTCGATTTTTTTCATGATTACAATACTTTCCTTACATGGTACATGTTCGGAAAGTAAAAATGTAGGAGGAAGTGTCTCCAGCGAAACGAAATCTTTCGAAGGCAAAAGGTTTTCGCGCGTATCTAGAAGAAAAGGCGATTTCGACTTCGGTAAATAATAAAAACTGAATATGAAGTTATTTATTTTAAGTGGACGAAGATTAAATATAGTATAGAGTGTAGACATATTTTTGTCGAATGTTTTTTGTAGCGCCCGTTGTAATTGCCTCCACAAAGGTCTTTGGCTTCTAGCAATGAAATAATTGTAATAATTTTTCATGTTATATTTTTAAAGGCTTTTCAGGTTATTCTAAATTACGTGTATTGTCAAATTATAAGGTTGAAATTTAAAAAATTGAACAGAATTATAATGCTTACTCAGAATAATAATAAAAAATGCTTAAAGCAATTGTATTATACTCTTAAGAAAGAAAAAATTAAAATGATGAGAAATAAAAAGCAGCCAGCGTGTAATTATGCCAAAATCGAATGGCCTCTTTTATTAATTTCTTATTTATTTTACTTTACTGAATTCTTAACCTTCTTTTCTGATTTGACTTACTTGAAGATCTCCGATATCTCCTCTCTGGTCTGTGGCTCCAAAGAGGGGGGGGGGGGGGGAAGGGCAGCTCAGACGCTTATTGAAAATTTTGTTCAATATACACTTACTAATGGAATTGATTTGTAAAATTAAAAAAAAAAAATTTTAATGGCATATTTTTAATTGCCCTATTTACATGTCAGTTTAATATGCATATTCACTATAAATGAAACGTCTTTTTTTTTTCTTTTATTTCTTGTAGGTAAGTGGTTGTTTTGTGACGTTCCCAAAATTATGTGAATTACAGAACAGCAACATATAAGAGAATTGTGGACGAATTCAATAGAGAGAGATTTGCATTTGAAGTATGAGTATGTTTTTTCACGCCTACAGACGTTGAATGCTTTTTCATTATGTTTTAATATGTAATCATTTTCTGCAGCTTTCATTTAGAATGATGAGGCTCGTTGTCATCATAAATATAATGATTCTGTGATAGCTTTGTGCTTTAAGATACATTTTTTAATCGCGTTATTCTATTACTATTATCTTTTTTAATGTAATGTAATTTGCTTATTTCACCTAAGGAGGAAAATATTGTAATTGAGTTTTATAAAAAAATTATTGTCATCGTAGTTTTAAGGTCATTTTACGCATTTATGCAGTCGAAAAAAATTGAAATGCATTTGCAATATTTTAACATGAGATGTTATGTGACCATGTGCTTTCAATGAACCCTTTACAAAAGTTAAAAGAGGAATTAGAAATGCTTTTGCACTCTTGTGTGAAAGTCCAAATACTGAAATGATTCAGGATTTTTAACAGAAATTCTTTTTTGCTCCTTTTTACTACACTTTTTATTTTATGTTTGACATGCTGATTTTTAAACCCGTAATCAAATGTTTTAATACTTGTAAACAAAGTTGAAAAGTTTAATGATTTCTCGGTTTGTTTTGATGTCCGTCTGTACTCTAACAGCTGTCAATAAGCATTGATTACCTCGCATAACCACTATGTTGTATGTATGTACACCCTCCAAAGAAAGTATTCAAGTAAGAGATAAATTTCCTAAGATTTGCGAATAATAATTTGAGTTTTTGAAAAACGTACACTTGACAGAAATATGGAAAGTCATATTTATACATAGCCTAATTCATATTCTGTGATAAATAATTTGTAATATACGAAACCAACGTAGTATTTATTCCTTACTCGAATACTTTTTTTTGGAGGGTGTACCATGTATCCCAAGGTGTGTGTAGTATTCATAACTCTTTTACACACAGATCCAACCAAAAAAATTTCAATACATTACGTTCATGGGTAGTCATTGTTTAAAGCATATTGGGCACACAAGATCACAACTTTGCAGGTTTGTATAAATAATCACACTCGGATTAAACTATAACAGATTTTATTATGGGCATGAGTGAAATATTGCCCACACATTGAACATTCAAAAACATATTACAACGATTACAAAAACTCCGTTCTAGGGTTTTTCCACAGTTAGAATGTGAAATACGAGACTTTATACGAATACGAATGAAAATTATAGCGTGTGTCCATTTAGATAACTAGATATTGCCATTGGTTGCGTCGCCACTTCAAAAGTGGCGCTTCTTGCGAAAAATCTGGCATTGCGAGCGAGGAGTTCGTTTTTAGCTGTAAGATACGTACTCGTGAAAAACTCTCGTAAAACCCAATTCGTGTTAGTCAAATCGCGTTGTAAGGCGAGTCTACTGCACAGCATACCCTAAATGCTGCTCTCAAAGACTTACGTTTCGCTTTCAGAACTTCGATATTCATATTTTACAAAGAGAAAAATAAATACGCTGACGCCATAAATTATGTTAAAGTCACAGGATCACAAAAATGCTGGTTTAAATACAGAACCACACTCTGATTAAAAATTTTAATATGGAAGTGCATATCGAATTCAGGAGTGTGGGAAATTTCCCCTGAATTTTGAAACAAAGTTAGGAACACATGTCCACCAGTGCTACGCTTATGCAGTCAGGCAAACCGAATGTTTGAAAGTTCACTTTAAATTTTTAAAAGTGTGACTGGCAGTGAAAAACAAAAAATGATATATTCTTTTCTTTTTCTTACTGGATCGTTAAAGCATGTAAGCTCAGTTAAATTTTTATTTTGTTTAATTCCGAGGCCTGTTGTCCTTTCAGAACACCAAGCTGCAATTACCGCCATCTATTAAACACGATCTGTTCTGAAAAGCAAGCCCTCGTTAAAGTAATTAATTCCACATTACCGAGCTCTTACTTTTACAAATATAATTATATTCACATAATGGGACCCCATCCAACACCTAAGTTTCAAAAGCAACCGACAGTCCTTACCTTAAAAAGATGACCTATATTTATTTATTTGTTATGAATCTTTAACCTTCCTTTTTTTTTCTTGTGCATTTCAACTCGATATGTTGCAATACTTTTTAGAAAACCAGGTGCCTTTTTTTTAATTTGGACATGTGGGTTACCATTCATCAAGATGTGGGCTCTTTTACATCCTCTCTTAACGACGCATCGTTTATCCCTGCTCAGTTACAGATTTTAACTGCGCTATTAATTTCGCATTCCCATTTTGTAGCTAACGTTGACGGATTTCCTTTCCATACACTGTCCACGTTAATGTTCAACTTTGAAAGTGATAAATCATCTCGTACGTGCAGCATACAATAACTATAAAACTTTCATTTTCTTTTGCGTAACGGAGACGCTGTTGTACCGGTATTCAAATCACTAATCGAATTTTACTCTCTGAATCTTTACGAAACCAGAATGCATTATTATGACGCTTTCCAACAAAGCTGTAAAAGTGTGTTTAATTTTTAATATCAGTTGTGTTCGTCTGTATGTACTACTGAAAATAAGCATCCGCTGTGTTAAAATTTTGTATGTTATGGGCATGTAGAATGACGCGTGCCGTAAGCCCCATAGTGACCTCCGCAATGCAGGGGGCCCCCAATGGTTCACTGTTGCATTTTTTAAAATGAAATTCAGAACTTTTTCTTTAAAGAATTTTTTTCTCAATTTGTGCAATACTTCATACGTCCATCAGCCTGTCCATTTTAATTGAAATGATTGGGTGTCGTGTCCACCATCCTCTCAATAAAAACTCGGGAGCCCTTAAAAACCCGTTCTTACTTATGACATCAATTGCTAAGTAAAGGTTACGCCAATTTGTGCATAGCGTAAGAATTATCTTAACCAAGAATAAAAATTTTTCAAATGCATATGTGTATTCTGTACTTTATATACATATAAACAGCTGGAAAAGACCCCTCCCCCCCCCCCACACACACACAAATTTCTGTGCAGGACCCCGACTTTTTAGGATACGCTAACAGATTACCTGTAGAAAAAGTAATGGAAAACCGCTCATTTCAGCTCAAGAAATGATCCAAATTAGTTCATAATTTTTTTAAAAAACTATTACATAAATATTGACAACTTTTGGTACACACTGATTTGGTCATTTCTGTAGTTAAATTTGCTGTTTCTTCAATCAAAGAGCTTCCTAGTGGACATTTTTTGAAAAAACTTTATTGAGAGCATCTCGTGTACAGTCCATACGCCAAAGTTAATTATGGCCATCTGCTCACCGTTTCTGCTGTTTAAGGGGGTTAAGGGGTTAAGGGGCAGTCTAAAGGACGTTTAATTATAACCGCTCTGTAATATTGCTTTACGCAAACAGTTCTTTGACAGGATCAAAGAAAAGGACTTCATACATTAGGCTCTTAGAGTATTGATTTTTTTTTTTTTTTTGGCGGGGGGGGGGGGAAGGGAAAAAATCTATTTGATTTCTTCGTAGTTAAGAGACAATGGCATATAGTTTCGTTCTTTACCAACAGTGATTCCTCACTTCAGTCTTTTGTGTGATAAAATTTATCATTTTTTGAAAAATCATTTGACAATTCATAATTAATATGAAAACTTATAATTCATTAAAAGACGTTATGGTTATCTAATGGTTTTCATGAATTATTCTTTGAAAAACATTTTCATAAAATGCACTCATTATATTAGGGATAGACTAGACAAGAATCATATTAGGGATGCATTATTCCCATGTCAAACAGAAATTTCTAGTCATCATCCAATGAATGCACACATTATATTAGGGATAGACTAGAATTAGGACAAAATTTCTGTTTGACATGGGTAGGGATCATTTTTTCAATTTTCACAGGTTTGTAACTCATTCATTATCTCTTCAAAAGGAATTTTTAAATTTTTGTTTACTTTAAACATATTGTAATTCAAAAATAGAGTAAAAAAGATAGGGTCACCATTGAACTTTGAAAAATTTGATTTTTGTTTTAATAGGCAAAGAGAGATAAGAACAAAAATTTATTTCTGCACAGTAAAAAGAAGTCAAACAATTATCTGGAAAGCCAATGATTTTTTTTTTTTTTTAATGAGAAAAGGGGGCGGGAGAGGTTAATGCACATCTATATTCAGTTATCGAAAACGCTTAGGCAATTCGGCTTTATTGCCCATTCAAAAACGCAATTTAAGTGCAAAATAATGATATACATTCCCGACGGATGAGCTTGGAAATATTTCCAGTAAACTTTTCCGGCTGGACATAAAATAGGTCATTATCTCTTTTCCACATTTCTGAATGACCAAGGGCTGTGATTATTTCTTCATCTGTTTCCACGACAACAATGTATCATCTGAACTGGTTCCACTCGTCGTTGGCATACGGTAAAAGCAAGCGGTATTTATTTTTTGTTTTACTCTCGTGGAAGAAGACGTCGGTGTTTTCTGCTGCAGAGAGCATGGCATGTCAGAGAAAATGCCCTCACCTCGTGCCCGAGATCTGAATGGTGGTGGCCATTTAACATTTTCAATTTGACCACGGAACTGGTTCGTTTTAGCCACCACGACCCCGATCGGGGTAAAAAGTAAGACAAGTTCGAGTTTTCCAAGTGCAATTCGATCGGAAAAATAAAAGAAACAGAAATCATGTCGAGCACATCAATTATAAAAAATATTTTCTAACACCAGGGCCGGTGTGATGGGTGTGCGAACTGTGCCACGAAACAGGGCCGCGATTGTTAAGGCCACGCGCAGAGTTCAGTTGCTATTTTATCTCTGTACATTTCTGCTTCAAAATTAAAACTGGTAAAGAACTTTTTGTGGATTTTTGTCTCGAAAACGTCTGGCATCGCTATCTGTAATTTCAATCGAACATGAAATTGCTGGGAGAATTAAGTTACTTCGATATTATAAATAATTTTATTAATAAGAGAGTTAGAATAATAAAATTTAAATTAGGTTGAAATTTATAGCTTTGAAAAATTTTTATTGAAGTAGTAACTACTTCTATAGTGAACAAATTTATAGTAATTAAAATATTAAAAACATTTAATGCGTAATTTTTCTAAGTATCCTTTGTATGAGAGAAGGTCCCACTTTACTATTTTGCAGAGGGCCCGCAAAGCATAGCGCCGACCCTGTTTAAGACTGCTTTATTTGTCCATGAAAATATTTAACATATTTGCTCCTATCAGGCGCGTAGCCAGGGTCTGAGCCACGGAGATCTGGGCTTCTCCCGAAATTTGAATTTTTGTTTAGTTATGTTAATAATAAAGCTCTTTTTTTGCAGAGATATATATATATATATATATACCTTTTATACCTTTTGCACCTTCCCCAAATATTTTTATCGCTACGTCTCGGACTCCTATCGTTACTAAAGTACAACGCCAAACATCTCTTCTTTCTGTGTCCATCATTGTTGTATATGGCTCGAGCGGATCTATCGTTTTCGCAAGGGCTGAATCTCAAGAAGGATTGAAAAACCCTTGCCAGAAATCAACGATGAACACAGAAAGGGGAAATCTTTGAGAAAGGTAAATCCTAACAACGAAGGAAGCGATCAGGTTAAAAGCAAATAAAACTTTCTTTTTTCCCTTCAGTCGTTGCCTTTAGATTTTAACTCATAACTTACCTTGTTTTGCCCCTGTAAAGGAGCTACACAGAAAAAAAGTTTCTTGAATTGAACATAATTTTGTTGATTCAATTTAAAAAAAAATGGCACTGTTTTCGCTGATTAATTCAATTGCACTGACGGAATAGTTTTCTAAACTAACCCTTTTACGCGCGATGTCCTCTCTGTGAAGACACAAAATTGACATTTTGACTGTCGGTAGCGAAAATACACATTGATTAGTCCACTTTCCCAGTTTTGATTCACGAAGAATACATTTCCTTTAATTAAATTCTTATGGGTGATAGAGTTACACGAGAATCCTTTACTTTTCGGGACATCATTTCTAGTAAAAATTATCAATCATTTGTAAGATGGATGTCAGAATTATTTATCATTACCGGCACTTGCTGAAAACTGGAGAATGGAATGAAAATCCATGGATATAGAACAACAACTAGAAAGACTGCCCGACGCTGCCAAGTGCAGCCGTTGCCTTCGTTGGATTCAACTACCAGAACATGACTGTTGATCGAATCGCCAAACAGGCAAAGAACTTTTTTGAGACAGACTGGCTGTGCGACCGCACCACAACAGCCATTTCAAAAGAAATTAATTTTAATGAAATGCATCTCAAATGTGTATAATTTAATGATGTACTGCAAGGAAATCATGTGATGTCGACCCCAATTCTCTGTTTTGAGAAGTGTTCGAAAGAGAAAGCGCACTCTTGCGAAGGCAAGGCAAGAACGGGTTGCCTTGTTACTTATACTGGAAATCTCATCTCCATCATTTATCGTCCTCCAGTATTCAAAATGAGCGACAGCATTTGGCCGTAAACGAGAGTGGGATGCTCTCGTAGGCAGATGCGAACTTTTATCTGCTGCATGTGGACCTTGTAAGAGACGGAGAGTGGGAGATAATCAAATTTTTTGTTTCTTACAAGTGAGAGAGATTTGATTAAAGCTGGAGGGACGTGTAGGAGTTTTTTTTCCGTTATTACTGTTATACGGAGTAGAAATATATTTTTTTAAATACATTTTTTATTATTGTTGTCTGAATGATTCAGTGTAATTTTGTGACCGCAGCGACTTCCCATTTTCAGGTATGCATGTAATAAGAATTAACCGTGTTCTTTGTGGGTGGAGGTGTAGATGAATACCATTTCAGGAAGATTAGTCTGGACTGAACCACTTTCAGTTTTAGAGTCGTGTGTTTATTTAACTCCACGTTTCCTGTCTCCCATATCAATGATTACGCTATACACTCATTCGCATATTTCACCGACCATTTATATTTTTTTCCTCATTTTCTAATTTTTAGGTAGCGTTCTTTTCTTCAAAGCAGACGTCTTCTAATATTTAGGTAAGATTTATTTCTTCAAAACAGACGGCTACTAAATTTTAAGCAACGATGAACACAGTAATAGTACGTGTATTCAAAAAGGAAAAGAAATCTCGTGTTGTTTTTAATGTACGAATGAATTTCATAGCAGGATTTCTGAAAACCACTTTCATAAGTTACATGGCTTTAAAAAAAAACTGCTTCCAACTGTATTTTTTCACTTGTCCGTAAGAACTTATTCATAAGGGAAAAGGACCTTTTACACTTAAGTATGGACTGTAAAATATTTGTCATTTGTTGCTAGGCGCTACTGTCGGATGATTTTTAGATCTTCCACGTTCTTTTCTTAAAGGGGCTCTCTCTTTCTAAAAAGGGATTCATCGGCAGTTCTTGCAGACACCGGGACAAGCTACCTGAAAGCGGAACCATCCTGGTCAAAGTGGGACGTATGGTCCATTACGTATACGGTCACTGGTAGCAATGCGGTCAATCCAGTCTCAAAATTAATTAGGATATAGCACTTTGCCAACATTCTTAGCACCAATAATTCATTGCAAATACAATGATTTCTAAGTAATCCGAACTAATTACTATTATATAGCATATTTGGATTGCAGAGGGTTGCGAAAAACTTACGCATGTACTACAGCATGCAGTACAATAAAACACTTTACTGTTCGATGTACGAAACTTTTAACTGATCAAATGTGTATGTACATAAGCTCATAAAAGTTATGTATAAACAATCAGATTATTCAGTTGTTACGCGTGAACGAGTGAATCGATTCCAATAACTGAATGATTGTGCTGCTCCCGTAGAATCTGTGCGGTTATCTCATCGCTAGATCTATAATTTTTCAATTCTTCACTAGTGAAGGGGGTGAGGGATTCAGGGGGGGGGGAAATAACGGTAATGTTTGTGCGCAAGGGAAGAAGGTATTTAACGAAAAGGATTCCCATTTTTCCAGCTCGAATTACTTGAATGTTCCAGTAACGAAATTCTGATTTCTGACAGAGCACTGTAGTTTAATCATAAATCAGCGGGACCAGATTTGATATTCTGCTAACATTAAGACATTTTTCAAAAATGCGATGATCAATTACGATGAAGGTATTAAATGTTCCCAATACATATGGCACCGCCCCCCCAAAAATGGACCAGATTTGATAAAGTAATTAAAAAACTTTGTAAAAAACACACATAAGGTAAAAGGAAAAAGGATACGCGTTTCGTTCAAAAATTGTTTTGAACTTCTTCAGTCCAAGCTCTTCGACGTAAAGGTTCTTTACGTCGAAGAGCTTGGACTGAAGAAGTTCAAAACAATTTTTGAACGAAACGCGTATCCTTTTTCCTTTTACTTCTTATGTGTGTTTTTTACAAAGTTTTTTAATTACTTTATCGTTTAACACCAGTATTTTGAGTGTTTTTTCAGATTTGATATTTTGCTAACGCTAAGACATTTTTCAAAAATGCGATGATCAGTTACGATGAAGGTATTAAATGTTCCCAATACATATGGCACCGCCCCCCCCCAAAAAAAATGGACCAGATTTGATATTCTGCTAACGCTAAGACATTTTTCAAAAATGCGATGATCAATTACGATGAAGATATTAAATGTTCCTAATACATATGGCACCGCCCCAAAAAAATGTGGATGTACAATGATTATTTTGTTTCAGCTAATGAAAAGTTTCTTTGAGACTACCTAAATTCTTTTTTTTTTCCCATTCAGCGAACAATTTGCTTTAGGTTTTGCTGTAATCGTACATCCGTAAACAAGACTGCTTTAGAATTTTTTTTTATAGTCGATGTTTTTTCCCATGATTCATATTTTTGATTATTATTTGGGGGGATTTACTGGATAGTTTGGTTCTAGTAACCTCGTTTATAGTGACAACATTGTCACTCACAACATCAAAACATTCTATTACTAGCCCATAGAACAGAAACTCTGTAACAGCGTCATAAATAACTTGGCCCCTTCAACGATGTTATAAGCGAGATCAACTCTATTCCACAGCGTCCATCGACAAATTCGACTCCATGTTCTTGATTCCAACTCCAGACAGACTGTGACCGCGGGTGGAATAGACGGAATAGAGTCACGGATCAAAATCGGAACAAGGAGCGCACACACTGACTGCTTGCTCCGTTCAAATGTTTAGTGATTGATTTTTCATCCGATACCCCGAAAAAAAAAAAAAAAAAAAAAAAAAAAAACAGTATGTGGCTGCTGTTCTCTCTCACTCTATTTGGACAAAAATTTTCCTCGTAGGAAGTGTTTATGAACGTGGAAGTTCAGACCGGATGAGAGAATTAAATTTGCTTAGTGCATATCTTTAATCCTTACAGGCGTGGTGTCCTCGCTGTGAGGACCCAGCACCAGCTCTAACATTTCGGCTGTTTTGATTCATAAAGAATAAATTTTATTTCAATTAAATACTCAAGGAGGACATCTAGATAGACTGCCCAATGTTGAAAAAGTGCAGCCGTTGCCATCGCACGATTAAACTACCAGCAAAATGGCGGTCAGTAGAATCGCCCAGTACATGCCACAGAGCTAATGAACATTTTTGACACAGCTGGCTGTGTCAAAACAGCTGGCTTTTGTCTGGCGTATTGCCAGCTGTGTCAAAAAGCAGGCTGTGTCAAAAGCAGGGGCAAGGTAGGGCACTCCACCCCTCCCCGGAGATTTAGCATATTGTGCTATGATGTAAACAAGCATGCATTACAAAGCGAAATCGGAACTCAAATTGTTAGAAGTGTGAAATTTGCCCCACTCTGGAAATTTTTTTGAAGTCTGCCTCCCCCCCTTAAAAAATTTCTATGGGCGCTCATGGGCATTTTCTAAGTATATTTCCCCCTTTATTATAAAGTGTCGCGTTTTGGCATAAACTTAGCGATCCATTATCAAAAATTGCGAACCTTGTGCGACTATCAACATTTTATTAAACGCCCCCCCCCCATGCACTTTATCTGGCAAACACATTTGAAAAGTTCATACCTGCAAAACCTGTCTACAAGATCGCGTAAACAAAAATGCGTAGACAAAAATCTGGGCGAAACAGCATCCTAGCGTTAACAAAAAAACAATCAAATGTAAATCCCATCAATACTCGATGCGAACAATTAATGGTGTTATTGTGTTAAAAAAAGGAGGGATGAAGAAAGAAAAAGTGCGGTATGATAATCTAAACACATATAGCCTGTTTAACGCATCGATTGTGTTATCACATCTCGGGTACTTCCTCTTTTCGTAGAAAGGTTTCACAATAAATAAAAGCATGTTGACTTTTTTTTTTTTTTTTTTAAGGAAGAGAGTATACTATATTACTAAAACTCTGGCAGCATGCTCACTTCCTCGAATAATCCCGCAATGCGATCTTCCAGCTCAACCCTGAGTAACAATTTGCTCCATATAATATATATTTATGCTCTAAATTAGTTCGCTATAAGGACAGTGACTTGCAATCGAACACGCCTAAAATTTGGCCAGTGATTTACTATACGGGATCATCCATTTTGACAGAAACTGGTTGATAAAAACAACACTTTTCACTTAATTCCCCCCCCCATTCTAATTATCGGATACAATGGCTTCTTAGTATGTTCGATGATTTCAGAGAAGAAGAAAATTAACAAGTAATCCAGCTCTTTCAATTTGCAATTCTTTTCTGGACAAAACGTGTTTTTTGTTCATTATCGTTGTGCTGTCATGTCGCGTGCCTGGCTTTGTCCATTGTTATCACATGAAATGAAAGGGAGGGGAGGTGGTTTTAGAACTAAAAAGGTACATCGCTTCACAGAACGGATCTTTGAATTAGGGCTCGAAAAATGTATCGAACGACATGTCCAGGAAACGTAAAAATTACGATCGGTCATCTGTTAAGAAATTTCCTGATATGAACATAGTTTACAACTGTAACTAGAGTGCTATTAATTTCAAACCTCAAAAATGTGTGACATTCTTTGAATTTCACTTTTCAAATTTCGAAACATTTTTTTTTGTGTGTGTGTGTGTCTGTTTCATTAAAAATAAATAAATAAATGAATGTGTTATTTTATTTTTTGGTTATGCAGAATATGTTCTTTAATTTCATGTTTTTATTTATCATTCTTTTTGTGGCTATTATTATTTATTTATTCTATTTTATTACTTTTCTCCTATTTCAAAACTAAAAATAATTGTCTTAACTTTTCAAAATGAATGGGGGGGGGGGGGTCTATCGTGTACAGAAGAAAACTAACCGAACATGAGAAATCAATATCTCGGAGGGGGAGAAAAAAGTCTTCCAACAAAATGTGAGCTTGCGAAGCACATCATGAAAATGTACCTATCAAAAAAAAAAAAAAAAATGTTGAATCTGTAAAGGAATGAAACACACCTCTCTTTTTTAATTTTTTAATTTTTTTTTTAATGAAAATAGTCCTGTAGTGCAGAATTTTTCTTCCATTTTAGATGTTCCTTTCTATTTTTTTTTTTTTTTTTTTTTAAGAATTCTGTTAACTATTCTCCAAGTTTAACGTTCAGGGGAATTTTTTTTATTGCGTGAAGACCGAAATAATTTGGTCGAAACGATCGTATCGTGTTATAAATATCATTTTATGTGTGTTTTTTCACAAATTTTTTATTTATTTTAAAATGTCTAGTTTTAGTTTAATGTTAGTTTAACTGCCAAAACTGACACTTGTCAAATGTGACGATTTTTCACTTTAAGTTTACTCTTAAATAGATTCAAATAATATTTGACTATTCCTGCAGTGAACAGAGTTTCCAGCATGAAAATGTCTTATTGATCAACTGCATTCACATAACATACGGCAGAGAAGCCCCCCCCCGCAATAAACATTTTTTAATGACAAATTTCGTATTTAATAACTTAGAATTAAAAAATAACGTCACGACCTTTGTGCGCAAAGGGGTCGGATGCAACGCAACTGCTTCTATGCACACATTTCGCATATAATGGCACCAGTGGCGTAGCCAAGGGGGGTTACGGTTGCTCAACCCCCATGAGGAATTTTTTGCCATACAAAATGTATATTCTTCAATCCCTTATCACACACACCTATACATATATATGAGTTGAAGTAGTCGTAACCCCCCCCCCATGAAAATTTTCTGGCTACGCTACTGAATGGCACCACTCAGCGTGATCGGTTGTGAGCCATACGACGTTGCATTTAGAGTGCAACACTAGAAAAGAAATTCTGTAAAAGCACTTATTTTCGCGAAAATGAAGATGTCGATGATTTTGCGAGCTGAAAATTTCGTGAATTTTCTATGAATAGAACCGAAAGTTGAAAAATCCCGAAAGTACCTAGAACCCCTTTTGCATAAGGCATTTTAAGAAACTTCTTTTTGTCCGAAAAGTTCGCCCTCCTCCCTCCCCTTTTTGAATGGCTTCAAAGAAGCGGGTATGAATATTGTAAATGAGCGAGCTGCATTCTATTAGTTGCATGATTGTTTTATATTCAAGAAATAATTGTATACTATTCTAGAAATAGTTGTTAGAAACATAGTTGTCGAAAAAGAGTTTGTAACTGTGGAATAAATCATTAAATTTTGGTAAGTGAAAAATTTCTGAATTTTTATTATTATTTGAAGTGGGGAAAAAAAAAAGTTTTTCACGAGGATTTAATTTTCGCGATTACGTCTGGATCGTGAAACTGAGTGCTTTTACAGTAGACATTAATTTATGTGTAAATAAAATCTACCTCCACGGGAAATCGAACCCGAGACCGCTGGGCTATGAATTAACACTGAACCCACTTCGATCGAAAAAATTCTTTCACTTGTTTGAAAAATGATTAGGGTCCTCCACGCCTCTCAATCCGGCAATGTAGGTAAGTGATGAACATTTTTATATTCAGACGCGGTGTTCCTTCGTGTGATAGTGCCACTTATCCAGAACATTTTATAGATGGTATTCTTAAAAAAGTAGAAATTCTTGTGTGTGATCTTGTTAAAAAAAAAAAAAAATCACACAGAACACCGACATCCTTTTTAAGTAAGGTTTCAAGTTACAGGGCACAGTCCATATCAGTAGCAATATATAAATACCATAGTAATCAATAGGGCCCTTGCTAGAGAGGGGGAGTCCACACCCCCCTCCCCCCCCCCGCAACACTCGCAAAATTCTATTAAACTTGGCAAAATCAGATACCTAGTTGGCAAAATTGGTGAAAAATTTCTAACGAAAACTGTAATTTACTTCCTGTTTCTAGTACACTTGGCAAAAGTATGCAAGCTCAGTTCAGTCAAAAGTTCTTTTTTTTTTTTTTTTTTCCAATGACAAGAGAAAAAGGCAAACTCTTACAGAACGCAAAAAAAGGAATAACATCAAATTCGAAAACAGTAAGAGAAAAAAGTCAATATCTCATCAGCAGATGTCTAACACTACAGTATTTTGTTACCTGATAGTCCCCCTGCAGAGCCGAGCATTCCAACAAATGGCCCCTGTCCATGATTTCGTCCTTCCCACAAGTGGGCAATTCGGGCTCTTGAAAATTCCAATACGATACAGGTGGGCAGCCAGGCAGTCATGGCCCACTGCAAGTCTGAATTCTGCCTCAGCTTTTTCGCGCGGTTTATCAAAAACACCCTGCTCCAAGTTGCTCCTCCAACTTCTTGAACACATGCGAGAATTGAGCAATGCCTTCCAGTTTTGTCTCATTAGATTTTTTAAGTAAAGTTTTGTGGAATGGAAGGACTTGTAAGCATATGGCTGCTGACAAAAACCGATACTTGACTAGGTATTTTTTCGACATCTCTCCTCCCCCCCCCCCCCAAAAAAAAAGAAAAATCTTAGCAATGACTCTGGTAATCAACGCCTACCGACAGTAGCAAGAACACTGACAAACTGAAATCATTAATACCTCCCCCTCCGAACACCACACACAAAATAAATAAACAAATAAATGCGCACTTACATTTAAGACAAAAACGCATTTTCGTTCTTTGTTCACTGTGATTTCTAATTGCGTGTAGCACGCGCTTTGTCTATTGTTGTAGGCGAAATGGGTGGGAGGGGGAGGGGGGAAGAAACGAACTGAAAACGAGCTCTACTACCACTGTTGGATTCACGAAAGAAGAAGATCGCAAAATAGCCATTGCATGCGGCAGAAGATAGTGCCACGCGACTAGTCTCGCAGAAGGAAATTCGCTGGTCTTTTGGTCAGATCGCGGGGATGAAAGACTATTGTTCGGAGTCAACGATTCGGCTCGTGTTTGTCCATTGCTTTGCCAGACGAACGAAAGAAATAAAATGTATCAGAGCTTGAAAGAGGAAGTAGTTTAAAATTAAAAAAGGAGAAGGATAAGTCGCACCGAACGCACGGATTCCGACACACTTTCCAACACGATCTTAATCGCATTGACACACTATGCTAAACCTAAACGAATGGTTAACTTAGAACTGCTGTAATAGACAAGGCCAACTCGTCTCACATTTTGGTTCACAATGCTTACATTGAAGGAACATCCTACACGTGCATGTCACAGAATATTTTCAGGTTATAAATTTCGTAGCATTAGGAATAGATGCCTGAAGACGGCATTCAGGGCACGGACAGACAAACCGAAATCATAAACGCCTTTCAACTTAGTTAATCAGTTTTAAACGTTGGGGGGAGAGGGGAGAAAAAAAAGAAAGAAACTATTTGGGAGGAAATCTGTTTAGGGTAGCATTTATGATTAAAAGTATATTTATGCAGTAAATATAATTCATGATAAATGTATTTTCATGTCTCGACTGACCAGAGGGTTAAGAACTTTAATGAAGTATGAAAACTTGTCTTTCAACCAATTTATTTCCTGGACCGTTAAATTAATTACACCTCCATTCAGAAAGGGGGTAAAAGGATTTAGGGAGAAAATGATTTCGTTCGGCTGCCATTCCGTCTTGAGAAGACTGGTTAGTGATTTAAATAAATGTTGCATAGTTAAGTAAGTTACGATGATTAAAAAGAACACTGAAAATCTATTTTTTAAAAGATTAAAATTGATAAAGAACTTTGTAAATAACGCATGTCCTAAGTGAAATAAGAACAATATGAGCGTTTAAAGTGGTAAAAACATGGATCGACCTCAACATTCCAAATCTTCCTAAACGAACAAAACCTCTGTTACAGACCCTGTTATTTCTTTGGCTCGGTACACCCAAGTTCCTCATATTAAATTGACTGCATGTAAAAAAATAATAATAATAACACCGAGTAAACAGTTCTCTGTAACTCCAAGAAACAAAAGTGCATGCTCTCTTTTATCAGACTGTTATTCTTTCCTTTTCTTGCTTAATAGCGGGCCATTTCGCGCGTACCCACACATCAGATTACACAAATGGCCAGGTATTAGAGGCTGTACACAACAAAGAAGTGGTCGGCCGGCCACTTTCATCAGGCCCTGTTAGGAATTCGGAACTGCTTAACCAAGATTCTGATCTGGAACTCGCTTGCGGAATCTTGTGCCGCGATGACAACCACAGATATCATTGTTTCATTACCACACACACACACACACACACACACGTTCTTTTTTTGCACAATATGCGGGATTTATCTCGCACAAGTTCGTGGGGCCGCCCCTCGCTTTTTTTCTTTTTTTAAAACTTTCGCTTTCGACACTGCAATTTACGCAAAGTTGTATCTGACTTTTATTTTTATTTTTTTAATGCCTCCATGGACAATAAATTAGAATTACCTTATCTAATTCGGAGCGAAGTGAAGTAAAATCACGATTATATGAGAAAAAGATGGATAGAAATTAAAGAGAAACGAAATGAAGTGAAAATGGTTTTTGCGAGAGGCGAAATAGGAAAGGAAGACTTTCCAGCTTGTCCTGTCCCGTGAGCAAGAGCGGATTAAAGGGGGGGAGCGGAGGGGGCGACCGCGCCCCCCCCCTGAGAAAAAAGAAATTAATGTAAAAGATCCCAGTTTACTTCCATAAAATGGATGTATATGTTAATCTTCTAACTAACCCCGACAAACTTGCAATAATCCGCCACTGAGGTAGGAAATGAAGTGATGATGCGTCGTTATTCGTAGAACACCGGTCTGCTATGAATATTGTTTTTTTGTTGTTGTTGTTCTTTCTTTTCCATCAAGCATGTGCTTTCGCACTTTTTGTAAATAGCAAAACACATTTCTGTGACTCTGAAAATGTGTTTTGTTATTTAAAACCAATTGTAATTAATTAATTGGTTATTTCAAACCGAAACACGCAAAAAAACGCGGGGTAATTTTGAAAGATCTGTTACTACACACTGCGAAGAAAATAAAATGCTGAATAAAAAAATTTTTCCCAATGGCCGACCGGGGCATTGAAGGTTTTGGCCACAACAGGCCGGAATTGTTGGCCTCTTTATTATGGGGGCAGCTAGTAGGTGGAGCAACGTCGCCCTCTACGAAGGGACGGACAATGACAACCAAGCCCAGTCGGGGATCGAACCCCGACCTCCGGGAGTTGAACCCGAAACCGTTGTAAGGCGCTTTACCCACCATACAATCCGGTCGGCTATGCCGAATAGCATTGTAAGCGCTAGTAGGTTAATGTTTTGTTTGCTTCTTTATTTATGTATTTTCATTTTCTAATTCTAAGAACTCTACAAATAAACTCAGTTTTCGTTGGATTGTTGAATTTAACAATGCAAGTGACAGCATAGCATACACAGTGCATAAAATGTGTAATAAAACAACTAGCATTACGTCCAAACTAAGAACTTTATTTCAATTTCATAGTAACAAAGATTTAATGCATTCCGCTTATATCCCCACACAATGCTTACATCGGTCCTACAAGTTGTTAAAAGAACGCTAAAAATCCCGATTGTGTTCACTTCCTGCAGTCTTTTAAATATAGAAGTTCTCCTTTAAAGTATATCCAGTTTTTGATTTTAGAAACAGAAAAATGTCTACATATTCCAAATCACACGAACACAGTATAGGTGTTTGAGCGCATGGGTCTGTTTCGATGCTAAAAACTGTTGTCACGGGTAGTGTGCTCTGAGCCAATGTATCACCACCCATTGCATTTTCAAGTGGTACACAATCAGGACTTTTAGCACTTGTGGGATCAATGTAAACGCCGCTTGGAAGTGCGAAGGATATTACTTTGAATGGCTGTAACTGCAAAATTGAAATAAAGTTCTTAGTTTGGATGTAATGCTAGTTGTCGTATTACTTATTCAACGCATTATATGTAGGCTTCAGTTATTGTGGACAACTACAAAGGTAAACTATATTAGTGGCGTCTCCTGTCCTGACTTCAAACTCGGAGCATGGGAAGACAGGAAACTTTTTTCTCTCTAGATCGTGTTAAGTTTGTAGCATATAAGTTCAGTTTGTAGCATATAATATTAAGTACACTTCTAGAATTTTGTGAGTTTAAAACTCCCCTTCCCCCACTATTATTAAGCACGCTCATTATAGCTAACGCACTGTATCGTAGGTTACTACACCATAGAATTTCGTCGCTTGCACGTACGATCGGCCAAATGGCCTTCTGAACTGAATGGCCTCTTCACTGAGAAAAGACGTGGAGAGATGTGCGGGAGAAATAAGGCGCTGCTGATATCATTCCGTTCGTTCATTTTTAGTGTACTCACGGACGATTTTTTTGCCGTTATCTCTTCCGGATTCTCCCTTTGTTTGTTATGTTCGGTAAATTAATCCATTTTTCTCATTTTCTAATTATTTTCTTTATCATTTTTGACTACAGTATTTTTTTACGAACTTGTGTAAATAATTAAGATGGGAGTCAAATAAGTGTTTCGGAGCTAAAGCAATGACATTTTTCAATATTATCCTTTGAAATAAAAAACTGAAATAAAAAAATCAAGACAACACCTTTGCTAAAACTTATCTTGGTGACGAATTGTAAGACTAAAGATGACTTGTTTTCTTTCAGTTGCATGCATTGTTTTCCTTTAACTGCTAGAAACGCAAATGTATTTTGATTTGTACCGCCTTGCTTTTCTTCTCGAATGCTTGTAGTGGAGTGTTTTGCTGCGTTACGCTTCACTATTAATCTCTTAAAAAAAGGGAAAACATCCCAACATTTTGACAATCGATTCGATTAAATTATTAAAGACTAGCCGCCACCGGCTACCAGTTGGTTCGCCATCTTAATAAATCTTGTTCGGAGAGAATCCTGTTTCTCACTGGCTTCCTTGGCACTGAAATCTCTTAAATTCTGAATGGTATTTAAAATTAAGATGGTTACAAACAGAAGCGGCCATAGGGTAAGTGTAGAGACCCCTGCTAACATAAAAAAGACGCCTACTTTTATGCTCTACTTAGTTTTTAATTTCGAAATGACTCCCCTTCGAAGCCGGCGTCCCGATGCGATGCTTACCGTGTCGGGCCGCCCCTGGTTACAAAAATAAGATGTGGTTTAATGATAAAAACCTACAAAAAGGAACAAATTATTTTTGTCCTATATTAATTCTGAAGAGCTTCTGGATATATTGGCCTTTATAAAAAATGGAAAGGAAAAAAACTAAGAAAATCTGAAATACTTTCAGATTTTAAATACGCACTAAAGTGCTATGTATTAAAAGCGTATTATAATCCATGGGTCTTCCCTATTTTCTTTCGTAATTCCATTAAGTTGGAAAGTATATCATTATTGATGAGTGTGATTAAACACAATTAAAATTGATATTTCTAACAATTATCTTTCTGGATGTAATACATTAGAAATAGATGGGAAAAAGCTGCGTAGAAAAATGCACAATTCGAACTGAAATAAAGTTTAAAAACTCATTCAGGTGTATTCATAATTCAAGTAGCAAAAGCAGACGATAAATAGCGCTTGATGCTAGAATCACATCTCAAAATCGCACATCAACCCTTTTATTTTTTGCCAAATTAAAAAGTTGCACGTTTATTTTCGGAAAATTTCCAAATTCTATTTTTCTTTTGAGTATAAATCATTTCATTCCTGCTCTGATTTCACATGCACGCGATATTTTAATTAAGAAATAACCTTACAAATAATCCAAACAAAAAAAATCGTTATTCTTTTATTTTTACTTCAAGAGTCTGAATAATTTAATAAACTTGCCAAACATGGCAACCTAGATATGCTCAAACCTCGCTCTTCCCACTGCGGGGTTACAATTGCGAAATGGCTAGAACAAAAATGATCCTTTTGCGACACGTTTTTTATCGATATCTCCTAAAATAATTCAAACTTTGAAAAAATCGCTTCGAGGTGTATCGGGACCCGTCCTGGAGAATTTCCGTACAAAATTTGGTAGGTCTACGATCACCCGTCTGGGAGCTACGCGAGACACAGACAAACTAACTAACTAACGGACAGTTTACACTTTGCTTTATTTATATAGATTTCTTTTCTATTTTTGATTGGCCGTTGACACACGACTTGCACACACACAGTAAACGCCACTGGTAAAAATATTCGTTTTAAGTGAACAAAGATGTGTATAGTGTATTGCATTGTTTGTCGTTTTCATTAATAAGAAATTTGGTAAAATGAAGTTGAGACTCACACATCCTCCATAGTATGGAGTTAGGAAATTTGGTAAAATGCACAGAAGAATACACCCCTTTTAGAAAAAGCGCCCGCTGATGTCGGATTATTTGAGATCACTTTATTTAATCCAGTGATACCATTCTTGTTCAGTCGAATCCCGTTCTAGTGAAATCCATTACAGCGAAAAAACTTTGGAAATCCCCAAATCAAATTACAGTATGCACATAGAATATCCGTATAACGAAATTTCGTTAGAGCGAAATGATTTCTCTGGTCTCTTATTGGACTTCGTCGATTCGACTGCATTTTGATCCCTGAACCACTTATTTATGTCCATCCAGTATTTCAATTTCCGTTAGAGAAAAAGAAGATGTCAAAATCTATCAGAAAGATGTCAAAATCTGTACTCGCCAAAACTCACACCTAATAGGACAGATTATTTCACCCATTAACGTTCGCGGTAACGCACCCAGTTTTTCTGGAAGAACCCGCAATTGCAACCTTACTTCGCAGCCGCAATGAAAGAAAGGAGTGCATTTGCACAAGCCGTGAACTCACGTTCATAACTGCTGCCATTGTTTATTTATATACCGCAGTCAGGTTATTGTTTTTTTTTCTTTTTTAATGATCGGTTGTCTAATATAGATAGATGGATGATGTACTGTAGTTGTTTTTATTGGCGTCCGTTCCTTTCCCTCTTTTCTTTAATTGAATTCCCCTCTAATTAGATCATAACAAAGGTGGAGGAGGCGCCCGAGGAAGTGGGTGAACAACACAACGAACTGTTCTTTTTTATTGTTCGGCAGATGATGATCGGGAACGATGTAATTGACGAAATGCGGTTCCAAAATAAATCTAGGTCCTCTTCCAAAGTAAAACCTTTCTGAGATGTTCCTCAGAAGACGGTTTTGTGTCGTCTTGGTTTCAACGTGTTACTTCAAAAACTTCATAAGTCATGAGTTTTAAAAAAATTGCTGTTTTTTTTTCCCCTTAACCCTTTAACGGACAGTGTTCCCGTTCAGGGAACACCAAACTCTGACGTTTTGACTGTTGCCAGTCACGAAGAATAGATTTGATTTCTATAAAAATAGTTGCGGTGACAAAGCTCCACCAGAATCCTTTACTTTTTAGCACATTATTTCCCGTAAAAAAGTGGTCACGATTATTTTTAACAGCACTGACATCTGCTGAAAAATGGAAGAATGCGAGAACAGCTGGATAGATTGTCCAATGCTAATAAAAGGGCAGCCGTTGCCATCGCTCTACTTAACTACCAGCAAGAGGGCGGACGATCGAAACGTTCACAGATCGAGAGACCCTTTTTTGACGACAGCTGGCTGTGCCGGCACAGCCAGCTGTCGTCAAAAAGGGTCTCTCGATCTGTGGCACGCGATGAACGTTTCGATCGTCCGCCCTCTTGCTGGTAGTTAAGTCGAGCGATGGCAACGGCTGCCCTTTTTTCAGCATTGGGAAAGGGTTGTGCCTCAAAGGGTTAAGCTGTAGCGATCCTTTAGCTGCGCCAAAATTTCCTTACGCTATCTATCTCTTTCATCACCTCTGAAACACGGTCTAACGTTAACAGCTTACTCTATAGAGAAGGATTTTTATTGAAGGCCAAATTTGAAGATAAATTTCGAATCCACTGACTTTGCGCGTAATTGAAATGTAACACGCACGCGAGAGTCGGAATCATTAAATTCTTATTTTCTCGATAAACTGGGGCGCGCAGAAACTGGACCATGACATATGGCTTATTGCGCTTCACCTTTGAGAAACGAGAGAAAAACCTCATCTTTTATGTGGGACCGTAATGAAGATTCGTCTTGTTTATTTTCAACAAAAGTGTCGTCGGAAAAGATTTATAACGAAACTTTCTCAGCAAAAAATTTAGTGCCTTCTTTTTAGTTCTATTGTTTCTTGTGCCTCTTTCTCTTTTTTTCCCTCCATGTGGACTGAGTGCAGTACCATCCAAGGGCCCTTCAGATGCCTTAACCAATGAGGCGTGCCCAACGAGAAGAGCATAATCAAGTAGAAGAAAAAAGAGAAAAACAGCGGTTGGCCGTTAAATTGATAGAAAGTCGGAAAAGTAATTTTGATGTGGGATTGAGAATTTATGAGTGTATATTTGCGAAAGAGACCGTGAGAAGTCGTTTACTGTATAAGTACGTTTCAATTTTATGGTTCCAGAGAAACACTTTCGCGTGTTGGCGCGGTTAAGAAGAAAGAAATGCTTATTAAACAAGAAAGGTAAACTATGTCAAACGCATGGATTGTAAAACATTAAAATTGCGGTTTAGTTTCACAGTCTTTTCCGAGTGTGGGCACTTGCCTCACGGACATTCGTCCCCATAGTCAGGTGGTACAGACGTAATACGCCATGCGCAGATACATTCGAAGGTCATGCAATAGATTTGCGGTGATTTCGAGGTTTTGTAGAGATTTATTTACACTCATGTCCATAAATTAAGGATAATTCAGAATCACACAGAAATTGATCTCTAAAATAAAAATTTCACCTGTGGAATGATCACACACATCTTGAAGAAGAATATGCAAATTACAGGAAACCACCAGATGGCGTGGATGGTACGTCACAATGACGAGAGTGTAAGAGAGGGGTATATAAGGAATGGTGGCAAAGAAGTAAAATTGTTCACAAGCGCTGTGAAAGCCTTTCAGTGCAAAAACCGCATAGTTATGGCACAAAGGAGGCATTTGGATGATGTTTTACGTGGCAGAATTATCGGACGACTGGAATGTGGACGTACCCAGCTGGAAGTATCCAAGGAACTTGGAATCGCCCAGAGTGTCATCTCCAGGCTTTGGCAACGATTCCAAGATGATGGTAATGTGAGTAGACGTTACAGCACAGGTCTCCCCCGAGTTACAACGCCGAATGAGGACCGCTATTTGGCAGTTACTGCCAAAAGAAACAGACGGAGTACAGCATCAGACCTGTCTCGTCAGCTCTCTTCAGCTACCGGTACGACAGTTTCAAGGCAGACCGTGTACAGACGCTTAGGGCACATTGGTCTATATGCTCGTAGGCCTGTCAGATGTGTTCCACTTACCGCAACTCACTGTCGCCTGCGATTAACCTGGAGTAGAGAGCATGCATTGTGGACACCGCAACAGTGGTCTTGTGTGATGTTTTCCGACGAGTCCAGGTTTTGTTTGGAGTCTGATTCTCGCCGAACATTCATCTGGGGAGCGCCAGGTACCCGTTACCACGAAGAGAACACCATTGAAAGACACCGTTACGGTGGTGCAGGATGGCTCGTTTGGGGAGGAATTATTCTTGGTTCCAGAACTGACCTGCATGTTCAGAGTGTAACGATGACAGGCCACATCTATCGGGATGTCATTCTGGAACAACATGTACGTTTGTTTCGGGGCGCCATGGGTGCTGAATTTGTGTTTATGGATGACAACGCCCGTCCTCACCGTGCAAACATTGTAGACGAATGTCTTCAATCGGAGGATATCACCCGTATGCATTGGCCAGCATACTCACCGGACTTGAATCCAATAGAGCATGTGTGGGATATGCTTGGCCGACGAATTGCAGCCCGTCTACCCCCTCCCACCTGTCTACCGGAACTTCGGAGTGCATTGCTTGATGAGTGGTGTAATGTTTCCCAAGATCAGATTGATCATTTGATACTCAGCATGCCTAGGCGTTGTCAGGCCTGTATTGCATCGTCCGGGAGACATACTCCGTATTAACCATCCTACTAACCATGTTATACTGTTTTTTGTAAATAGGTTCTTTTTTTAAATTTGGTCAAGGGAGTAAAACTTGCAATTTTTATTAATTATGTCAAACATATAGCATCTTTTTTGCTCTTTACTTTTTGTTTAATAAATAGAATTTACAAATAAGTCAAATTTGTTTTGCTTCTTTCTCTTCTCTTTGCCTGAACTTCATTATCCTTAATTTATGGACATGAGTGTATTTATTTATTAAAGATGGATAGTTAACTAGAAGAAATATTTTTTAAGTCACTACAGCGCAAGCGCGTTACATACACATGTGTACGTATACGTATATGTGTGTTCATATACGCATTAAGTATTCTGCTATCACGGGTTATTATGAGTTTGCGGATAGTTTTGGATTATGAGGCGAGGATAATTTTTTTGCTTGTCTGTTTAATCTGACTATGTTTGCCACTACAAAGGCCCGAAGCGCAGGCCATTCCATTATAGGGACACCCATTAGGCGGCCAAAGTTACCTCCTATAAAGGAACGGACGAATTAACAACCAACCCCAAGTCGGGAGCTGAAACTGAGACCATAATTGTAGAGAGTGGTGCGCTAATCACCGTGCGATTACGCAGTTATTTGAATCATGGCTAATTAGCCTATATATCGAAATAATTGCACTGAATAATAAATAAATTATATTTGTATCCTGCACATACCAGTATAATCATGTGTTACGTCGAATATCTAACTGAAAATTAATAAAGAGGATACTTTTTCCCAGTTTTTCCTATTTTTTCCAACCGGAAAATTAGTTAACCATGGGTAAAATGCATCGCTCTTGCTTAAGCCAATATCGTTCTGAAAGAAGTATGTTTTGGAGCCATTGGCGGAGCCAAGCGAGAGGATCTATTCTCCCTCAGTTGTCAGAAGCCAGTTGGCGGTTAGGTTACAACTTTTCATACTCAGTTGTTAGCTAACGACTGCATTAGCCACTTTTTGAACTGCTTCTTACCTCGTTTAGCCAATCACAAGAAACCCTTAACTCTCCTACTCAAAGGAATATCTTATGACACCTTGAAGGAAGGGGGAGGCAGAGATAGGGTGTCGGGCTTCAGTTTCAGAAGCCGTTGAATTTAAGAAGCTGTTGCAAATTTCATTTGAATCAAAGAGGTATTTTTAGCTTAAAAAATCATCAACTTTAAATTGTAGCAATATCTAATTAAATTTGATCAAACCTTTGGCTAAAATTAAAATCACTGTTACTCATCTGGCAGCATAGAACAATGAAGCACCCCTCCCCTGGATTCGTGTATGTGGTTTTCTTCCTGCTTTTTCGTTCTTTCCAACATGGTAACTATTTATTGAAGCAATCTTTGCCGTTCCATGGAAAATATTTTGCCGATCCCCGTGATGGCAGCCTTGAATCACCGTAACTAAAGATACTTTTCGAATTTCCCAGAATACGTCAAAAATTCTCAGGCAAAAGTGTGTAGATGCCCAAGAGGAGCATTTCGGAAAATTTTCGGTGTTTGTAACACTACCTTGAATAATATTTCTTTTTTTTTTAAATCAACTTAATTGCATTACTTTTGGGACTCATCATGCATATAAATTCTACACGCCAACATACGCATCTTTAAGGCTACAGTAACTAATAAATTATATTTATACAAAGTATGCTCGATTATCAAGAGCTTCAGGAAACAGAGGGGAGAAAGGCCTAAACCGTATGATGTTACATGCATATCATACGAATGTACGTAAGGATCTTCACAGACTTCATAACTTCACGAGTTTATGAGTTTCGGTTGCAGGTGCGACCTGGCACGGTAAGCAAGATAAGCAGTGCATCTGGTCGCCATCTTCGAAAGGGCGCCGTTTCAAACTCAAAAACTGAGAAAAACTTTATCTGAAGCATAAAAGGGGGCGGCTTTATTTCGTTTGCGGGGGGGGGGCGCCACGTACCCTAGCCCCCCCCCCTGTTTGGATGTGCACTTAAACATATGATAGACGATGAAATCAACTGAAATCAATTAAAACAATTTTTTTTTTAACTTTAGCTATCATCCAATAAAAACGGTTTCACAATACTGCGGTTGAAAAAAGAACATTCTCATCTTTAAAGCTTTAAACATTCCAAAACAATTTAAAATGTTTTGTGTGTTGTGAGAAACTTCAACTTTTATGCTGCCTCTCTCGAACTGTCATTTTCGCAGGCTTTTAGCTATTTAAATTATATTTATACATATATATGCGTATATCTTATTTAATGGCGGGCACTCGCTGTTTATACGCATTGACCACTACCAAGGCCGGAATTACTGCTCACTTTATTATGGAGGCACCTAATAGGGGGACCAGCATGATTGCCTCCTATGAAGGGACGGACGAAATGACACCCAAGCCCCTACCGGGAATTGAACCCTTACCCGTGGTATGGTAGAATGGTTCTTTGGCCCACAGACAACCCTGGCAGCCTATCAAAAATATTCCATGCGTATTTATTTTCTACCTATTCACAAAATTCCCTCATTTATTCAAATTATCCGGTAGAATAAATTTATGCATGGAAAATTGCTGTCACTAAAGAAAAGTTTTCTTATATTGTCATTTAAAAATCTATTAAAAAGAAAACTATGGCATATATTCTTAAACGTATATAAAATTGTTTATTACATTCTTTAAAATAGCTTTTCAAAAAAATTACAGAAATATATTAGCAAAAATAAAATGCGCATAGGACATTTTTGAACTACTTTTTAGTTAAAAAAATAATTGCTGCAGATATTGAGTGTTTGAATTTGGAAATTAACTTGTTAATCATGAACAGAAAATCCCCATGAAATTTTCTCTTTATGGGAAAAATATAACAAAAGTCGATTTTCAGAGTTCTTCGTCTCACAACCTTAAGGAAAATTTAAATTACGATCAAGGTAGGGAAAGTATAGAATTTTGAATTCATCACTTAAGTAAAATATGAAAAAAAAAATTCACAATTTCTCCCCTTTCCAGGCCCGGAAGTTTCTTCTAAAGATCCAAAAGACGTTTCAATGTTTTCCAGACCCGGACTGGCCGGGTCTGATGGTCGGCAATTGCCGAGGCCACCTGTCCAAAGGGGACTCGTTGCGGGGCCACCAAATGGATATACAGCCGAAACCGTATAAGTTTACATCTCTTAAGTGCATAAACCTCTTAAGTGCACAAGATATGAAAACTCCGAATTTCTCCCCTATGCATCTAATGTTTTGTTAACCCGCATAAGTACACACCTCACCAGTACATAAACCGCTTCAGTGCACATTTTTCGGATTTAAAAAATTGTTTTTATAATTATAATTGTTTTTATAATTTGGCCGCATAAGTGCACATACATCCAAAAACAAACCAAAAAGAAGGAAATTGAAGTTTATCTGAGAAATCTTGAGAGAACGCTCGGTAGTAATGAAGCGATGTCAGCTTTAATGGTGTTGAGTGATTACTGTTCCTCCAATTACTTTGATATGAAAAACATAATGCATTAACTGATCAATTTTTTGAGCATACTTCAAGAAATCTTGTACAGAAAAAACAGACGGACTTCTACGACTGATTATGTAACAATGTGAGTATATTTTAATATTTAATAAATTAGCATAATTCTATTTAATTGATCTATATTTTTTGTAATAATCAAAATTTTCATTTCCTACATTAAACTTTTTTAGATAGTTAAGCTTAGTAGCTATGCATACTAAGCATCAGGTAGCTCTGTTTTCTACGTAATTACGCGTAATAAACTTTGCAAGGTAATTAATTTTATTCATAATTATTATACATTAAGTAATAATTATAAAATTAACAATGAAAAGCAAATACAGATATACATATATTTTGTATATATACATATATAACTACTTATACTATTTAATATCAAATACACAGATTTTCAATGAGAAATTGCTTTACATACGTTAATTTGAGAAAGCTCGCATGAGTGCACAAACCGCTTCCCAGCAAACACACACAGGTTCTCTGAACGTCTATTAACGTTCAGAAGACGTTTTCTGAACGCTAATAGAAGTTCAGAGAACCTGTCTGTGTTTGCGGGTTAAGTACACATAATTTTGTTGCCACATCGATGTGCACTTACGCGGTTTCTACTGTACTACTTTATAATTAGAGTAATTTGATATATATCAGAGTAATTTGATTTATTTCCCAGTCGTATTACGCCTTTACACAGGGGCATAGGGGGCGACCCCACTGAGAGGGTGCCCCCGAAGAGTCAGGGAGCCCAACAGCTTCAAAATAGTTCAATGTGGTTTTATGGCACTTAAGCCTAATTTTCAGACAATACATATTATAATATTCTGTTCCCTTTTAATTTCCCCATTAAGGGCCCCTTTTCAATCTCTAGCCGAGGCCGAGGGCCGCCCGTCGGGGCCTGATGTTTTCGAAATTTAAATGCAGTCCACCAAGGGCAGTTTTAATTCGTCGCAAATCGTCAGTCACTTGCAACGAGACTATGACGTTTAGATTTCCATGAAAACAATCCACAGAATAGTGTCGTCTCTCACGCAGTATGTATTGGGAGGCTCTTCGTTTTATATCTGCTGCCACCGCCTTCGAACGAATTCCATCTGGATAGATTTGCCTGCTCTTCCGGTAAATCCCTGAAAACAAAAAAGAAAAACCCCATCCTCACGCGACAAAACGAAAACACAAGGAACCACCGGGCACGAAATGTCACCACATTTTACGAATCATCATAATTTGTTCTGAGTGGAAGCAGGCCTACTAGTAAACGGGTCAGGAGGCGAAAGGAGAGGCGTCCAAGATCTCCGCGCTTTGGTCTTTCTTCCACAGAAAAAAATAATGACCACTCATCCTCATGCCGTACACATAAAACACTTTCCAACGCAATCGTGCGCCTGTATTTTCATTGCTTACTGCCTGAGGCGATAACAGCACATTGAAGATGAAACTGCTAAGTCCCGTGTTATCCTACCATGCGAGACGTACTTCAGCCTAGAGCGCAAAACTGCCAATGCCGAATTTTCTGGGATTTCCTTTTTTTTTTTTTTAAACATTTTCCAACGAACTTGAGAAGTTCTTATGATTTCGCTTTGCCTGTCTGTCCGTCCGTCTGTGCTTTAATTGCCCTAAACTAGAGATGGACGCGAGACGGAAAATAAGCGTCTCGCGTCTCGCAAAATAGCCTAAAAGCTTGTCTCGTCTCGCAAAAATCCCTATAGCGTAATGTTAAAAATGTGTGTCTCGTCTCGCAAAAATCTGTAAATCTCTGTCTCGTCTCGCAAAAAAGTCGTCTCGCGTCCATCCCTACCCTAAACAGGCATTGTTTAGTATACGAAATTTGTGTATGATATTCTTCATGCACCTTATTAAGAAGAGTGCGTTAAGCATTTATAGTTCTTTTACAGGAGCACCCAAAAGAATTCCAATACATGACGGTCTATGGATGTTGAGAGACATTCATCCATTTCAAGCATAATACAGTAAGTTTGGCGATGTAGCGTCATCAAACTTAGCGAGAAAATTGCGGATAACCTCATAAAAGTTCTGTATTATTAAACTAATTTTGCCAGACCCTGTAAAAGAGCTTTAAATGTAATTTCCATCCTTTAAATGAAGAATAAGCTGTTAGAAACGTGTATACACTTATTATATTATGCTTGAAATTTGTGTAATTGTCCGTCATACATTGGAATTCTCTCGAGTGTTCCTGTAGAATAGCTATCAGTGCTACATGCACTATTTTTGGTGGATATTTATTTTGAAATATGGTTTCGTCGAGCATTATATTGTAATCCTGACAACATGCATGTATTTTATTTTGTTTGAAATAGACAAAGACACTGCTCAAAACAGTTAAAGGATACTGAGGTTGTGGATGGATCTTGAGGCTGGCCATTTGTTTAGATTATTGATATACGAACGACAGATGTGGTAGTCTGTGTGAGAAAAAAGAAATTCACATGCTTAGCAAAAAATAATGCATTTTATTGAGCATTTGGGTACAGAAGAAAAAAAAAATACAATTTGTGCATGTGAGAAAAAACGAATAAAAAAAGTTTTTCCTTGAAAGAAAATGTTTTTAATAGGGGGTATGATTTCCCCGGACTGCCAACAACGTTAAACACATTTGAGGCATGGAGTCAATGAGGCTATTAATGAGGAGCTGGGGTATTCTGTCCCACTCCTCCAGAAGAGCTATTTTCAGTTCTCGGAGAGTATGGGGGGGTGAAAGGCAGCCAGCAACTCGTCTTCCTAGATTGTCCCAAACATGTTCTATAGGATTCATGCTCGGAGAATACGCTGGCCATCCATTCGTACGATTCCTTCCTCGAAAAGGAAGTCATCTACGAAGCGTGCACGATGTGACTTGCAGTCGTCGTCCATTAGCATGAAGTTATCTCCAATTGCTGCAGCGTAAGGGACTACAAAAGGTCTGAGAATCTCATCCCTATATCGGTCAGAACTCCATTCCGAATGATGTGGAGATCCCATTACCGTTGTCTTATATAAAACTTACAATATCCTTTAATTGTTTTGAACAGTGTATCTCTAAAATACTCTTTAAACAAGGACATAAAGCGTAATTTGTTCGAATTCTTTCAGGCGTTCCTCTAAAACATCGGCTCCCAACTGGTAGTACGCGAATCCCGAGGGGTTCTTAAAGGGTGTTACTGAGTTCACGAAAACAACATACTAGTTGGAACGATTACACAAGGGGTTCGCCAGAATCTTTCGGATTTTAGAAGGAGTTCGCAGTGAGAAAAAGGTTGGGAACCACAGCTCTAAAAGAACTAAATGGTATTTTTCCTCTTTTTTAAAACAACGGGTGGTCCCTTGCCGATTAGGTATTCACCACTACAATGGCGTGAAGGTGTTTTTCTATTATGGGGGCACTCAGTGGGCGGCCAACATTGCTCCCTATGAAGCGACGGAGAAGTTAATACCTAAGCCCAAGCCGGGAATCGATCCCGGTCTCAAGGCATGATAGCATGGTTCTTTAGCACTATACCACCTGAGCGACAGAACTAAATGGTACATACACCTTTTTCGACAGGATACGTGGTTCATTCCACAGGAACAGCATTTATAGATATCGTTCGTAGTAATCGATTCCTATTACGGTAATTAGAGTACGAACGAACAGGTAGACAAACCAAAATCATAAACACTTTTAAACGAAGTTGAAAAACGATTTTGCAAACAGTCATTGAATATTTAGAAGTGTTGCCAGAAAAAATACCGAAATGTCACCAAACGCCAATAGCTAGCTGTTGGAAGAAATACTGAGACAGAATCTCAATTATTACTATAAGTGAAATAGTTTTCTTCCCATGGGATACCAGCTTCCTTTTTTTTTTTTTTTTTACTTTATTGGGTTGATTAACCTGGTCACTCAAACTGTTGCAAAGTTGCAAACGGTTGCAAAGACGCTACGGACATTTTAAGGACACATGACGAGAAGTAAATGATGGACACACATGGGGGAATCGCTGCCCGTTTAGAACCTGACACCCTGACTGTTTAGAAAAGGCTGAAGAGCAATCAATGTATCTGTGACTTAATGAATTTTTAACTGAGAAATTCTGCATGAAGATTACGCTCCATGAGAGAGGGAAAATTCCAATACAATGGTGCAATGTAAACCTGCATACACACTCACTTTTCTGTTCTTCATCAAGGATTTCTTTTCTGATTCAAATATTCAGCGGACAGGAACATCATTAAAAGAACTGCTCATCATGCAAAAATGCGCTCGAACGAGTCAGCGCCGTGATTTAACGACACAGGTAAAAAATGACGCCCCGTTTAAATCGGCGTTTACATTCGACACGATGCCACCGGGATGCTTTCGTGACTTATTCGCACACTACTGAATCGACCTCAAACTTTCTGTCGAGTCGACACCCCCGCTTGAACCATGTTGTGCTCCTTGCATTTTCTTTTTTTTAAATTCGTATGTGGGTCAGCACAGAACACATTAAAGGTCATCCTTTTTGGTGGGCAGCAGCGAAAGTGCATTCACAGAGACGGAAAGTGGCTTTGTTTTCACTTTTGAGTGTAAAAAACCTGCTGTCGATTCCTAATGGAATTTCCGAAGGACTTCGGGGAAGAATTTCTGAAGAATCTGGTAGTACAACAGACGGACAGGAAATGAAGTCCGATTCCTTTCTTTTAGGTTTGTCGAAAGAAACATCCTGTGTTTAGCAGGGGATGCATAACTGTGTAATTATTTAGCGAGAAACTCATTTAATTTCCGAGATGAAATGCATGCATCATTCCTCAAACATTATGTTTGTGTTTTGGAGACGAATCTGAATCTGTAAGATTAGAAAAGCTTGATGTCCGTCGTTTACATGTTCATGTATGCACAAAACACAATAATATTTTAACTAAAATTAGAAGACTAACGTATAAAAGAAGATGTCTGTGGGACTGTGTGTCTGTCTGTCGGCGGCGCTACGGACAAAAGGCTACATCTAGAAATATCAAATTTGGTACTCGGGAAATTCT
Source organism: Cheiracanthium punctorium (assembly GCA_038373885.1). Taxonomy (NCBI): domain Eukaryota; kingdom Metazoa; phylum Arthropoda; class Arachnida; order Araneae; family Cheiracanthiidae; genus Cheiracanthium; species Cheiracanthium punctorium. Next base: position 136,462 of record JAWZYV010001389.1, on the reverse strand, counting down.
AAACATGAAGTTGTGCACCTCGAAGTGATTTTTTCCAAATTCGACCTAGAATTTTTTTAATTATATGTTTTATGCGATTTTTGGCATTTTTTTCTCACCTAATTCGTAATAAAGACGGTAATTACGCTTGCAGCAAAACGGCACTTCCATCATGGGATAGAGGAAAAAAACTTTTAAAAAAGTTTGTGCTGCATAGTAACATAATTTGTAGACTTTTAGGAATTTTTATACTAAGTGTCTGTTTTGACGAATTTTTTCGTAAAATAATTTAAAACTGTCGCATTTTCAATTCTATCTGTTATAACTTTTTGATATCTTGGCAAATCGTGAAACATTCCATTCTCCCTCTTTTAAAATAAAAACGAAAAAAATATATAAATTAGGTGATTTTTTACGAATTTTAATGTAACCTAATGTTTAGAATTTAATAGCATCAACGCAGAGAGCTTACGCCATTACAGTAATAAATAAATCATGGCTCAAGATAATTTTGTTGCGTTGCTACAGAAAGGATTAGAAAAAAGGTTTTTTTCAACCTATCGATAGAGTTTTTGAATTGGGTACCGGGTTCTCAATTTGGTGAGCATCTATGACGTCAAATGCTTTAAGATACGTAAAAATTACGCCGCAGTTTTAACGCATTTATCCCTGCTCTTTTTTTTAACACAAAAAGGCGATATTTTGATTAAAATTTACTATGGAAATAAACTAAGAAATTCACGATTATTATCATTATAAGGTGTATACGCCATTTGGTATAAAAAGTGTCTACCCCCATCTTGAAGGGGAGTTCCTGACGGGAGCTGGGTGATCAGTTAAAAATTAGGTTTCTGTAAGATCGCCGCGTTGGTCAGGGACACATGGAGTGGGGGGGGGGGACGTTCCTGACACCTGTTACCCAGCTATTTTGTTAAGAAGAAGGAAAGAGTGCCCATATTTGACCGCAAAGCTTTTGGAACACCTTTAAAGGCCGTTAAAAGGGCTAAATTGTGTGAACAGCGGCTGTGTGTGCTGTATCGTCATAAAAGGTAGATCGGCGGATACGGATATGAAAACGAATAGTTTTTTTTTTTTTTTTTTTAATCCGTGAATACGGATATTAAACGGATAATTTCTATATCATATCCGAGAATACAAAAATGAAACGGATCGCATTTTTGCGTATTTCAGCAAGTTTTTTTCAGTTTATCTTAAAAGTTAAATAAGGTATAAGTTTTATAAAGAAGAGAGCTTTATAGGATATAAATTTATCTAATAAAAAATAAGAAAAAAATTAATCAAGTACCTTTTACATTGTAGTATAAACAATTTTTACTAATTTCATGACAATTAGTAAACGGCTGAAGGGCATAGGTCTAGGGTTCTGGCTTACCGCGCGGCTGTTTTCTCCAGTTGTAACGTGAATTCGGGTTAGAACCCCTCAAAAAGTCCACCGCCCAAGGCATGCCTTAATTAAGCAGACAACCTTTGAGTAGATCTGCCTTAACCCCAAAACCTAAATAACTTTTATGATCATTTACAGTGAAAGTAAAAAGTTTAATATTTTTAATATTAAATAAAAATCATAATCACTCTCAATCCCTATAATCGAGGGTGTCTTAAAAACAGTGGCCTATGGTTTCCTTCTTTAAATGTTGATCTAAGACATATGGAATGAATTAAATAGTTATTTTATGATATCGAATAAAATTTTCAGGAAATTAAATGTAAATAAATACAAACTTTTATTTTTTATACAGCCCTCCTCTTACAAAAATTCCCATTAAGTAAAATATACCCCCATATATTAATGAGATGATGTAGAAAGTTTCAGATTTTCTTACTAAAGGTTTACAGATATGTTTCAATCACAGTTGGTGAGGGAAAATAATCTTTGCAATATCAATAATAGTATAAATACAATTATTAAAACTATTATAGTAAAACTAATTAACCATTAATTAGATTAACATTATAAGACATTTACATTTTACATTTTAAGAAATGAGTTTTAAATCATTTTAAACCTACAATCTAGACAGTTACTGGAAGCAAAAATATGCTGTAATTGTGTATACATTATACTCAGGGGCGTAGACAAGGGGGGGTTAGGGGGTCATAACCCCCCCCCAAGAGGAATTTTTTGCCATACAAAATGTATATTCTTCACTACATTATCACACACACGTATACATATATATGAGTTGTAGTAGTCGTAAACCCCACCCATGAAAAATTTCTGGCTACGCCCCTGATTATACTTTGCAAAAGGTGGGTAAAACGGGACAAAACTTGCTAAAATTTGTTCAAGAAGGTAAACAACAGTAAATAATATTTTGGGCAAATTATATATATATAAATATAAATATGTATAAGTTGACACCCCCAAACACGAATTAAAACAAATATTTTTATGTATAAGTTTTCCCCAGTAATTATTTAGTTTTGTAAAGTTAATAATAATAGTAATAATAATTTTTAAAAATTCCCCTAAACTAATTCGGAGTTGAGCCCTTAAAAGAAATATACAACATAGGCGATATGGACTGCGATATCTAAATGACATAATTTTGGAAAATTTTGCCCAATTATTATTTAGAATTGCTTACTTTCTCTAAGCGGTTAAATAAAGATTATTATTATTGTTTTTACTTTTTTGAACGCGTGAAGTCGGCATTGACAAGCACGAATTAATATATAAAACTTGGCACAAGTTTTATCAAATTTTGCCCCGTTTTACCCATTTTTGCAAAGAAATTATTTACTTAATGTAAAACTTACTGTGAATTAGTTAATAAAGGGTTACTTCAATCAAATCTTATTTAGAAACATCTGAAATATATAATGATTTTGGTTCTCAATTAATTTAGGTAAAGACGAAGAAAATGAAGACAGTTTTTTTTTGTAAGTGAAAAATTCTATATGGGATTTGATACAGTAAAATCCCGCACAGTTCTCCCGTTCAATCCGGTGTGCGCCTGCCTCTGTTTCGTGTGTGGGTGAAAATGGCGCTCATCCCACTCTGCTTGTTGTTTCAAACAGGGGAGAAAGAGAAACTCACTAAGGGGCTCGCTCAACCTGGACAAAAGGAAGTGCATCTTTTACAGGACCCCTATTTTGCACCCACAGATGCGCAATCAATCACTCAGTTCTTTCCCTTCATTTTATACCAAAGCGGCCTAAACCCATTATAAGTGGTATTTAATCCGTTGCTTATTTAAAAATGTTTATATGTTTTCTAACATATGCATGTTGGGAGTATAGTTTTATTTTAACGTTGGATTACATTCCTCCATAGTGGTCCTATATAAAGCAAAAAAATTTTCAACGTCTTTGTAAGTTTTAATATGATACCGTTTAAAAACTACTTTGCGAAATATCCAAATTTACTCCCTCAAACAACCGGGGTATCTTTTACGGCAGTTAAACAGTGACATCATAAATTTAAAAAAATGCGTGAAATTTGCAAACTCTGCAACTACGTTCTGTCAGAATTAAAGCAATTCTAAGTAGCTCACCGAGATTACACAGTTTGATGTTTTTCAGGAGACAGAACCATGGAGGATTTATAAGATATCGCTATATTGGATACATGGGTATTTAAAATGGCACCTCTTGGATATTTTCCACCACGTTGAGATGAAATGTTTTCTGGTGCTAAATACGCCAATCTTACAAAACTACGCATAAATTAAATATATATATGGAGAACTTCCTTAATGGCAGCCATTATGTGAAATCAGTGGCTTAGCCAAGGGGAGGGGATAGGGTAGGTCACCCCCCGTGAGAAATTTTTGCCATACAAAATGTATATTCTTCAATCCCTTATCATACACACGTATGCATTTACGTGAGTTGCAGTAGTCGTAACCCCCCCCCATGAAAAATTTCTGTCTACGCCACTGTGTGAAATGATTATTGTTTATGCTAATGCGTAGATTGCAAAGAATCACCATAGAATAAAAAGGTCCCATTGGTGTCAAATAATCTAAGCTATTTCTTTTAATCAAGCCTTGAAAAGGGAGAATCGAAGATAGATAATATTGATATACGTAATAGGTAGAATTAGTAGATTTGTAAGAATAATATAAATAAATCACAATATTCCACGTTAATAAATATTTCATGAAATTAAAAGTGTTCTGGTTATCCTTTTTCAACGGTTACCTTACAACCAACTAAATGATAAGTAATTCTAATTCGCAGTACTTTCAACAGAGGAGATTATACATTTTTAAAAATGAAATTCTGTTTTTTCACATGCAGATATGATTTTAGTAAAATATTCGCTTCTTCCCGTATGAAGAGCGGGTGCACAGCTATTTAAAAAAAAACGGTTGTCCATTTCATGTAGTGTCTGAGGTATTTAATGCTACAGCTTGAACCTAAATAACAGAATGATGTAGAAATAAGACATTTTGAAAGTCAGGAGTTAACCGTTAAGCTTTTCACTCTTTTGATCACGAAGGAGAGGCGTAGTTTTTTGAGTCATTATATTGCAATGATGCCAGGTTAGTACTCATGATGCAAACTTTTCTTCAAGAGTCAAATAATTTTGCTTGTTTTAGATTCCAAATCACTGGAATTTATACGAATTACACTTGTAAGGAAAATTTTCGTTTCCTACCGTGTGAAGAACGGGCACGCAGCTAGTTCACAATAAAGGCACTAGCCTAGTATCTTAACAGTGACTGTAATGCAACGGAAGGGTGCCTTCGTAGTGCTTACCTATAATAATGCTTCCAAAATATTTATAGGAGTTTTTATTTTACACCTATTTATTTTTTAAGTTTAATTTTGGAACTCAACAGAGTACTCATATGTTATTATAATTTTGCAAAACTTTCAAGTCACAGAAAAATTAATAATAGAATCACATGTAAATAAAGAATTCATTTATCATCTATTTTAATTACGAATTTTGAATTATTAAATGAAACAAAGAATATTTTACTACTTAGGAGTGACATAGAATAAAGACAAGCAAATTTAACTATTTTTTATATTATATTCGAAAACTAAGAAACTAAATACAGTGACCTCTCTTTTATGTGCCTCTCAGTTATAAGAGTCTCTCTTTTATACGCGAATTTTGGAAGGTCCCGTCACGAGGAATAGGAAAATAATGATATAAGTTCTCTCTTACTTATCAGCACCCCTTTGAATTGTCTCTAAGCTAAAATAAACGGCGCAATTCACAAATACTGTCACACAGATGTCCTTTTCTCCGTCGTCGTCCTCGAAGTCGCGGTTCTTAAAAAACGCGAATTTTGAGAATGTTGATAAAATTGTAACATCAAGTAAACTGACGAGTGAAGATGGATAAAAAAGATGATAATGATTCAACTGATTTTTCTGTCAAATCTTATGCTACTGCTTTAGGAGCCCTTGAAAAAGTCCGACGTTATCTGTAAAACTATGAATTAACTTCAAATGCATGTCCCCCACATTCAGTTACGAGCCCTGGACCCAACATCAGAAACGGGCCCCACTCACCCTTTTATTTACAACCGTGTGCTTGTGAACTGTTATTTCCTATTCATATTCTTTTACTGCATGCAAAATTAGGACGAAAAATTGAGCTTAGGCAAATACAACCGTATCAGCATGATGATTCAAATGTAGCATGAAACGTGCCTCTGGCCGGAAAACTCTGTAGACTAGATTTTGTTCTCCCCGCCCCTACCCGCTCTTAAAGAAAACAATCTTTTCTACCCATAAAAATATTTTAAAAAGCGTAGAATCAGTGCACTTTAAATTTACACATCCAATTACGGGGCCCTCTAAAGCCCGGGGCAATTGTCCCTCCTGTCGACTGCTCTCGGTGGCCCTGGCAGGAAGAAAGGATGGAGGTAATACGCAAACAAGTTCGCACAACTCATGCAATGATAATTTTACTAAACTTTTATGATAAACGATTTATCATTAACATGTTATTTTAAAATTTAAGCTGCAAGTAGCTGTTAGAGTCTTCTAAAATTACATTGGATAAAAAATATATTTAAAATATTTTTCTTGTTTGTATTAGTTATAGTAATTAAAAAATAAAACTAATAAGGGCTGGACTCGCCCCCCCCCCCACCGCCGGGCCCTGGACCCAGTGGTCCACCCAGCCCCACCCTTGTGGGGACCATATTTAAATACAATAATATATTTTAATCAGTTAGAAGGAATTGTATTACAAACGCAGCCTAAACAAAAATAAACTACATTATTGATGGCTTTTTGATAAAAGAATACCAGTTACAGTTACTCCTATGTAATGTGAAATTATACGTATTTCTATTTCTGAATTAAAAGTTAAACGAAATTGTGTTGTTAAATATTTTGAAATATATTACTCTCTTGAACTTAAAAAATATTACTAAGCATTTTTTTTCCAAATGTTTTATCTCTCATAATTTAGATGAAGAGTTAGAAAATAAGACTCTTTCAGTTATACGCGATTTTACATCGGTCCCTTAAAACGCGCACAAGTAGAGATCACTGTAGTTTTCTTCATGCGTCGGCAATAGCTGGTCTCTAACTCCACCGTTAAAATGTTGTTCAACTAAAAAGTTCACTATACCCTAAGTAAGCACCGACACAACACAAAAATAGCTGAACGTCAATGCTCCTAAGTATTGGAACATTAATCTTTTTCTTAGAGTATACTACTATGTCTGAGACTAAATGAGACCATTTTCCGTTAGCATAAGCCAGTTTTATTGAACTAAGTTGTAATTACATGGTTTTCTCCTACTTTGTTCTTCTCAGTGATTTCTTACTTTTTTAAAGCAGAGAAAAGACTGTATTATACAATGAGGGCTAAACTGGTATCAGAACATCAAAGAAATTAATACCCTTTACATTAAGGTATTTATTTTCAATACTCTGAAACATTCTATGATTACTGTTTAATGATATATTATTTAAAACAGTGAAAGCATGTTTTATCTAAATTGCACACGAAGTAGAACGTTAACAAAAAGTCACTCAGTCTGAAGATAACAGCCAGAACTTTCTCTTTCATCGAAATCTGCACGGTCTGGTCTCCGCAAATGTACATTTTTTTATTATCCTGTTTTGTTTCCTATCCACGCGATTACTATTAAAGAACAATAGAATTCTCTCTCACTCTTTTTTTTTAACTCAGCGCACACATTTGTTCTAGTGTGGGCTAAACAGTTTGCAGTTTCAACATTGGTAGATCGATTCACACAGCAAGAAAAAAGGTGGGTGACATTTTTCTTGCCCTGATTTTTGTTTTATCGGATTAACTGGATGATTTTTTATTATGAGTTATTGCTGGGCGAACAATACCACCATTTTGCTTTCAACAAATTTGTTTTGATATATCTGGTTTCATATGGGCGTATGCTCGAAAGGTGGAGAGGGGAGGGCGAGGATATCGCGAATAGAGCTGGTTATAATACACGATAAGTCACTAAAGTTTCATTTGAATAAAACGCGGATTTTAGTAACAGCTTTCATCTTGTAAATGTGATTGTTGTATACATTCATTCGACTTTACGTTTGTTTTTTGTATAAAACGGTAAGAAGAAAGAAAAATGTTCCTTTTAAAAAATATGCTCAGTGTATCGAAAGTTATTTAACTCGTGTTTCAACTTGCCCACCCACTTGTATAAAAAGTTTGCGCAAGAATTTATGAAACTGAATATGCATTAAATTTATGAGTCATTCTGCCTTTTAAAATATAACTGGTTCACTCACTTTCAGATTTTCTCCAGCTGGCTGAATTGAGATAAACAAACGAAAGTCAAAAGTTGTGGCCATAAATTTTGAAACAGGTGTTGAAATTCGACGTTTCTTGAAACAAACAGTTTATTCGAAAGCTTTTAAACGTTGAGCTAAAAGTTGTAGGTCATTTTCGATTGTATCCGAAAGGAGTTTGTATTCAAAATTATGTTTATTGTATTCGAAAACAATTCTTTCTCCCATGATTTGAAGAACACAGGCCCCGGACTGGCTCCTTTGGCCTTTGAGGGCCCTCGGCTAGATATTGAAAAGGGGGGCCCTTAATGAAGAATTTATAGAAAATATAATATTAGAATATATAACATTTGAAAATTAGGCTTACGTGCCTAGAAACTACATTTAATTATTTTAAAGCTGTTAGGGCCCCTGACTTTTTTCTCCTCTCACCGCGAGGTCTGTGCGGTCCTCTACTATGCTGCTGTGTAAAGGCGTAAGATTATTGGGAGATAAATAATCAGATTACTCTGATATATATCAAATTACTCTAATTATAAAGTGTCTATCTACTTTTGTGGAGCCTCGCTGGGGCCCTCTGGGGACGGGGGCCCTCGGCAATCGATAACCTGGCGAGTCCGGGCCCAGGGCTCGATTATGACCAACAGGGGATCCCAGGCATTAATTAATTTGGGGGCCCCCAATCTATGAAATTTGTTTCATTTTTCATAAAATTTTGATATAAAAAAGAATATTTCAGAATAACATTTGAAATTGGGGGCCCTTTCGAGCCTGGGGCCCTGGGAAAGTCCCTATTTTCCCATGCGATAATAAGGCTCTGTGCGGGCCTGGAAGAACGCATTAAGGCCTTTGCAGATACCCAGCGACTGTCGCGGCTACAATGTGTTTGAACGGGGAAATTTGACCGGGTTTGGACGCTGCGACCCTCTACCGAACAATAGATGGGGTGAAAACCACAAGTGTGAAAACCGCAATATTATCCACGGTCCCCAATTACCTATTGTCCGGAGTATCTCCTGCATTCTTCTCGTGCGAAAAATTTATTGCTTACAAGTGATAATTGGCCAAGCGGCCATCGACGGTCTCTGGGTATCTGCAGCGGCCTTAAGGCTGGCGTAAGGCCTTTGCAAATACCCAGAGACTGTCGCGGCTACAATCTATTTGAACGGGGAAATTTGACCGGGTTTGGACGCTGCGACCCTCTACCGAACAATAGATGGGGTGAAAACCACAAGTGTGAAAACCGCAATATTATCCACGGTCCCCAATTACCTATTGTCCGGAGTATCTCCTGCTTTCTTCTCGTGCGAAAAATTTATTGCTTACAAGTGATAATTGGCCAAGCGGCCAGCGACGGTCTCTGGGTATCTGCAGCGGCCTGTACTGTGTGCATCCACGGGAATCCGTTCCTATACCCTGAAGGCCTTGAAGGGACTCTTTTAATGGTCAATCGGCACGTGCAGGTCATAAATTTTAAAGACCCCGGGAGGCGGGGTTACTATATTTGACTCGATATGTCTGTTACATTCGTCTCCATCCTACTCTTTTGCAAAAATTTGGCTGAAACTTTTGGCGACGGTTCTGAAAAATATTGTAACCACGCCTGGGGGACACATTTCACCGTTCCACGTGTCACCCAACAAAGGATAATGGTTATCATTTGTCATTCTGCGGTTTTCAAGGCGGTGTAGCATAAAGGATGAGCTGCGAAAGACTTGCTCCCGCAATACGGAAAGTTGATGCGGGAAAAATACATTGACTTGCTATAGAAACGGATCCCGTAAACGCACAATGTATGCCAGCCTTTAGAAACGCATGAAGGAAAACATAGTAAAAACTGATTTCAGCGCCATTTCCCAAATAGATCTAAGTTTTGTAGATTGAGTTTCCGACAGAGCCCAAAATATCTTTAATGACTTTCAGCCCAAGGTGTAAACTACAATGAGCAAATGAAGGCTAAGTGTTTCATTGCTTAATTAACGTATGTGGGTATAACGTATTGTGGGTATCTTTAAAAACTATTTTAATCCCACCAATGGCAGGGTGGAGATCACTATTGTTACGAATTTTCGGTCTGTTCTACCTCTCGGCTGTTAAAAATAGTTTAAAATTGCATTTTGCTTCATCAAAATCGGTTAACTAGAACGTGATATATGGAGTTTTGGGTTTCCCCATTGATTAATATTGTGTTTTCTAGAAATCTCGAGAAATATTGCTCGTAGGTCTTAGCTAACATCACTTTTGGAAACTTATTTTTGCTCCAAATTTGGCGATATTTCTCAAAAAAAAGTCGCCAATCTTGGCGACATTTCGGACATTTGGGGCGATTTTTCCAATGGGGGCCTGTAAAAGTGGTTTTGCTGCATTAACATCACGCAATAACTTAATATTACTCTATTACGTAATTAAAACTCGAGCTTTACGGGGATCTTTCAATGGTTTCTTCCAGAAATTTCTAAGCACTTCTGCGGCATCTATAAATATAAGTATGACAGACCTCCAGCCAGTTGTTCGAGCTTCCGATGAGTACTCTGCATTGCTCTGTGAATTGTGCTATAGTTTGCTTGATTTTTGAAGCCTTGTTTTTAAATGCTGTGTGTAAATTCTTCATTGCTGAGTTTTGAGGGATTGTTTACGATTTCCCTTGTTAGTTTCCTCTGAGTTTTTGCGTGTGGGAGAGTTTTGTGTGATAATTACAGCATTTGAGAAAACTTCTGTACTAAGCGGACTGTTAAACGCACGTTATACTGTCTGATTGTGCTTGTGAATTTTGTACAGCTGATTGTTCAACGAAGTTCTAGAAGCAATAAAGTTCGTGTTCCATCCTGACAAGTGGACTCTTTACTAGAACTTTCTACTCCTACAGGGCTTTAGAACGACTAACCCAGAAATCTAGCAGCGATTTCTGCTACACTATGGTGATTAAATCTGCCCTTTCCCACTTTTTACTTTCGGGGGAACTATCTCCTTACGCTGACGGTAAGCGTAACGCTTACGAGAAGGTAGCAAATTTTTAAAAGATAAGATTGCAAATAATGCAACCATTAATTATGTGTTAAAATGGCATAACTAAAATTACATTCAATTAGTTAGCATGGAATCTCTTAGCGTCTACTCGGTAGTATTTGTCATAGAAAACAAAAATCTGGAAGATTTTCATAATTTAAATAAGCGCACTAAAGCGCTATTATTAAAAGTGTATCATAATCCATGCGTTGGTTATATTTGTCTTTCTTACTTCATTACGTGTCCCGCAGTGGTCTAGGCGCTAAACTCTGTTCCCATAAGAACACGGCAAGTGAAGCAGCATCCGGCTTGGCCAGTGCTTGGGAGGGACTTCCCCCTCTCGGCCCGTCCGCTGTGGAACCGTGTACGCTAATGGGAGCTGGTGCACGTAAAATCCGTCGTGGCTCCAAAGTCCTCCAAGTTGTTAAACGATACCTCTGGGGGTGCCGATTTCAGGGGGTTGGTCCCTCCTCTGGAATTGGTTCAAAATTACGGGACCCCGAGCTAAAACGGACTTCCTCCCACTGGGGCTCATTGAAATGGAAGCCGCTCCTTCAGCCCATCGTCTGCCTATATAGGGGGATCTGTCACCGCAACGCGGTTGCCAGAGGGCATTAGCAACAACAACAACTTCATTACTTCGGAAAGTCTATCATAATCCGTGTGTCGATTCTATCTGCCTTTCTTGTTCCTTTATGTTGGAAAGTGTATCATAATTCATCCGTTCGCTACCTTGCGCTTTCCAACCTAATGAAGCATGAAAGGCATCATAATCTATGCATGTGCCGCTATAAGTCTTCCTTGCTTCATTTTATTAAAAAGTGTATCATAATCCATTGGTCGACCCGGTGTCTTTTGTACAAAACTAATTACAGAATTCTAAAAATGAAACTTTTTTTTTAATCGAAAATTTTAAAAGTGAAACCAAAAAACTTCGTACATTTTCGAGTCGAAAGTAATACACTGTAATACTGAAAAGTGTGGAAAGGAAAAACTGATTATCGTGCCAAAAGATAATCCGAATAAGTTTTACAGTACTAGCCGCATAGCACACACAATTAACGAACTCTAACTACAGTATTTGCGGTTAAAACAGTATCGGTAAGTGAAATTATTAGATTACTGGAATTGCTGAAATTCAGCGTGTAATGTATTACCAAAACTGAACAACACCCATGCGTTTAATTTCATTTTTTTTTTTTCCTCTTTCTGTCTTTTCCTTGAAAACTAGTATCATTAACAGTCAATAATTCCGAAAATTGAGCCTAATTCTCTCAAGCTTTTTTTTTTTTTAATGCAGATATTACGTGAGCCTTACATATTTCGTAGTGAGAGAGAAGTCATTATAAGCTCGTGTTGACTGATAACGAGACAACTTTCCCGTGTTCGCTGCAGAACATCAGTTAGAGACCTCGTAGCCCCCGAGCATTCCAGGGGAAAGCATTTCACTGAAACGAATACCTATGCGAATTGTAAAGAAAATGTTCTCCATTTGTGCAAGTTTAAACCATTGACTCGCAACCATTTCCCAATGCCCAAAAAGTGCAGCTGTTGCCATCGCTCGATTTAATCCTTTAACGCGCAGTGTTCCCGCTCTGGGAACACCTAACTCTGACGTTTTGACTGTTGCCAGTCACGAAGAATAGATTGGATTTCTATCAAAATAGTTGCGGGTGACATAGCTCCACGAGAATCCTTTACCTTTTAGCACGTCATTTCCCGTAAAAAAATTGTCACGATTATTTTTAACAGCACTGACATCTGCTGAAAAATGGAAGAATGCGAGAACAGCCGTATAGAATGCCCCATGCTGAAAAAAGGGCAGCCGTTGCCATCGCTAGACTTAACTACCAGCAAGATTGCGGACGATCGAAACGTTCATCGCGTGCCACAGATTGCTGGTAGTTAAATCGAGCGATGGCAACGGCTGTGTTTTTCCGACATTGGGCAGCCCATCTAGTTTTTTTCTTCTGTATCGATGTACATTTTCATCACATTCTCTAGTTCTCAGCAGATGTCGATACTGATAAAAAATAATTGTGACATCCACTTTACAAATAATCGATCATTTTTAAGGGAAATTACGTGCTAAACAGTAAATTATTCTCGTGCGACTGTGTCCTATTTAAGAATTGTTACGGATTTTTGGGGTGACCCGCTGTTCTGGGAATTAAACTAGTTTAAAATTCGTATTCTACGCGTCAAATAATTAAATTTTGCTATTTGTTGCATCAAAATCGCTTAACTAGAACGTGAGATGTGGAGTTTTCGGTTTCCAAAATGGCTAACATAGGGTTTTTCAAAAATCTCGAGCAATATTGATGCTACAGCTTTGCTGACCTCACTTTTGGGGGACTTATTTTTGGCGCCAAATTTGGCGATATTTCGCCAAAAATTCGCAGAGCTTGGTGACATTTCGGACATTTAACGCGATTTTTTTTTTTCAATTCCTAGTATTAGGTCACACTCTCCTTATATATCTTATACAAATTTTTAATCGTTAATAAAATACTTTTTTATTCATCCACTCAAGTTCAAATACATTTTTTTTTAAACTTGTAGTGGATGACACTGCATGTTAATACAGTTTTGGTCCCAATCAGCGGGATAATTTATCTACAGGACAGGCCAAAAGATTCTAAATACATTACACTCTATGGGCCAAAATTCATTAAACTCGCATATCTCAAATACTATTAGGCGTAGAATGTTGAAAACTTGTTGAAACTTTTGCAACATCTAGTTGTGCACCCGCCATTACGGTCCCATTCGACTACATAGTTTATCTACAGGGCCGCCCAAAATATTTTAATTACATTACGCTCTATGGGCAGCAATTCATTAAAGCGTATTTTAGAGGTATTAGGCTAGTTCATACGACTCAGAAGTGATATATGCTGTTAAGGGTCACAAAATAATTTTTTCCATCTTAGAAAGTGTCTTTATCATTTATAGTGTTGCTACAGGGACACTCAAAAGATTTCCCATACTTTACGGTCAATGGCAGTTTTAGGGACATTCATCCATTTCAAGTACAATACCGTCCTACCATATAGTTAGGTAATGGTCCGACCATGGTCACGTGCCTCCCTCAAGAATTACGCCAATAATGGCCTAGCTTGGCGACTTTTGTACGTGTTTATGTATTTTACTCTCACATCTCAAAAATTATTAGTCGTAGAATGTTGAAATTTCATATATAAGATTTTCGTCGCATGTAGTTGTAGTATACGTGTGTGTGATAATGTAACGAAGAATATACATTTTGTATGGCAAAAAATTCCTCATGGGTGGAAGGGGGGGGTATGACCCCCCTAACCCCCCTTGGCTACGCCCCTGCTCCCTATATATATTTATATATCTTATTCAAATTTTCAGTCGTTAATAAAATACATTTTATTCATCGACTCAAATTCAAAAAGTTTTTTAAAATGTTAATTCATTAATTAAATGCAGTTAATTAATTTTATTAAAAGTAAAATAAAACTAAAATAAAACTTTTCTTTGTTGACCTAGGAATGGACTTAAAAAAAAATTTTTTATGTATATTACTTGATCTAATGCGGCCTGTAATATTTGTTTTCCTGCAATAGTATTACATAATAGCCTAGTGATTCAACTGTTTTCCTATGACCTATTGAAATTTTGCGCTTTATCGGGATCTTTCCAGAAATTTCTTCAAGCTCCTGCGACACCTATAAATAGGACAGTGCATTGCCCCAGTCGAGTACGTTTGTTTCTCTCTGCTGCAGAGAATAGATGTCCGTGAGCGAGTATAAAAGCTCTGTATTGGTGCTTAAAGAAGCAACATTTTGCTTGCTTAGAAAAGCTTGTTTTTGAGTGCTGTGTGTGAATTCTGCATTGACAAACTCTTTATGATTTTCCTCGAGTGTTTCCACTGAATTTTTGCCTGTGGAAGTGTGTTATTTTGCGTGAGAAATACAGCATCTGTGAAAGCTTCTGCTCTGAGAGGACTGTTATAAGCAAGTTACTGTTCGTTAGTTCCTCTGAATTTGTGCAGCTATTGTCCGACGAAGTTCTAGAAGCAATAAAATTTGTGTTCCATCCTGACAAGTGGACTTTTTACTAGAACTTTCTAGAACTTGTTAGAACTTTCTAGAACTAGAAGAACGCTTGTCACTGCGTCGTCGTTAGCGACGGCGCCGCGTCCAAAAGAAATTGGGTTTTCTTTGAGTGTTCTGGTAGTCTCGAAATTTCGACATATTACTCCATTAATGTCAGCATTGGCTATGCTTGTCACATTATATAGGAAGCACAACTTTTCAAATACCTACCTATTTTTTTTTAAATCGAAGACCGTATTTAAGTAGATGGCTGTAGTGATCGCGGGCTGGATATGGCCCGCTGGCCGCCATTCCCCATCCCTGGTCTAGACACGCGCTACTTTTGGCTAACTGGGTGGATGCGGGGGTCCTGTGTCTAGCTGACCATCTGCCATCTGACCTCCTGCTCACCAGTGGCCATGAGTCGAGGTAGTATGGGTGGCTATCGCAGGCCTTGGCCCTTATACTGTTTCTTCACTTTATATGAGCTATTGTTGTACTGCGAGTTTAGTCTAGTTTAGAGGAGCACAAAACTTTGAGCAAGAATTAGTATACATTATACATAACAGTGTTTGCCCAGCGTTATTTGGGTTACTACCGGGTGGAGTGTGTTACAAAACGGACACTCTCCAAAGTCCATTCTGCGAGTAATTGCCCTTTCAGTTTTCGCTAACACGAAAAATCGCCCGAAAAATAAACACTTCACTTTTTTTCCCGGATTTTCCTTCACTTTCTCAAGGACGGTTTCGACTCCACCCGTGTTCGTCGATCTGTGTACATAAACACAGCATTCTATATTTCTTCCACCTTTTGTAGTAGCTCCTTTGTATTGTCTCGCTTTAGATCTTTTTTACTCGGTCATGGCCGTTTAGCACTCGATTAAAAAAAATAGTAATAATATAAAATGACAAAGAACAAGAAAGGCGATTTAAAGTGAAATTGGATTATTTTTCTCTCTCTCTCGGCATTTTATCGACTGGCACCAGACTCGCGGCGTGTAAAGCAATCGCCGGTGGCACGGGCGTTTTCTCGAATTTGGGTCAAACGTTGGGTTTTCACGGAGGCACGATATTTTTTTTTTTTTTTAAAGAAAGTGCGGCAGAATGTTAGGCGTTGTCCGCAACACTTCTCTCTAGACTTTCGACCCTTGTCCCGTTTTGAAATTTTCCAACGGGAAAACTTTTGCTCCGTTCGATTTTTAGCACTAGACTGCTAATAATTTCAAGCTGCGAAAATGTGTGGATAATTCTGCTAAATCGTATTTTTCAATTTCCAAAATATATTCATGCATCGTGGATACCATGTTTGACGATTTATTGGCAGCGTTAAGATCTAAGCAACGGACAAAAATATAACTCATCGGGAAAGGAGAAGAATAATCACTTTTTCTTTTAGGGTGGGGGTGGGGAGGGGGTAATCAAATATGTTTGTATGTGAAATGACAGCGAAATCGTAAATAAATAAATACCCATGGAATAT
Organism: Cheiracanthium punctorium; assembly: GCA_038373885.1. Lineage (NCBI taxonomy): Eukaryota > Metazoa > Arthropoda > Arachnida > Araneae > Cheiracanthiidae > Cheiracanthium > Cheiracanthium punctorium. Next base: position 120,221 of record JAWZYV010001389.1, on the reverse strand, counting down.
GATATACTTTCCAACACAATGAAACAAGAGAAGCAAATAATGCCGACACATGGATTAGTACACACTTTCCAACCTATTGAAACAAGAAAAGCAAATAAGTCCAACGCATTCATTATGTTAGACTTTTAATATACAAGGTGTCCCGTAATTACTGGTACAAAATTAAACGGGGAGATGAGGCGCATAATAAGAAATCAGAATCACATGACAATGTGGGTTAGAAAACGAGCCGTTTTCACTTACCTGTCTGTCAATAATCACTTTGAGAAAAGTACTGAAGTGTTCGTCTCATTTCTGCACCAAGTTTTATAAACAATAGGTTCATCTCTAAAAATTTCATCCATCAAATAAAACAGGATGTTTGAACTATCCATTTTAGTCTCGTGTTTTCTGAGAAAAATACATTAGTGTTTGACGAACAATGGTTAGAAAGTTCACTTACCTCAGCACTTGTTCCAAAGTGATTATTAACATGAACACGGCCCCGCATTGCTCTGTGATTATTATTCCTTATTGTGTGCCCTACCACTCCTTCAATTTTGTACCAATAGCTGTGGGACACCCAATATAGCAATATATTAACCCTTTGAGGCGCAACCATTTCTCAATGCTGAAAAAAGGGCAGCCATTGCCATCGCTCGACTTAAGTACCAGCAAGATGGCGGACGATCGAAACGTTCTTCGCGTGCCACAGATCTAGAGACCCTTTTTTGACGCAGCTGGCTGTGTCGGCACAGCCAGCTGGTAGTTAAGTCAAGCGATGAAACGGCTGCCCTTTTTTCAGCATTGGGAAAGGGTTCACTTCTCCGTTACAAAGAACGAAACTTGGAAAAGAAAGACCACTCGTATAAAGAGATTCCACCTTCCCCTGGGGGCAGGGCCCTAACACACATTCTGGACTCCACCAATCCAAGGCCTCTTCACACCCTCTCTCAGTAGCTCAACAATCAATACAAAAAAAAAAAAAAAAAAAAAATGCTCTGAACACGACATTGTTACTCAGAACGGGCTGCGTGTGTTTAATTATGAAAAGGCCATTCTACCTCTTTGTCCCATCGCATCAGTTAGATTAACGCTTATTTGAATAGCAAGGTCGCCCAGTTAATGAGAACGTCCCGCAAACGTTTTATGGCTTGCCACTCGACAATGGAACGTCTGATGTTTGTTTACACTCGTCGATTAACACGAGCATTTAACGAGCCCGGATTGGAACGTAATCAGATGATTGCGTCTAATGGATGATTGTTCCGATCCGTTATGTGAAAAATAATTGGAGATGCATTCGCTGTATCTGTGCCTGTTCACCCCCCACTAGTTGTGAGGTTTGAGATGGAAACCCAATAAGTCGAAGTATAATAAAAACACCGATCATTTCTATGCTACACTGTTTAAAATATATATGTAAAATTAACGGGAGAACGACCGGCAACAAAGTTGCCAGAAGAGGTCCGTTCCGGTTATTATTCTTCCATTTTCGAAAACTATGAACGATCACTTTCCATTAAATTTTTAAATAATGAGTTACAGAGCCTTATTATCGCATGGGCGAATCGGGACTTTGCCCAGGGCCCCCGGCTCGAAAGGGCCCCCAATATCAAATGTTGTTCTGAAATAGTCTTTTTTATATCAAAATTTTATGAAAAATAAAACAAATTTCATAGATAGGGGCCCCCAAATTCATCAATGCCCGGGGCCCCTGTTGGTCATAATCAGGCTCTGATGAGTTAAAATTAAAATATTTTTAAAGTGGCAGTTTTAATTAACAATTTTTAACGAGCGCGCTATACATTACCTAACACCGGATATATAATAATATTTTTATTATTAACATTTATTCTTTTGATAGGTATAGATGGCTGAAGTGTAAAGGTCTCGTGTTCAGTTTTTCCCTGATGTAACGTAAATACGCGTTATGACCCCTTAAAAGTTCTCCGACCAAGGTACATAGTATGAGAGCAAATGAAACTGGGTCAGAAATTGTTTTGTGATCAATATTTTCACCATGGTTTATCTTTCTTCTTAAATCATCCTAATTTTATTTTATTTGCAGGCCTTAACGCATTTTATTTAAAAGCCACGCATTTTATTTAAAAGCCATATCTTGAATCGCATGATATGACTACAATCAGTTTGGTAAAATTTCCTACTCAATTTTTTAACTATTGACTCAATCTTAACTTTTTTTTTTTATCTTCTTTCCTTCAGCACGAATCTTGAAAGTCTTAAAAAAGATTAATTATTTGTTTTGATTTTCTAAATTTAGTTAAATATAAGATGAAACTTTCTCTCGAGAACGATATATATTTTTAAAAAGCAAATCTCCGAAAACCATTTTCCTCAATGTGTTTTTATTTTTTATTTATTTATTTAAATTGACTACATATTTTTTTCAGAGAGTTATTAACGACGCAAATCTAATGATTTGTAGTATAATTTTCCGTTTCAGTTTTAAAGCGATGGTTTTATCGTTATCCCCCCCCCCCTCCAGTATGGCTAATTTAAACCAGATGACTAATTACTGTGTTTATATTTAACATATACACGACTTTTTCTCGAATGAAATTATTTATTAAGTGACTTCCTCAATTGCTTACTATCTATCACTGCATTTTGTTGAACTGAATTTTTATTAAGATATAAAACTTATAACGGAGAAACGACTTGTTGTTGTTGTTGAAAATTTTCGGAGAATCTGTTCCATAAATAAATACAGTTATGTAAAAAATCAATCTAATAAAATTAAGATAGTTTATTCAAACTTTTATTATATGGGCACTAGTCGAGCAGTATCGCGGTCGGCTAAAGCTCGGTTCCCATAAGAACACTGAAAGTTAAGTAGTTCCGCCCTTGGTTAACGCTTGATAGGGTTATAAGGGCGGACTAGACTGACGTGGGATCGTGTACGTTAAAGAGAGTTGATGCACGTAAAATCTAATCGTGGCTCCAATGTCCTCCGTATTCATAAACGATACCTTGTATATTCATAAACGACTTGTTGTTGTTGTTGAAAATTTTCGGAGAATCTGTTCCATAAATAAATACAGTTATGTAAAAAATCAATCTAATAAAATTAAGATAGTTTATTCAAACTTTTATTATATGGGCACTAGTCGAGCAGTATCGCGGTCGGCTAAAGCTCGGTTCCCATAAGAACACCGAAAGTTAAGTAGTTCCGCCCTTGGTTAACGCTTGATAGGGTTACAAGGGCGGACTAGACTGACGTGGGATCGTGTACGTTAAAGAGAGTTGATGCACGTAAAATCTAATCGTGGCTCCAATGTCCTCCGTATTCATAAACGAAACCTTTGGGGGTGTCGATACTGGTGTTGGTCTCTCATCTCAAATAATCTAAATTAAGAGACCCCAAGTTAAGGCAGTCTTCCTGAATTTTCGTGGCACAATAACATGGAAGGTGCTCCCTTTCGCCCATCGCCGTTGTATATGGAAGATCTGGTCCCACTCCGCGGTTGCCAGAGGACATTTGCATCAACAACATGTTTACTTGGAATAACAAGTCTTCGAAACGATTAAAATGAACTGGCCCCACCATGGCCGTGTATAAGACACTCACCATGGTAGATGGCTGAAATGTGAAGGTCCAGGGTTCTGGCCCACCGAGCGGCAGTCGATCTAACGGTCTGGAGTTCTGGCCACTGAGAAACTTTCTCTTCAAACTCAGATATCAACACTAACTCATCAGCATGCATCTTTATAATCAGTTACTGAATGAGAAAAAATGTATACTCAATCGATAATTGAACCAAAAAAATGAACCAAATGTAATTTTACTAAAACCAACGTCCAAAAACACACCAGTAAAACAAATAAGATCAACATTAAACAAAGAGAATGAAATAAAAAGTTAAATTGCTGAAGTAAAAGCTCATTCGGAAGCTTTGTCGCTAAATTACGCGGCTTTTCATTTCGTTTACAGCTAATACAACGCAATACAAGAAACAAAAACAAAAAAGAATTAAGCAACTTTTGCGAAAATTTAACGACTTTTTAATCGTTAAGCAGAAGTACGTTTGGATATATATTGTAGTGAATAAAAGCAATAGCTAATGCAAATATGATCCTGTTGGAAAGTGATTTATAATATGTTAATAAACACATAATTTACACACACACACACATACACACTTATATACATATTGTTTTTATGGAGGTATGAGTTTCATAGCTTCGTGTCTCCCCCTCTCCTCTGCTGCATACGCCTCTGATATATGAATTCTTGTAAACTACCGAAAGATTTCTGACGTTCCCAGATATAGGTAGACTATACGAGTCCTAGGCAAGGGCGGATTAAAGGGGGGTGGAGGAGCGACCTCCCTCCCCCCCCCCCCCGAGAAAAGAGGAATTAATGTAAAAGATCCTATTTTACTTCCATAAAATGGATGTATATGTCAATCTTCTTACTATCCTCCGCCCACCCTCCCGACAAAATCGCATTAATCCGCCACTGGTCCTAGGTATACGCTCTTTAAATGCAGAGTAGAGGAACAGAAGCTATTCCTATCGAGCTCAAAAATAATTCTTTGATTCTTTTCTCAAAACGATGATGTTCAATATTAATAGACAGGAACGAGAGCTGGTCCAAATTTTATTTACTTTTTTAATCAGCTCGGAGAGTTCTTATTTCCCATGAAAAGAGATTACAACACAGATCTATCAATCACGTAGCAAAATGGGAGTTCCAATTCCGCAAGTGTTTATTATTATTATTGTGTTCGAAGTTGTCTCTCTTCGGATGAATGCATTCTGCTTTTTTGCTCGGCCACATAAAGACCGAAAAAGAAGAGAATACTAAATAAGCAGAAGTTGAAGGTTGTGTTTCATAAAAAGTCCTTTAAAAGCTTTGATGCATATGAGACTCCAGAAAATCGACTTGCCGAACGCGGAGGTTCAAATTTGAACTAGTTTGTGAGGGTGAAAAATAAATTACACAGATCGCAAATAGGGGCGCACAGCCCTCCCACAAGGGCAGGGCAGTTAGAGGGTCTTCTAAACTGCCTTGGTTGAATACTTGTGGTGAATGTCACTGCTTATGCAAATCGAGTGCAAAAGTTTTTGGTATACAAGCGTTCCAGAAAAATAGGATTTTTCGTTACATTTAAAATAATGATGTGTGTAGAATATTTCAGTTATACATAAATAAATGAAGTATCAGGTAGTTTCTAACATTTATAGGCGCACTCACAAAGAGGGGGGGGTAAGAGGGGCTTAAGCCTCCCTTCTCTAAAGATGAAGCAAAGTGAGGATCTCTAAAAGTAGAGAATTTGAGATTTTGCTCCAAAAGGAGTAAATTCCAACCATTAAAGTTTGCGGAAAACTATGAAAAAAGTTTGGATTACACAACACAAACTAATGAAATAGGTAAATTCTTTTCTTGACTAACACATGAACTATGAACTAACGATTGGAGTTATAAAAAAAAAAAGAGTTTTTTCTTAAACTGCTAATTCCAAACTCCCGTAGGATGGAGCTACTTCTTTTTGCATTAAACCCTACAGTTGTCACCGATTATTGATTTTCTAATGGCAGAAACTTGCCGTTCATAAGCGTTGGCTCCTGGGAAATGCTGATCGCTTTATTTTGGTGGCACCGAATAGGTGGAGCAGCATTTCCTCCTATGAAGGGACGGACGAAATGCCACTCAAGCTCATGCGGGGAATCGAACCCGGTCTCGTGGTGTGATAGAATGCTTCTCTAGCCACTACACAACCAGGGCAGCCTGCTTAGAGAATTAAAATGTTTAATATAAAAATTGCCTTCAAATTATTTCCAAAGTATTTTCCGCGAAATCAGTTGGTTGTTCAATAAATACTTAAGAGGCGTCCCCTCTAAGGCAGAGAACCTTCGCGTAGCCGTATTATACACGCGCCTGTATACCAGATAAGCGTATAGCGTAGTGATGGAACAGTTGCCGCATGCGCCAGATTTAAGTGCAATAAGAAAAACCAACGGGTACTCTTATAAACTGATCACTCTCTATTTTATCGTTATAAGAGAATTGTCACAAGCTAGTTCAAATGCGTTTGCAATTCCTCCTAAACTAAATTTCTCGGTGAGCCACTGCTGCTGATATTATGGGTCAGTTCAAGTAGTCCAACTAAACGGTTAAGACGGTAAACTTTCATAAATGATCGCTTGATCGTACATTTTCATTAAAAGTTTTCATCTTCCATACGCCACTGAAATAAAGTCCCCACGCCACTGCAGTTGCAAGCGAAACACTACCGAGGCATTCAAAAAACGATGCTAGAAAGTAATGCTGGGCACAAGAAGTAGATTATTCGCATTAGTCAAAGCGAAGATTGATCTCCTCTCGATTGGTTCAACGGAATGGCGGCTAGAGGTCCATATTTCCGGTAATTTTTTTTTTTTTTAAACAACCCTCTATAAGCCGACAATCTATTTAATAATGTTTATGTCACGATAAAAATATGCGGTTTTGGAATTATTATTATTATTATTATTATTTTAAGAAGAAAAAGAGAGTGCGAGATAAATAAATAAAGATAAACTAAGAATAATTTAAAAGGAAAATGAAGGTAGTCAGCCCTCCAATTTCAAGATGTATGTGTTAGAGTTCACCCATCACTAGGCTTACCATTTTTTTTTTTTTTTTAAGTACAACTCAGGACTTTAATAAAATCGTGTTAGAACGAATTTCAAGGAAAAATTGCAATTCTCAAAGATTCTTTAAAGCGAAATTACATTGATTGAATGAGTTCTAATGCTTTTCTTCCTTAAAAGGATTTTATACGTTAATTTGAAATATTCGTTAAAGTTGAGTTGATTGTAACAAGATGAACGTCACTAAGCGTAGTGCAGCGGTGTTTGCATGGAATATATGTTCTTCAATAACCCCGGACATTTTCAAACTTCGGACGTTACCCCGGACAGCTCTAGAAAACCAGGACTGTCCGTTCTAATCCCGGACATCCGGTAAGCCTACTCATTATGTCTCCGCTGCGTGCGAGCAGTAACGTTAGAGGAATTTCGTTGAAGGGTGGCTCTCCTTTCGGTTGTTTGATCCTAATAAAAGTACATTTGAAAACTGAATCCTTTAAATAAAGCAGTATAATCGCAAGGGACCTATGAATTCTCTTCTTTCCCCTGCCACTTTTGTTCCCCATTGCGCACGCGAATGTCAGAATTATTCATTTTATTAAAACCAAAAAAAAGGTAAATTACTGAAGTTTTATTGTCAAATTACACTTACAGATGGCAGCACTACTGAAAATTACTGTATCGCTAAATGTAACACGAATTTCTACAAATACTCAACAAGAGTGGTATCTCTGTAAAATAGCACGCATAAAAAGAGCGATACGATCGTTTCGGGTGCCAAAACAGGTCAACCCTTCTTCAGCTGCAAAAAAGTTCCGCCATCCACATAGGCAGGAAGGTTAGAACTCAACTTTTCTGCCATGTATCAGGATTTAGCATACATATGTGCTAATAATAATACGAACGGGTTTAAAATATTAAAATATAAATAAAATAATTTTTAAACATATAACCTTATTCGGAAGGAGAATGCATATATAGCTACATTCTATTTTTGAATTCTGTAACCGTGTATTATGCTGCGGAAACGCAATAGCACTCAAGGTTAAAATGGCCGTGATAGTATGAGGAGGGAGTGGGGGAGGAATCTTATAAATAAAAATGAAATTCTGTTTGTTTGTTTGTTTGTTTGTTTGTTTGTTTGTTTGTTTGTTTGTTTGTGGATTTGATTCGTATACAAATCCACAAAAATGGACCTATCGGCCTGAAATTTAGTACAGATATGTAAAATAATATAGAATAACTCATAGTCCACTTTAAAACTTTGAAAGTCCACCCGTTCCCGGAATTTAAGAGCTTTTTTATGCTCTTCACGCAAAAATCTTTCCGTAATTGTAACCCCTGTACTGAAAAAAGTGTGAAATAAGGATGGTGGATGCCATGTGTGGCGATTTTGCCGAATAAAATGTCGTTCATATACAAATCCACAAAAATGAACCTATCGGCCTGAAATTTAGCACAGATATGTAAAATAATATAGAATAAATCGTAGTCCACTTTAAAACTTTGAAAGTCCACCCGTTCCCGGAATTTAAGAGATTTTTTATGCTATTCACGCAAAAAGCTTTCCGTAATTATAACCCCTGTAGTGAAAAAAGTGTGAAATAAGGATCGTGTTTCCCATGTGTGGCGATTTTGCCGAATAAAATGTTTTAAATTCTCAAAGTAAAAATAAAAGAATAATAATGATTTTTTTTTGTTAGTTTATATTCGTAAGGTTATTTTTTTTTTAAATTATAATATCGTGTGCATGGGAAATCAGAGCAGGAATGTAATGCTTTACACGCAAAACAATAAGAATTGAAGATTTCCGAGGCTAATAGGTAAATTATTTTACTTTGGCGAAAAAATAAAATAGCTCAATTGCCGATTTTTTGGAAGTGAGTTCTAGCGGTTTGCACGGATTTCGGCTTGGCACAATTTATTGAGAGCTTAAGGAAATAGATTTTTGAAAACAAGTGCAAAGGTTTTATTAGAATACAGCGTTAAATTTTAATGATCCGTGAAGAAATAATGCAGTTATTAAGGGATTTCAATTGATCTATCTCCAGAATTCTCGCCAAATGAGTACATTGATTTAAGTTGGGGGAATTCCGCCAAATTTCAGAAAATTGAAATCTTCTCATTTAGTACATCGGAGTAATGGTGAATAAAACACGTTATAGTTGATAATTTTAAAAAAATTCGGCTGTATTAAGGGATTCAACTTTTCAAATATAGGCTTGCTTTACTTTTTCGCGGTCGAACCATTTCCCATATATTATTGCTGCTAAGTCAATGCTTCGAATGATTTCCTGAAAAAACGCTTGCAAAATGGCGTATGTTGGCACTTTGGCGAGGCTTAGATTTGAAACTGGATTTTATTTGAGACTGGGATATATAATGACACTGGTTATAGATAAAAATGAATGTTGGTATGAGTGTATGAGGTTGAAAAACTCCATCACCGTTGAGCACCGTTGCACCATGAAATTTGGTTCACCTAAGTCTTTTATCATGGAGAAGCTTTTTATGCTATCCGTTTTCCTCTAACTTGCCACCAGGTGGCGCAGCAGAACGTCGAATTCTATTCCGTTTAGCCGTTTGCTATGCGAATATCGTCCAACCAATTTCGATGAAATTTGGTACACGCGAATATTAGAACACGGAGAATATTTTTCACTATCCATTTTGCTGTAACTTGCCGCTAAATGGCGCTGCAAAGCATCAACTTCTATACCGTTCGACCGACCGGCATAAAATTTCTTATACTTACACATTTCAGCACGAAGAATATATTCTAACTGTGTTCCTTTTGATGTTACTCACCACTAGATGACACTGCAATGCATTATTATTTTACCTCGCCACTAGATGACGCTGCAGCAGGCCAAATTCTTGACCATTCAAACAGTCGCTATGAAAATCAGTATACATAGCTATTTGAACAATGAGAATATTTTGGCGTTATCCATTTTGCTATAACTCGCCACTTGACGGCGCTGTAGCAAATCATTACTTTAATTAACTACTAGATGGCCCTGCAGTGTATTACTTCTTGACTGTGCAAATGATCGTTATGAAAATTGGTATACATAGATAGTTGAACACGGTCGCTATGAAAATCAGTATACATAGCTATTTGAACAATGAGAATATTTTGCGTTATCCATTTTGCTATAACTCGCCACTTGACGGCGCTGTAGCAAATCATTACTTTATTGAACCACTAAATGGCCCTGCAGTGTATCACTTCTTGACTGTGTAAATGATCGCTATGAAAATAGGTATACATAGATATTTGAACACGGGGAAGAGTTTGGCGCTATCCATTTTCCTATAACTTGCCACTAGATGTCGCGTCAACACATGAACTTCAGGACTGTCCAGCCGATAGTCATGAAAATTCGTATACATCGATATCTGAATGCGAAAAATATTTTCGCCGTATCCGTTTTGCTAAAACTCGCCACTAGATTGCGCTACGCCACATGGCCTTCTGCACTGTACAAACGATTGCCTTGCAATTCGGTATGCATGATTATTGGACACAATATAACGCGATATCCACTTTGCTATATCTGTTTATTACAATGAATAGTAATCACCACAAATCGTAATATCAAAAAGTCCATTTATTCCCGTGCGAAGAACGGGTACTTCAGCTAGTAAATAAGTAAATTTAAAAAAAATAATAATAAGTTCAATCTTATTTTAAAATGGGGAGCGTGAAAATTCGTATAATTAAAATTTTAAGGAGCATCTTTTTAAATTTTCAATGCGTTAAATACGCTTGTAGAGGCGTTAAAAACATCTCTGTTATTAACTATATCGAGTCACTTCCTGAATTTTCTAGGCCCTTCATCATTAGCATACGAAAAAATTGAAAAACCTTTATAAGTTTAACATAGGAGCGACAGTGTGATGAGTTAAATACACCTGAAATCTTAATGTTGCAGTTCGAAGAAACGAATGCTGCTTCATTATTCTACGGATTGCGTCTTTTGAAATATTTCGGCAAGGTTTTTCATAAGCTGCATACGCATTGTGCTAAACAAAAGAGCTGCCTTTCATGGAACTTCTAGAGAAAAAAAATTAAACATGGAGTTGCAAAATAAAATTTTTCGAAGAGTGAAGCAGTTTGCAAAACTTTCGATTTTTAAGAATAGTTTTGAAATTTTCGTAACGGACAACGTTTATTATATAACAAATCGATCATAGTGCGATCACGTTCATAGTACAATTTTTGAAGAAACATCTTAGGAATTGTCAAATTCACGATTCTCTCGAACTACAGTCGTAAAGAAGTAGATTCCGCAGAACAGTGATTTGAAAGAACATGGGTCAGTTTTGGAAAGAATGGAGAAAAACACGTGGTATTAAGCTAAGCATTAAGGCTATCTCTTTTTTTCTATTTGAGTCCCTGGGCATGTACCCCGAATCCCCCCGCTTCTGCTTTACATCAGACCCTGGCCGACTCGACAACGACAGAAAAAAAAAAAAAATCCGAAATACTTTGAGATTTTAAATTGTGATCACGGAAATCAGATTTTTAAAAAATTCCATGGTCATTTAACCCTTTAACGCGCAGTGTTTCCGCTCTGGGAACACCCAACTCTGACGTTTTGACTGTTCCCAGTCATGAAGAACAGATTGGATTTCTATAAAAATAGTGGCGAGTGACATAGCTCCACGAGAATCCTTTACTTTTTAGCACGTCATTTAACGTAAAAAAAATGATCACGATTATTTTTAACAGCACTGATATCTGTTGAAAAATGGAAGAATGCGAGAACAGCCGGATAGATTGCCCCATGCTGAAAAAAGGGCAGCCGTTGCCATCGCTCGACTTAACGACCAGCAAGATGGCGTACGATCGAAACGTTCATCGCGTACCACAGATCTAGAGAAGACCCTTTTTATGACGCCTCAAAGGGTTAAGGTCTGATAGGTCATTTTAATATCCCTCCTCCCCTCCCTTTTCAATTATTTCCGCTGAAATCGAAACAAAACGAGGCCGTCGCGCAAGGATTGCGTAATGATTCCGTAGAAAAAAAAATGAAAGTAAACGGGATTAGACTGACAACGTCACCCTACTGTCTTGCCGGAGACACGAGTGCTCATCGGTTTGTAAACATGGATATACGAGCAGGCGCGCGTCGTGATCTCGCACTCTCCTTTTGATGGTACGCCTGTCGCATCTGATTGACCGTGAATGTCGTTCACAACCTCGCAAACAAGTGTCGGTTCGTACAGATTGTTCGTGTCAAACACGCCACTTCCTTTATTCGGCTCATATATAGGCGAAAAAGCAATAGCGTTTCTCGGCGAATGAGAGGAAATGGCGTTCCTTAGATACAGTGATAAGGTAATTTTATGAAATACGATCGATCCATTCTCCCGATATGCAATCAGCTACGATAACGTTACTTTCACCTCGTAATGAATCTTTTCCACGAACCAGACTATATTGCACAAATCGATTCAGACTTATACCTCCACTCCCTGAATTCGCTCAATGTGTTAAGATTCCGTTGCAATAGGCCATTTCGCAGTTCCATGTGGTCGCTTTCTTTTTAAAAGTGCTTATGATTTGGATTCATCTGTCTGTCCACCCGCCTTCTACTAACTGCCGAATGTACTACAATATTTATATGCTAGAAGTCAAAGCCTGCTGTGGAGGCAAGGGCGGATCCAAAAACTCTTTTTCGGAGGGGGCGCAAATCGTGAATACTCATTTTATCGAGTGTAAAGCCCACTTAATACTGGTGAAAGCCCCGTTTATATAGTGTAAATATATTTTTTTCTCCGAGGGGGCGCGCGCCCCGTTCGCCCTCTCCCTGGATCGGCCTTTGTGCGGAGGCAATTACAACGGGCGCTAGAAAAAAAACATTTGACGAAAGCATGCGTTCACTCGGTTCATCTTCATCCACCTAAAATAAAAAACTTCACATTCAAATTTTATTATGTACAAGCTTCAGCCCTATTAGTATATGTTGCAAAAACCTTGCTGTCGCCGATGTGATTGTGCTCAGTTGAGACAGCATCCGACATCATCAAACTGATGATTTCTGATGAAAACTGCAACAAATGAATACAACTATTTATATCATTTCGGAAAAACGCATCACCTGAAATTTTGAACTCCTTCTATCTACGCGATCGTATTAGCAATTTTAAAATTTATGAGCTTTAAGAAATACATTTCAAGTTAATTCTTTCCCGTAATTGTTAATCTGACGTAATATCTTGTGAAATACTGTACTTATGTGTGAAGACGGGCTTTATTCCGGTTACTGATGGGTCGAGGACTGTATGCGCATGTTCAAACTGCATCCAATGCGTCTTCAAGAATCTGCCTCTAACTGCGTTTTTGTTGTAGGATATATAGATACTCAAATCGAATTTCATGCTCTTCTGAGAACGCAAGGAAACTTTCGGCATTAAGAAAAAATTTCGTTTTGTGTACACAGCCTTCCCTATATCCATGTAGACGATTTATTTGTGAAAAAAAAAAAACAACTATGCAATCAGGAAAAACTATTTTAAAGGAAGTGGAATCACACTGTTTCCTTTCAAAAGCCTGATGACCGTGATAAATAGGACGTCCTATCGATTGCAACAGCTCATTTTGTCACGCAAATGATTCACTTTTTTGACTCTCGGAAATAAAATGAAGCTGAAAATAGCAAAAAATCGCTTAAAAACGAGGGAACCGGTGGTTTTACAGATTTTCAAAGTAGCACAAATTGTTTTTTATATTTTTATACATAATTATAAAAATTTTCAAGCGGATCGTAAAAACGGCGGTGTAGATGTTATTACGCTTTTTAATCTTCTTGGAGTCACGGCGGCAGGTCAGGATACAGCTGGCTGTACGCGCACAGTCAGCTGCGTCAAAAAAAGGGTCTCTAGATCTGTGGCACGCGATGAACGTTTCGATCGTCCGTCCTCTTGCTGGTCGCTAAGTGGAGCGATGGCAACGGCCGCCCTTTTTTTCAGCATTGGGCAATCTATCTAACTTTTCTCGCATTCTTCCATTTTTCAGCAGATGTCAGTGCTGTTAAAAAGAATCTTTTTACGGGAAATAACGTGCTAAAAAGTAAAGGATTCTCGTGGAGCTAGGTCACCCGCAACTATTTTTATAGAAATCAAATCTATTCTTCGTGACTGGCAACAGTCAAAAAGTCCGAGTTTGGTGTTCCAGAGCTGGAACACTGCACGTTAAGGGGTTAAACCAGGGGTGGCCAGAGCACGGCACAATAATGAGGGTACAATGCGCACACTTGAATGATTTCAAGTAGCGCACTGCATCCTCATCTCATGTCTACTTATTGTTTTGAGGCAGAGTGAAGAATTTTGTGGTCAGAAATATTTTATTTCTTATAATTTATGAAAGCATGGCAAAAGGAAGCATTCGTGCAGTATAAAATACAATGTCATCAAAAGTTGAGGGTTCTGTTATTCACTACCAAAGTATCTGAAAAATTAACTCAAAAATCCTCTTCCTCAGAAACAATAATTCCGATCTCTTGTTCAAATGTCCCTAAATTAAAGCCTATCTCTATTCATATTTTCCCAAGAACGTAAAGAAGTAAAATTGCTGTTTGAGTGGTATGGCGCATCTGAATTCTCGCTAAAAAGAGTTTGGGCATATGATATATATAAAAAGGGTTTTTACGTAAGTGTGAATTGGCGATTATTTTGCTGCTTCGTTTTCAAACGTGTGCATACAGTGTTTATAACTGCTTTGCGTGTTATTTATAAAGTGATTTATGCCTTCCTCGAGCGAAATAAAGGAGTTATCACAAAAATTTTCGGCATCTCTTTTATTTGGTTAGAAATCGTTAAACCTTGATCGTGTTGAAGTATCGTATATCTCGATTTCAAGTGATTGAATAACGTGCATTTAAAATGTGTACAATTCAAAAGACGTAAAAGGAAGACATGGGATGCCCGTGTAATTTTTTTTTTCATTTCTCTTTAACGCCAGAACTTTTTAGGTATATTATTCTAATAATTGAAATACGAATCAGACTTATCTTTCTTATACGATTTTGTATTATTCGATAAGGATCTTACATATGTAGGGGGAGGAATAAAAATGCACCGTTATAGCAATCTGTAACGTTTTAATGTACGGATTTTTACTTTCCTGTATGAAATAAAGGAAATATTGTATCTGTAAAAAGTTTTTGCTTCCTTGTACGAGTAGTATAGGTAGTATTGTAAATCGAGAAAATTTTTTGAACTCGGATTTCGACGGAAAAATCTATTCTGGCCATTCCTAAATTTACTATGACGAGTTCCTGCCTGACGTCTCAACGTACGTATATTAATTTACCTACTTAGCAAGCATGTACGATCTACTATTACCTACGGGAATCCATTTTAACTAGTTTGAGGTGATATATGTACATGTTTAAATTGCATAACTCAAAAACGATTGGCCGTAAAATGTTGAAATTTTGTATTTAAAACTATTGTGACATTTAGTTGTGCACCGCTTTTTTAACGAGGTTATCGGCGTGACGTCATTTTTCAACCAACACGTGACCTTTCGGCTGCATTGATGGGTAATCTCTTAATATGATTGGCTGAAGTGTACGTTTTTCATCGACAGGTGACTGAAATAACCTCATCTCAGTATAAGTTTTGACTTGTTAGCATTTTTTAATGGGAATCTGTGGGAAGATATCTTTCTGTTGTCATAGACAGGTTCTAGAGAGTTACTGAAACATACATAGGCGGCACAATACAGAGGCATAATTACTATTCTTTTAATTCTGCGCTTATTACCAAGAGCCCAATACATAAACCTATGGAGAAAATTTTGTTTGTTTTCCACCGACACTTGACTTTTATAGCCTCGAACCCAAGGAGTCGATAAACCTCATTTACTTAATGTACCAAAAATACTTTCCGTTCAGTAAGTCTAAGGGCATCTTCAACATATTAAAAGTTTATGGTCAATTATTTTTCGGTCCATTCCTAAAATATCGCCGTCTCCAAACTCAGCGAATTTTACCGAGAAATCGCCAAACCTTGGTATTTTTGAAGTATGGTATCCCAATTTCAAATGAAATAAGTTTGAATGAAGAGCATCTAAAATTTACGAAGTTTATACGTAAAAGGAATAACTGTCGTTTCCACATCAGATTTTTCTTTATACTTAAATATTCTTTTTAAAATCCGTTCCCTAGTGTGACTTAACAAAAATTTTAAAAAAGGGGCAGCTTCTTCAACAAAATCTGATATCTTAACAAATTTCTATAGTAGTTTTGCTCCTACCTGTTTTCTAACTACAATCAAAATAGTTTTTCAGTGACTCTTCACATGGAAAATTACTCTTTTGATTCAAAGCAATCACTTTTTCCGAGTTCGCAAATTATCTTCTGGGATAGTCGTGTGTAATATTTCTTTCAAACTATTTACCTTTCCGGTGTTGAATATTTTTGTTTTCTGCTCCGACTTGTTGTAACTAGCGATTATTCTCTTACACCCAAGGTGACCCATTTCAGAGGGCAACTCCCAAATTCTAACACCGCCAGGTACACCCATAATTCAGTCTGCATTTACTCAGAAATGCACCAGGAAAAACATTTTATTTTTGAAGTCAAAAGTTTAAGGCTGTTAAAAATTTAATTCTTTCGGCTTCAAATTTGCTTGATTCAAGGTAAGCTTTTAAATTTACACGTGTTATTAGAGGGAAAAACATTTTTCTTTCCATTGCTGTCAACAGCGTTTCATGGATGAATTCAACTAGAAATAAAGTCAACTCTCCGGCTACAGTGAATCTCTTGAAACTGGAAAATTTCCTTCATTCTCTCTGTCTTGGGTTCGTGAAAGCGTTAACAGCAAGCATTATATAAATAACAAAGATAGAATTTTGTGTGCATACCGTATATTTATGAACATGTTGTATATTTGTAAGAGAAATCAAAATTTCTGACGCTGTTTCATCCGTCGAATTGAAAAGTATCACAGACATTTGCAGGTTTCACCCGTTAAAATTAGCGGGGAGCATCTAATCTCATAAAAAATATTATGTAATATGCACCTAATCAAAAATAATAATTTAAAAAATTGTACTAAATCATTTATTTAAATAATCTGAAAATTCGCCTAAGTCCCGTTATTAACTAAATAATAATTAAATAGTTATCTTTAAATTCCGAAATTTTCACTTTTAAAAAAACGTGTGAGTGCGTGTGTGTATATATATATATATATAACTAATAAGTAAAGCACAAAACATACCTTCCGAGCGACCACCCCTGTATAGCGGTCACCCCTCAAAGCTGCCAATTTTTTATGGCACAGATTTTTCGGCTCATAGACCTAATGTTAAAATAACCTCTAAAAGCGGCCACCCGATCCCATCTAAACGGCCACCGAGTGGGATCGCCCATGTCATTTTTCGGGAAATTCTTCCCTCTCCATACTTAAATTTTCAGCGGAAAAACTCAAGGTCAGGAGTCTGGCGGAGGTATTTTAAATCCTTTTAATCAAATGTAAAATTAATTTGAGGTTGATTTAAATTAACTAAACAGTATGTTTGTGTATATAAGCTTTTTTACAAATGAATTTTTGTGCCTTTCAGGCGCTAATTCCGTCTCTGTCCGGCACTAGTTTCCTTTAATTCCGTCTCTGGCGAGAAATTTCTCAATGTTTGTAAGGTCGAGCAAGCTAATCTTTCAATACAAGCGACTTTAGGGAAAACCGACGAAATTATTGAAAATTCGGAAGCGATTACAAACAAATCTGTTAGTGATCTGTTTTTAGGGTAAAAAAACGAACTGGAAAAAATGGTTCTTTCAGAGGCAAGTAAAACTTGACACAAATTGTATCCTTTTGGTACAGCTTTAGTATGGTCCCTTTGGCGCGCTTTATTTTTGGCGACTTTTTTTGGCGCGATAAAGGATGCCAATATGGTAACCCCGCCGTCGGATTCTCCGGAGCGGTAACCCTAACCTCGGGCTAAAAGTGGATTCTTCCGTGACGTCACGGATGCGCTCGTGTTCGTCCGGCAAATCGTGATCATTTGTTCCTTGCCATGTGCTTTATGGTTTTATTTTAATGGCTTTATTTTACATTAAATTTTATTATTATTTAATTATTTTTGAAATTTAAAACGGCTGTTCAGGTTCATACTGACTGTTTACATACAGTTTTGTATGAATAAGCATTCTTTTGATAGTACGTTTCAGATTAATATTTGCGTTCTCCATTGTTTATTTGTTAAGGGTAGAAGCAACAAATAATTACGTTATTAATATTTTATACAGTGAAATAATTTGATTTTATTATTTCCATATTGGAATAATTTAGAGATTTTAATCAAGGTATGTGATAAGCATTGTTTGTTTTTATTTGTTATTATTACATTTGTTTATTTGTTAATGGTAGGAGCAACAAATAATTCCGTTATTAATATAATATTTGATATTTTGATTTTATTATTTCAATATTGAAACAATTTAGCGATTTTAATTAAGGTACGAGATAAGCATTGTTCGTTATGATTTAAATTAGTTCTTTATTTTGCTTACGTAGTCTTTTGTCAGAATGCTAAAATGTATTTTAATTTTTTTTTTGTTATTTTGTGAGGTATTGCCTTTAGAATATTATTTGTTTGCATTGTTTAATTTAATCAACTAAAAAGAGAAAGGGGGGGGGTTGAGGGGGGCACAGCCCCCCCTCACACAAAAAGAAAAGTTATTAAATTTTATTAAACCGAATCTATATGTACATGTAAGCTTGTTATCTGTTTAATTTTTTTTTCATAAAAATATTTAAAAGCCATTAAAATAAATCATAGCAAAATTAACGGCGACGATCAATTATCTCGGAACCAGCGCCATCCGATCCGCCATATTGTTTACAATTGGCATCGGCAAGGCAAACTTGGGTTGGCGACAAGATTTTGTCGCCAAATCAAAAAATCGCCAAAAAGGGGCCATACTAAAGCTGTTCCATCCTTTTTTCAGAAAATGTAATAAAGCATTAAAGTACTATTTTATCTTTAGATAAGTTTTAAATTTTATTTTAAGTAAGGAATACGTGTCATATATATATAGTACATCCATCTTTCAGAGATGCAATTACTCGCATTTAAAGAATATAGATGGCACCACCAAAACAAAGTGACAATAAAATATTACTACGACGTTCAGTGCATATGTATTTATTAAATTATTTAAATGGAAAAAAAAAAAAAAGAAAAACGATCACGGTACATTTATTATTTAGATATGGAGAATAATATGATAAAGAAACTGTGGTCTCTTCTGCTGAAACTGCTGCGGGATTAATTAACGTAAGATTACTTGTCGTTGCTCATCTCAGTTTTTTTTTTTTTAAATACATCTACATTCCACCTGCTCAAAATTGCTAAACTTGGTAAAACGAGCACTTCATTTCTTCGTAAAACTCCAAATTAGGTATTTTGTTGTAATAAATGCTTATTATTTTATCTAAAACAATTAATTCTCTCTCTGGTTTCGCATGCATGCGAGATTTTGATTAAAATGACGGTTCAAGATTATTCAATTATTTTTACGAACGGCATTTCTGTCCAATCCCAATGCTCCGATTTAAGAATCTAAATCATTTTTTACAAGGCCGAAAATCGCCAAGCATGGCAACCATGATGCTTTTTTACAGTTTTTAGTTACTATTGTTTAAATAATTTGAATTTCGAAATTTGAATCAGATGACTCAAACTCCTAAACATATACCGATATTTTTTAATTTTTAAAATTTTTTCCATATCACTTGTTTGTATGTTCTCTGTTTCATGAGTAAACCGCATGAAAGCATCTTTTAAAGTAACGCTATAAATTTCACGTATTAATTAGGACGACGTTGAAAAAAAATTTTTTTTCTTTACATAGGACCGATGTGAAGGAACGTAATCCTACGTTAAAATCGCAACTTCTGTGAAAATCTAAACCCATCTGTTCCCCCTGTTTTTGGCGATTTTTAATTGTGGAGAAGAAAGACAGCAATTATATTTTGTTCCTATTTTTTTAAAATTTTGCAGACTGGTTCCAGCAAAATATAGAGTTAATACGTGAAACCTCGCAACTTAAGAATCCCTTTAAGTTGAACGGATTTTTGTAGTGCAGATCAGTATTTACATGTACCTGTATAAATTGGACATCACTGTATGTTTTAAACACTTTTTTTAATTCCTTTTTTTCTTTCTTTTTCGGTGTGGTGTGAGGTGGAGGGAAGTGTCCAACTTTCAGAGTTTTTATTGTAAATACCGTAATTTTCCGATATATTTTCAGCTAGCATTGCAATAAAATTTAGTCCTGAATGAGCTCATCACACTCATCTGACATTTTAAGAGCGGCCATGAAATTAAACAATTTCAATAATTTGTTGTTGTTTTTTTTTTTATTCACATAAGACTTATCTTTACACATCAGCATTCAGCCTCACACTCACTTGTTGTTCAAGTCGGCGGGATGTCTTCTCTAAAACGCCCAGTTGCATAACACGCGTGCATATCATTCGTTCGAGGTGTGTCCATTCTGTGTCCAGAATCCACAACCGCTTGCAAATAAATGGTGTCCTTCAGAGTCTGGGTTTATAAATCGATTATTTGAAGGTCCGTTATTCCATGTACTTAATGATAAGTTTGGGAGAGAAAAAAAAAAGTCTTCCCCCAGAAAAATGTCAAGGCTCTTTTGGTTGAATTTCTTATAAACTTTCGTTTTTCTTTGTTATGTCATATGCATGTGGCCTTTCTGGACCCAATGCCATCCGATCATCCGTTTCTTATTCCGACAGGTGTTGGATATGAAAATAACAACAGTGTTCGTGTCCATTCACTTAGGCAGTTGCTCAAAAACAGTGAACTTAGTAGACAGACAGACAACAGCTTTAACCCTTTGAGGCGCAACCCTTTCCCAATGCTGAAAAAAGGGCAGCCGTTGCCATCGCTCGACTTAACGACCAGAAAGATGGCGGACGATCGAAACGTTCATCGCTTGCCACAGATCTAGAGACCCTTTTTTTGACAACAGCTGGCTGTGCCGGGTCTCTAGATCTGTGGCACGCGATGAACGTTTCGATCGTCCGCCATCTTTCTGGTCGTTAAGTCGAGCGATGGCAACGGCTACCCTTTTTTCAGCATTGGGCAATCGATCCAGATGTTCTCGCATTCTTCCATTTTTCAGCAGATGTCCGTGCTATTAAAAATAATCGTGACAATTTTTTTTACGGGAAATGACGTGCAAAAAAGTAAAGGATTCTCGTGGAGCTATGTCACCCGCAACTATTTTTATAGAAATCTAATCTATTCTTCGTGACTGGCAACAGTCAAAATGTCAGAGTAAGGTGTTCCCAGAGCGGGAACACTGCTCGTTAAAGGGTTAACCTTTTGAAGCGCAAGCATTTTCACAACCAATATAGAAGACCAACTGGATAGACTGTCCAACGCTGAAAAAGTGTGCGCGCCGCACAGCCGGCTGTGTCAGAAAACCTCTTTAGCTCTGCGGCGCCAAAGGGGCGATTGGATGGACCGCCATGCTGTTGGTAGTTAATTGGATCGATGGAAAAGGTTGCACTTTTTCAGCGTCGGGACCATTTAGCTATATTTTTTTTTTGCGACTAGCAGTGAAAGTGCTGAAATAAGGTGGTTTCACGGAGCAACTACCGCCAGTCAAAGGATTAACTGAATGCAAGGCGATTTTTGAAGATTTATAGTTTTTTTAAAAATACTAATAAATTATGCCAAACGCATTGATTATAAAACACTTTCAACACAGAAGTCCGTTGTGCGCCAAATTGGTCGATGCGTCTTCGTCAAACTTAAAACGATTTTGAGGATGACCGAAAAAGACCTGTAATATGATTACTATTATTCTAATTTCGCAGGACCCTGTAAGAGAACTGAAAATGTCGTTTCTGTCCTTTAAATGAAGAGTAGCCTATTATAAATGTTTTATATACTTATTTTACAATGCTTGGAATGATTGATTATATTTAACCCTTTGAGGCGCAACCCTTTCCCAATGCTGAAAAAAGGGCAGCCGTTGCCATCGCTCGACTTAACTACCAGCAAGATGGCGGACCATCGAAACGTTCATCGCGTGCCACAGATCGGGAGACCCTTTTCTGACGACAGCTGGCTGTGCACAGCGCACAGCCAGCTGTCGTCAGAAAAGGGTCTCCCGATCTGTGGCACGCGATGAACGTTTCGATGGTCCGCCATCTTGCTGGTAGTTAAGTCGAGCGATGGCAACGGCTGCCCTTTTTTCAGCATTGGGCAATGTATCCAGCTGTTCTCGCGTTCTTCCATTTTTCAGCAGATGTCAGTGTTGTTAAAAATAATCGTGACAATTTTTTTGACGGGAAATGACGTGCTAAAAAGTAAAGGATTCTCGTGGAGCTATGTCACTCGCAACTATTTTTATAGAAATCAGTTCTATTCTTCTTGACTGGAAACAGTTAAAACGTCAGAGTTTGGTGTCCTCGCGGCGAGGACACCGCGCGTTAAAGGGTTAAACTGTCATATACCATCCTATATTGGAATTTTATTCTTTTAGTGCTCCTGTAAAAGAATGCTGAGCACGCTATTTTCTACGAAGAGCCTTGTTTTGTAAACCTTAACATCATATACCAAATATGTTTTGTTTAAAGAAACCGATATCTCTAAAACATGCTTTAATGAATGACTGCCAATGGAGCGTAATGCATATTACTTCCTTCTACGGGGTATAAGGAAGCAATGTGATCCCGAAAAATTTCGGAGGCCAAATTTCGACGAAAAAACCGATTTTGACTACCTCTAAATTTTCTTTTAAGAACTCTTTCGATGCATCTCATCGTAAGCTTAGCATGCACGATCCTATAAACGTGTCTGCAACTCATTTTGACCAGCGGCGAGTTTATTTTGGCGAGTTTTTCCTTGCCGTCTGTTCGTACGTATGAATGTAACTCGCATATATCAAAAACGATGGGTCGTAGAATGTTGAAACTTTATATGTTGGATAGTTGTAACATCTAGCTGTGCAGCTCCCCTTTTGGTTTCAATCGACTGGATAATTCATATACAGGACCGCCGAAAAGACTCGAAATACATTACAGTCTGTGGGCCGAAATTCATTAAACTCGCATATCTCAAAAATTATTAGGCGCAGAATGTTGAAACTTTATATGTTGGATAGTTGTAACATCTAGCTGTGCAGCTCCCCTTTTGTTCTCAATCGACTGGATAGTTCATATACAGGACCGCCGAAAAGACTCGAAATACATTACAGTCTGTGGGCCGAAATTCATTAAACTCGGATATCTCAAAAATTATTAGGCGCAGAATGTTGAAACTTTATATGTTGGATAGTTGTAACATCTAGCTGTGCAGCTCCCCTTTTGGTCTCAATCGACTGGATAGTTCATATACAGGACCGCCGAAAAGACTCGAAATACATTACAGTCTGTGGGCCGAAATTCATTAAACTCGCATATCTCAAAAATTATTAGGCGCAGAATGTTGAAACTTTATATGTTGGATAGTTGTAACATCTAGCTGTGCAGCTCCCCTTTTGTTCTCAATCGACTGGATAGTTCATATACAGGACCGCCGAAAAGACTCGAAATACATTACAGTCTGTGGGCCGAAATTCATTAAACTCGCATATCTCAAAAATTATTAGGCGCAGAATGTTGGAACTTTATATGTTGGATAGTTGTAACATCTAGCTGTGCAGCTCCCCTTTTGGTCTCAATCGACTGGATAGTTCATATACAGGACCGCCGAAAAGACTCGAAATACATTACAGTCTGTGGGCCGAAATTCATTAAACTCGCATATCTCAAAAATTATTAGGCGCAGAATGTTGAAACTTTATATTTAGAATTGTTGTAATATCTACTTGTGCAGCTCCCCTTTCGGTTCCATTCGACTGTGTAGTTTATCTATATGGGGCTGCCCAAGAGATTTTAAATACATTACGCTCTATGGGCCGAAATACATTAAAGCGTATTTTAGAGGTATTGGGCTAGTTCAAACGACTCAGAAGTGATATATGCTGTTAAGAGTTACAAAATGAATTTCTCGATTTAAAAAAAATCTTAATCATTTATAGATCTGCTACAGGAACACTCAAAAGATTTCCAATACATTACGGTCAATGGCAATTTTAGGGGCATTCATCCATTTCAAGCACAATACCATCCTACCATATAAGTTAGGTAATGGTCCGACCAAGGTCACGTGCCTCCCTCAATAACTACGCCAAAAGTCGGCAAGCATGGCGACTTTCGGTGTACGTGTGTATGTATTTAATTCTTAAATCTCAAAAACTATTAGTCGTAGAGTGTTGAAATTTCATATATAAGATCTAGTTGTCCATAACATCTAGTTGTGCATCTCGATTTTTGGTTCCAGTCTACTGGAGAGTTTATTTACAGGACCACAGAAAAGAATTTCAATACTTAATGTCTATGGACATCTTCAATATAATAAAACTGTAGACAGTCATTGTTTGATCCATGCCCAAAATCTCGCCGACCTTGGCGAGTCGTCGCGAGTCTTCGCGAGTCGAGTCCGAGTCTTGGCGAGTCGACCTTGGCGAAATGACGCCAAATTTGGCGCCAAAAGTTATTTCGTATTTTTTATAACTCTAAAACTTTAACCCGTAGAGTTTTGAATTTTTGTATTTAGAACTATTGTAATATCTAACTTTTTTCAATATATTTTTGACTGCAATGGACTGGGAATTTATTTACAGGGTCAGCCAAATGTCTTTAAATGCATTAAGGTGTATGGATGCATACAATTCATTGACAGTCTGTGGTCAATGACTGCTTTGGCTATCCCCAAAATCTTGCAAACTATCTCAAGCTTGTCAGCTTTTGGTGAAATATCGCCAAATAAAGTGTGAGAAGGAAATCTTTCAAACTGAACTCAGCTTGGCGATATCGAAATATTTGGCTATAAATCACTAAACCTTACTATTACTGATATTTTATCTCTTTCAAACAAATAAGTTTAGATGAAGTGCGCCGAAAATATTTTTGATTGAATAGACGTGCAAGGAAGTCATGTGTTGTCCACATCAGATTTTTTTTTATTTATTTGCAACATGTAAAATTTTCATGCGTTTCTCTTCTCTTCAGCTGCTGCCCTGTGCGACCTCACCGAGTGCCAAAAAGCGACCGACGCCTTCAGCTGCCCCAATCAGTTCGGCTACTTCCGCGACCCTACCGACTGCAACAAGTACTTCATATGCGTGTTCGGGGACGCCCTGCACGACAAATGCACGCCGGGGTTGTTCTTCAACGACAAGCTGAGGATGTGCGACTGGCCAAGGAACGTCAAGAGCTGTGACACCAGTAAGTGGTCTGATGCCCCCCCCCCCTCGTTTGTACAGCTCGTTCTTTTTTTTTTTTTTTTTTTTTTTTTTTTTAAGTCGAAGGGAAGATACTCCCATTCCAATCGGAATCTTTGTCGATTCGAGAAGTTTCCGATAACGTACTCAACAAAGACACATCGGGACATTTCAAAAAAATGTATTATTACCACGCTACTATCAGCCAGTTGTGATGATTGGTACAACGGGAGCTATTAGCCGTAATCGAAATACCCACCTATTAATAATCTCAAATAGTTAACTCACTATTTTAAGAAGCTTAATGTCGTGTTTGAATAGCAAAGTAGCAAAAGTTATGACAAAAGAATTCCACATTTTTTCCTTTATAATTTTTATTAACACAAGTTCAATCATTTAAAAGTATGCCTGTGTTCACAATCTAAATAATAAAAGCCCTGTGCGTCACAATTCTGGGATCGACCGTGTAACCATCGCTCTCCGTGCATCTGCAGCCATGTTGAAATATTGATAAAAACGACATTTTTATCTCTGCAGTCAAAAAAGCAAAAACTTTTTATACAGTCGAAAGATCTCTAAAAAATTAACCTTTTTTTAACTTGCAGCTACTTTTAACTCTAAATATCTAGCGAGACATCACGCCTTGAAAAAGTAAACAACCATGTAAACAACATAAACGGAAGTGACACGATTCATGCCTTGACTCTTTGAAAAAAAATCTCGGAACATAATCTCTCCCGTAGATCGATTAGATGACGTCGTAGAGACTGGCGGAAACACACCTTTTGCGTGACAAGCAATGCCAGTACATATTTAAGTTCTATTTAACTGAAAAATTTTGATAGATTTTTAGCAAATTTATTCAGAATGTGTAAAATTTAGTTTGCACAATACTTAAACACCTATATGTAGGAATTCTTTTTTGAAATTGGCAACACTCTTTGAGATGAGATTTCACTTTGAATATACGGGTCTGAAATTCTATGATATTTAGAACAAGGATTATTTAGGGCAAAATAAGCTAAGTGTAGTCTAGAATTTCTTTCTGTTTTCTTACAATATTGTATTCAACAGAAAGAAATTCTAGAGTTCAGAGTTGAGTTGTTGAAACACGACTCCAATTTAAAAAAAATCTGGAGTGACTCCACTCGACTTTCCGAACACTTACGATTAAGATCATTACCAAGCATTTAAATAAATTTTAATCGATGAATAATTCAAACATATATACCAAATTGAAACTCAATCGAATGCACCGTTTAAACGCTTGCGCACTTTCAAGAATTTCTCCCCATATGCCATTATGCCATAATATAAAAGAAATTTTTTTTGTCGTAGCCCTGTTGAAAAACTATAAGTCCTATACACATCCAAATTAATACGGTCTTAAAATAGCGGTTTATAACATATATACCCAATTTGAGCTCAATCGAATCTACCGTTTAACCGCTAGCGCACTTTCAAGAAATTCCCCCCATAGGCCATAATGTAAAAGAAATCTTTGTCGTAGCCCTGTAGGAAAACTATAAGTCCTATACACACCAAAATCAATACCGGTCTTGCGACGGTGGTTTATGACATATATATACAATTTGAGTTCAATCGAATGCTCCGTTCAGGAGCTATCGTGTTCACTCACATACACACACACATGCACACATACATACATACATCTCGTAAAAATAGCATAAATGGATTCAGAAGCCCTCAAAACGTGTAAAAACACCAAAATCTCGAAGTCGAATTTTTGCATGATTACAATACTTTCCTTACATGGTACATGTTCGGAAAGTAAAAATAAAATCATTGACGTAGTCGTTAGACTGACACAGTTAACTGAGGCACGAAGTCTATCTTACTGGTCGGCAATTCTTTAAGCAAATTTGCACGAGCCAGCGATGCTGGACGGCTTGAAGACTAGTAATATCAATCATAGTATATATTTCATGTACTCTCCAAACACAATTAATAAAACCAGAAGTAATTCCTCTCGTACCTATCAGTATCGAGCAGACACGAAGAACGAGGGATCGGTTCTTCTAAGATTTAGCAGTCTAAAATTAATATTTTACACGCTAAAAAATCAAAGTTTGTAATTTTATTGCATCTCAATCGGTTCATTATAGCGTGGGTCCGAACCTTTAATTGAAATCGTCAAACCTTAAGGAAATGTCTTCACCACATTGAAGTTTTCCGATTTCTCGCCAATATTGAAAATATCGTCGAGGTGGCTTCACTCTTTGGAGACTTATTTTTCGCCCCGTTTGGAGATAGGTCGCCAAGCTTGGCGACATATGCTTCAATGTTTAGGGAGACACACGATCGCCATCCGCAGACCATTAGCTAATTCTATAGTACAGAGGTTCCCAAACTGGGTGCCGCGGCACCCAAGGGTGCCATGAGCGTATGTCAGGGGTGCTGTGGAGATAATCAAGAAAAGTGTTTTGGTGGAGTATAATCAAATAATTTCCTCTGAACCGATAAACCCAAGAAAGTGATCCAAGCCGATCACTAAGTGGGCTCAGACAAAAATATTTCAGTCA
This sequence comes from Cheiracanthium punctorium, assembly GCA_038373885.1. NCBI lineage: Eukaryota > Metazoa > Arthropoda > Arachnida > Araneae > Cheiracanthiidae > Cheiracanthium > Cheiracanthium punctorium. The sequence goes on along the minus strand of JAWZYV010001389.1, from coordinate 92,779 downwards.
AGTTCAAGACTGTCCTGTAGCTTCTCTTTTATAGGAACTCCCTGAAATGGGGGTATTGTCAAAATTCTATATCCCTTTCCCAAGAGATACTTTCTTGATAGTTAGCCCTATAAACAAACAAACAAAAAAAAAACGTAAAATTCATCCAAACTGCTTCATTCTAACCTTTATATTCATATTGCTTTAAAGGAAATCTGCTGCGAAAGTTTTTAGCCTGAAAAGGGTTCCGCGAAATGCTTTTAGCCTGACAAGGATGCCGCAGGGAAAAAAAGTTTGGGAACCCCTGCTATAGTAGGATTGTTTGCCTAATCCTGTGTGATAGAAAAACGCATTATGTGAATACGTGTGAGATGTCTGCGAATGTGTTTGCGGCATTTAAATGCAACAGTTGGATGGGAGTAGCCCCTTTCCCCTCCATTGATGTTACTGAGAACTTACACCCTCTAAGGATAGCATTGTAAATCACGAAAAAATTCCACATCGAGATTTTGGTATACGTACACGTTCTGAAGTATTCGGAATTCATTATGCTATTTTTACTGTGATAAACGAGTGTGTATGTAGTGAATATAATAACACCTAAAAGGCACGTTTGATTGAGTTCAAATTTCGTGTACATAGTATACTGTAGACCATCTTCGCACAACCAGTATTGATTTTGGTGTTTATAAGACGTATTGTTTTTTACAGGGTTACAAAAAATAATTTTATACCCTACGTGTTGAGGAGGCAAACATTTAAAGTGTGCTAGTGCCTAAAATGGTGCATTCGAATAAGTTCAAATTGTGTGATTTCATTGGATATCATGAGTCACCGTTATACAAACAGGAGATTTTGGTGTGTATACACACTAATCGTTTTTTGCACAGGGCTACAAAAAGAATTCTTTTACATTACGGCCTATATACAAACAACTTTTACACAACCTGTATATTTTTTGGTGTGTATAGGACTTATAGTTTTTCTACAGAGCTAAAAAAATAATTATTGCAGTCAGTGGCGTAGCGAAGGGGGGTTTAGAGGTCACAACTCCCCCCATGAGGAATTTTTTGCCATACAAAATGTACATTCTTCACTCACTTATCATACAAAAGTATATATCGATATGAGTTGCAGTAATCGTAACCCCGATTGAGTTGCAGTGGCGTATTTCTGGCTACGCCACTGATTGCAGTACATTACGGACTATGGACGCAAATCATTTAAAATATGAGTGAGAGAAAACGGTGCATTCGATTGGGCGCACTGTTTATTATAAGATCATCGTCACGCAACCGGTATGGATTTTGGTGTGTGTAGGACTTATAGTTTTGCTACAGGGCTACAAAAAAGAATCCTTATACATTATAGCTTCGTAATGCAAATTCTTGCAAGTGCGCTAACGTCTATAGGGTGCCTCCGATTGAGCTCAAATTAGGTACACATATTATATGGGTAGGTCACTGTCTTAGATACTGTACAAACTTTGGTGTGTGTAAGACGGACAGTAGTTTACAGGACTACAAAAAAGTATTCTTATACATTACGGCCTATACACTCAAAGTATTTGAAGTGCAGTATCGTCTACACTGCCTGCATTCAGTTGAGTTGAATCAAATATTTGAACACTTGGTAAAGATCAAGTTTTCGGGGAGTCGAGTGGAGGGGGAAGTCACTCCAGACTTTTTAAACATTGCTTTACTTATAACTATTACTATTGGTATTACTTGAATGCTATTAACTTCAGACAATATTTTTTGTCTACGTGGCGAAAGGCGTATCACTTTTCAAGGGTTACCAGATAAAATTTCAAAAGTCTCCAAAGTTTGCTTTTTTTTTTTTTTTTTTTTAAAGCCCAAAAAAATAAGTTCCCCAAAACTGAGTTTAGTTTTGAGATATGTTCCATATTTGGCGCGAAATTGCCAAACCCATATTGTTTATTTAAATGAAGTGTTAATTAGTGTGCATAAAGGTTTCTGTAGTACTCCAGATTGAAGGTGAAATTATAGTTATAACCTGCCTGTTGAAAATTGTAAAACAGTTTTCGCAGGCGATTTTAATTTAATTTCAATTCCAGATGTTTTCTGTGAAACAAGGAAGACAAATAGAGCGGACGCATATGGATTTTAATGTATAGCACTGTAGTACGTATTTGAAAATTATATAAATGAAAACGTTTCGGATTGTTCTCGTTTGCAGGCACTTTGGCCAACTCGGAATCCGTGTCCGGCAGGAGGGTGTACGGCACTTCTTCCACCAGCCGCCCCCGCGACCGCTCCGCCCGCAACAACAACATTCCGAGCCCCAACTCCATCGCCCCGCCCGCCAGCCCCACCAAGGACTCGAGGGTCGGGAGCCGGTACACGCCCCCAATCTCGGTGCGGGAGTCGTACGCGGCGGCCGTCAGGAACTCCACCCTGTACGGCCAGTCCACCACCAGCCGCAGGCCCTACCTGTACAGCACGGGGGCCCCGGCCAGCTTCAAGCCCGTCTACTACAGGGTGACGCCCCAGCCTCCCTCCGGACCGCCCAGGCAGTCCGGCAAGTCCGGCTTCGACGATGACGACTACTACGACGGCGAGTACGAGGACGACAGCAGGTATGACTCTATATTCTCGAGGGGGAAAAGGGGAATGACGCCAGCTGGAATGAGTTCGGAATCGAGCAAAATCAGTCAGGCTGACGACTGATTTTTCGCTCGTTATTTCTACAGAGATCTCCAACTTCTTCTGAAAGGTACACGCACATAGGCAGAGCCCGATCAAGACTACGGTGAGCCATGGGCAAAAATAAAAAATTGGGCCCCACGTGATAACCTTCCCCCTTCTGAAGAACAAGCTAGAATTGGTTTATTCTGAAAAAGTTTGAAATATGTCCCCCCCCCCCCCAAAATCCAAACTCGAAAATTTACTTTAAGTAATCTGAAATAAACGAATATATGTGAGGTCAATGAAACAGGTAACATCAGTGAAACGTTACGTCTGTATCATAGTTGCCAACATATACGGATTATAGTAAACCACACTTTGTAAACAGTAATTTTTTAAAAATATTTTATTTAAATAACAGATAGCCAACATATTTAATTCAAAAATTTTGTTACTTTTAGACTTTAAAAATATAATTTGCAAAAAGTAGTTAATTATATTCCACAAATATCGGCAGCTATGCTATATCGACTCGACGGTAACGCATTTTGATAGAGCATTTTGACGACTTGAAAAGAAGTTTAAATTATACACAGATGTAATTTTGAATTATTTTCATTATTCATATTTTATAATTCAAAAATAATACAACGTTAGACCTTTTTTTTCTCCTTTATTATTTTATTGTAAAATTATAAAAGCGTAAAATATAAGATTTGGGGGGCCCTAAAATCTGCGGGCCCTGGGCAGTTGCCCCGTTTGCCCTGCCGGTAATATGCATTGCTCAAAGGGAAAGCGCCACCGGAGCACGTGCCCCCCAAATTTTGTGTCAAAATCATTTGATTTTCAACATTTGCTGTTAAATTCGGTATGTGCACCCCAAAAATTTTTAGTCACGCTGTGCCTATTTACACGCATGTAACACACTTGTTTATTTTATTGTATTTTCAATCCAACTCATCTGCAATACAGCCATATGATCAACTTATATGCATCATAAGAATAACAAGAACACAGAACTGGTGTTAGTACTTTCGTATTATCCCGGCGGTCATTCCCGCCAAATTCTTTTTTCGGAAAATGTGCCGGCAAACTGTTGCCAATCGTATTCGGAACCATCAATAATTTCATGAGTCCAGTTTTTATCTTGGGGAAAAATCACTCGCCTTGGCGGACCGCCGGAATAATACGTAAGTACCAATGGTACTCATGAACAATATGATCATTTCGGGCCGTACAAAATATCCGCCCTTCCCCAGTTACAAAAAAAATGCAAGCATGAACAAGTGCAGAAATCCTGGGACTCAAGAGCTCTACTTCTACCCTTATCCTGGTCATCTTATGGAATATCCGCTTGTCTATGATACGTCTTCTGGGAGTGTTGTCGATAAGCTTATGCTATCTGAGTGTACGATGACAAGCCGAGCAAGTTGAGCTGAATTAGTGAACAGGAAAAAGTTGGAAATCTTCGCAGTGAAGATAAAACGCACAAAACATTTGCCGAAAAAATCGGCCGAATTGAGTCGATTGCTGTTATCACGCTAGCGTCACACCCAGGGCTTAATTTCTAACAAAAAAAAAGTGCTGGAGCCCTAATATTCTCTAGAACTTATGTTCATACTCAGTGCCATGCTGTAAACTACGTGACCCCTGCAATACGGGAATCGGTTAGTACATTCTTTTAAAATAATGAAGATTCTAAGATTTCCCCATAATATAGTCTTGGACCTATTTTCATTATTTTACAGGACAGTGAAATGCACTGAAATAGTTTGAAATCAGTCCAAAGAAATCTAGAAGACCCAAAATCTGTTGGTCTCAAGACTCTCAGATCAGTTCCAGGCGAAACGAGTCTTGATTGGTTTGTCCGCTAAAATCGGTTTGTATGTGAAAAGGGGGGAAATTTCGATAAATGTTCGGGTGGGCTCCGGAGCGCAATATTCATAAGCTCCCCTGCGTTTTGCCCAATACGTAAAAATTCACTCTGAAAAGAGTACAGGAGCTGAGCTCCGGTGAGCTTCTATGCAGATTAAGCCCCGTTCAGCCCCTATGCAGATTAAGCCCCGTCCTACGAAGAATTCGACGTGGACACCACTTCATGTCAAACAAGACTATCCGCCGAGATCTTAACATTCCACCGCTCAGAGAGTACCTTCACAAGGTAACTACGAATTTCTATAATCACCTGTACGACCTGGAGAACGATATTATCGCCGAGCTCCCGGAGTACGATCATACTGATCCGAAACACAGGAAGCGCCCTCGGGCCGCCCTTGCCTCCCTTCCCCTCTAGTCAGATAGTCGAGCAACCCGCCCTATGAAGTCCGCCTCGCGGAGGGAGGACGGGTCGACACTCCCATCTGACTGCCCCCCCGCCACACACACACACACCATTTCTCCTCTTCAACTGACTTGACTGAATTCTTTGCCCGGACGTTAGGGCAGTTAAACACAGATGAAACTTGACGCACTTAATATTCACACTGGAGATAAGCTCATTGAGCAGGAGCTCCCTTAAACCCTACTTTCAGTCAGTCAGTCAGGCAGTGTTCACCAACGTTAAACCCGGGAGTTAAAGCAGCAGAACGACTTACTTAGGATTACGATGACACCTGTCCGATACAGTTTCCGCGTTGTCTCTGATAGTCAAACCGGCCCTTCAGGCACAGTTGGGCAAGACACATCGAAAATATATTTTCAATTCAAATACAAGATATATTGATTTAAACACATTAAAATACAAAATGCAGATTACTTTCTGAATTGTAAAAATGCAAAGTACAAACTACGTGTATTTTCAAAATACACTCGAAATACAAAACACATGTAAAAATGTTCAGGTATTTTAATTGAGAATTGACTAAATTTTCAACTAAAGATCCCAGTTCTAGATCCCACGAAAATTCAAAATAATACTATACAAACATGTTTCTACTTCTTTTAGCTCCATTTCTTACATATTTGCAAATGAGTTACCAGTAATATGCAAAAATTCCTAGACCAAACATCATTATACTGCTTTAAACAGAAGTGTGCATTTTTTTCCCCTTTTCCTGTTTAGCTGAACTCAAAGGGCACAAGCGACTCTAACATCTCTAACAGCTCTTCATCTCTACATAATTAGGTGTAGTACTTGAATAGTTACCCAGCAAACGCACACAGGTTCTCTGAACGTCTGTTAACGTTCTAAGACTGAACGTCTAAGACGTTTTCTGAACGTTAATAGACGTTCAGAGAACCTGTGTGTGTTTGCTGGGTAAACTCATAAATTATATTAAGACTCCAGAGATTACCTGCAATTTTATCATTTTCATTCAAACATCCCAATCCCAGCAATCTGTGGTGTTATGATTAATTTAACGAAAGAATAGAAAATGTATTTTCAGTATTTTGAAAATACAAGATACATTGAAAATGTATTTAAAAATACATTATCAAAATACTTTTAAAGTTCTAGAAAGACGAATTTTCCTTTTAACACTCTTTACAAGCGGAAATTCTAACAAAATTTTCCCTCTGTGAACTCCCGCAGATACGACGACGAGCCCCACCTGATGATCAACCAGCACCTCCGCAACGGCAACAACAACTACGTCAGGCCAATCTCCATGACCACTGCCAGGCCGACGCCTTCGCCGCCCCCCAGGACCGAGAAGCCCGTCCGGACAACGGCCAGCAGCACGTTAAGAGCTCCTCCCAACACCAGGAACGATGCGAAGCGACCCAGCCTGACGTCTTTCTACAACCAGAACGTGAGGATGCAGTCGATGAGGACTGGTCTGTCGGATTCGCCGAGCAGCTCGTCCGAAGAGGACAGGTGAGATATGCCATCCTACTATACACTTAGCTAATGGTCCGACGACAGTTGCCGGAACTGTGCCAAGCTTGAGATTTTTGGCAATAAATCACCAAATGTGGCGACAGAAATTTGTTTTGGCGCGTTGAATGAAGCGTCATAGTAGAGTCACGTCACTTATTAGTCAGTCACTATGTAACACTCCTGTGATCATTGTGACGTTACAGCGACTCTTGCGACCCTCTATGCTATGAGAAAACTAGTTCCTTTGTCTAGAGAGCGATGCTGTATATAACTGTTATCACCTCCCCTTTCCCTAGGTCCACCTACACTCGCAACATCATCCGCCCGGCTGCCCCGACTCACGGAAGCAACGTCCGATCCCGTACGCAGAACAGCAACGGCAACAGGCCGGGCGACGTCCGGGTGAGCAGTCGACCAGGCAGTAGCATCCAGTCCGTGGACGGCGGAGGGGACAGCCTGGACGCCCAGTTCGGCACCAACCCCAGGTCGATCAGCCTGCCGGACAGGCCCTACAACAGGATCAACTCGTACGAGTCCAGCAGTGACCTTAGGAAGGCCGAGAGGAGCCACTCGAGCCTCGCCAAGCCCAAAGTGACGTCGACGCGGTACAACCAGCCGGCCAGACCAGCCTACAAGACAGGTACAGGTACAGTCAAGTCCCAGCAGGATTTCCGAGTCCGATACATGTGGTACGCTTAGCGAGGAAAAGACTAAGGAAGAGGGAAAATGCTCGTGAATCGAGAGAGACCCTCGCAAGATGCGTGGGAAGGTTTTGTGCAATTAATAAGTCATGGAAGTGACGCAACGAGAATTTCGTAAGATTTGTTGACCTTTAAAAATGCATGGTGGTCGCCACCATTTGTAATTCTAGCAAATAACCTTGCGAGGAGTGCAAAGCTTTCGCAATTCGGCGCCAGAGTTGATATCGCTTGTCATAGTATTGTAACACCAGAACTGCATTTCACTCACAAAATATTTCCCACTTGGATTAAGAATACAAGAACCGAGCACATTTATTGCCGCATTGATTCTTTTCTAGTGAAACGAAACTGGCGGAACTCGCAAATGAAATTACGAGGCAGTACTGCTGCTTTTTTAAATCCATTTTTGTTTTATTTCTTTCGAAAATGGAAGCCGAAAGTTTCTGAAATTTTTTCTTGAATGAGTTGAATAATTTGTTGTGGCACACACTCATTTACAAAATATATTGAATTTTCTGTTTATCATCGTGATAATACGTAAGAACAAGTTCAACGGCGAGAGCGGATTGATACGAAATGGGCAACAAGCATTGTAGGAAATGATTCAGCCTGGATTAAAGTAGCTCTAACATGGATGTAAACAAATGCACAATTTCCTCGCAAACTTAACACATGAATCTGGCTCATACTCTCTGCTTCATTCGTTCATTTTTTTAGAAATGACCCTTTTTGCGCTGTTTTATTTGATTCACTCTTCACGATCAAAACTTGTAATGTTTTCGAAGAAATCTTGCCAGCCTCTAACTAACTTAAAATTTCGCACGCACATCAAGAATACAATAGTTCTAAATAAAGTGTCTCATGCAGCCCATTCATTAACTTTCTGGAGAGCTTTTGAAAACTAAAATGGCCGCGATCTTACTAGAATGTGCGTGCGCTTGCAGAGCCGAACATGTGGTCCAGATTACCACACATCTCTGCGGCAGTTCGATATCCATTTATTCCTTCAGTTGATTTCAGTGGCAAAATTGAACATTCTGCATCCTTTACTGGAATTATTGGAATGACAAAGGTCTGGACAAGAAGGTACAAGAAGAGAACAGGTAAAACACCATTTTATTACTTGAAATTTTAACAACAAAACAGTCGCCTGTGCTAAAGCAATGGCCGATTCACCATTTATGGTAGCCTTTTGGCATAAAAATGGCGGATGCGTCATCTCGTGCAAGTCTAGGAGACATGCATAAGCTTTCTGTACATACAAGCTGACACATACGCTATTTTATGCCAAAACGGTTTTCACAGGAGGCAGATCGGCCATGACAGTGACGGTCCTGGCCGATCCGCCTTTGTATCGAATGCATGTTGGATGTGGGTGGTTGTCCAGTCTTCTGTTATTCCAATCATTACAGTGAAAGATACAAAAGGTTCAATTTTCTTACTGCAATCAACTGAAGGAATAAGTGAATATCGAAATGCCGTAGTTCGGGAATCTGGACCGCGTATTCAGCTTAACTAACGCAGATCGCGGCCGTTTTGTTTTCCAAAAGTGCTCCAAAGAGGCGAAGAACGCGTCTGATTTCTACAAAAAGGCACACAGAAAGAGTGGTCATGCACCGGCCTGTGTACTGTATTCTAGTATATACATTTACAACAAATAATGTAAATCTGTTTAAAAGTGCTCGTCTACAGCCTACTTAAGTATTTTTTTTCCCCTGCAGACGATTCGGCCGACGGCTACGACGATTACTCCGAGTACTACTACGATGACGACGACTACGAGGACGACAACGTCCAGAACATCAGTCCCGTTCCCAAGCTGGTGATCCGACTCCAGAAGCCTTCCACCACCACCACCACAACAACAACCACTACGACCACGACAAGGAGACCTCCCGCCACTACTCGGCGACCAGCAACCACCAAACCGCCCAAAAGGGGATTACCGTTCGGGATCAGCAGACCAGCAACCAAGTCACCCATCAGGACTGGACCAAAGCCCCTCCCCCCGCTGCCCAGCAGGTGAGGCTATCCCTTACGGAAACCGATACTTAAATAGGATATCGTTGAAACTTGGCGTTCGAAACAAGTGAAGTTACATTGAAGATCGAATGTCCTTTCGCACACACATCGGAATATCGCCCCAAAGTCACCGTGTGACTTATTTGCTACGTCATCGTTATAGGGTAACTTCTATGCGACCTTACAGCGCCGTCATAGTGCGACTTCTATGCTATCTGACGGTACATGTACTGTCGCTTTATCCTCCTGGCCGTAGAATAAATAAATAAAAATAAAATAAAACAACTGAACGCACACATACATCTTTTATACAAAAAATGAATTTCTTTGTTCAATTTCCATTACTAATCAATAATTGATGTTCAGTAAATTTATCGAAAAGTTTATAAAACGAGACGGAGCAGAACCCGGTGTCATTACATAAATGAAAAATCAATAAAGAAATGAGCGATAAGGTGCCATTAATCTGATAAGACTAATCTTGGATGTTATCACATACTTTTTATTTTGAGCGTTTATATGATTAATAAGGTTAACTAAAAGCGCATATTATTTCCTTTCATGCATTGCAAAAATCAGCTAAGAAAAATTGAGAAAGTTGTATGGCGAGCGAGTTGAAGTCACGCAGTGATTTCCAAAACAATGGTACAGAGATTTGTGGGGGGTTGGCGAACGTTGGTCCCTCTAGTAGCTTTAAAAATTCGAGTATTTTGAAAACACCAGTAAGTTAATATATTTGTTTTATTTTTATCTAGTTTCATTTTCCGAGTTTGAGAGATCTATAGGAATGAATGACACCAGTTTCACTGGATTGTTGAATTTAAAAAAAAAAACTTGATTGATAACAATGGGTTCTGTTACTACAGCAATTGTAATGTTGTCAATAGAAAATTAAATGATATATTTTAAGTGGACAAAAATAAATGCATTGAGTGTCATTTTCATTGATATAGAATAAAAATTATTTTGCTGCCAGGAAATTGATTTTTACATTCACGGATCTTAAAATACAGCTGCACATCACATGCACACTTGCATTAGCCTCAACCCTCTGAATTCCTTTCCCTAGAATCCTCCTCCAGTGGCGCAGCAATAAGGTGGTAGCACGTGCAAGATGACGTACCCCCCCCCCATTTAGCCCGAGATAGAAGCAAGAAATAACATTTATTATCCCAAGATTTAGTAAAATCTTTAGCTTCGTATTCAATTAATTTAAATTATCTACTGAAGTACATACTTTTTTTTTCTTTGTTTAATTTGTGTATCACGATTTGAAGGTATTTGTGAGGAAAGAAATATCTACTAGTTTTTTATTACGTGTAGTAATAAAAGGGGGCCCCCTTACAATGAATCTGCCATGGGCCTCAACGATACATTACGTCACTGCTGGTGTCAGAATTTTTTCAGACCGTTTTTTATTATGGAAATACCTATCCTTGTACATTGAACCGTCCAGGGCGGAGGGGTGTCACAGGGGGCGCACCACCTCTGAAAAAAACAAAAAAACTTCTGGATCCTTCTATGCTACTAGACTTTGCACTATTTCTCTTCATCACAATGCCTTATAATAATAATCTCTTGTGTTTTGCTACAGGCCTTCTCCCATCTACACCACTCCCCGCGCCCTATCCGTTGCGGACAAGTGCAGCAGCCGCCACTGCGTCCTGCCGGACTGCCGCTGCGCCGGATCAGACATCCCGGGTGGGCTGCGCGCCCCGGACGTGCCCCAGATCGTGCTGATCACGTTCGACGATGCCGTCAACGACCTCAACTACGAGCTGTACGCCGAGCTCTTCGACGACCGCCGGAACCCGAACGGCTGCCCTATCCTGGGCACCTTCTACGTCTCGCACGAGTGGACCGACTACGGAATGGTGCAGACCCTCTACTCGAAAGGACACGAGATGGCCTCCCACTCCATCACGTGAGTATACGCGCGCTGGACAAAAAGCGAAAAGATGGACACGAAAGGAAGAGATGCACGCGATGCAAAAACCACACGGACGCTAATGATGCTTACCCCAAGACACCAGGAATACGCCTAAGATTTCTTTTTTCTTCCTAGTGGCCGGGTCAACGGTCTACTTAAGGCTTGACCCCTACGAGGGCCGCAGATGTTGGTTATTTCATTATGAGTGAGTCCATTAGTCAGACCAATGTTGCCCCCCTATGAATGGTCTCCTAATTTTGAACCCATTCCAGATGAGCGGCCTAGCACCTGAAATCGATATCCCCAGAGGTATTGTTTGAAAATGGAGGACATTGGAGTCACAAATAGATTTTACGTGAACAGCTCCCATAAATTTTCCCACAGCATCTCAGGCGAGAGAGGTTTTCACATTCGAAAGTACTGGCCAAGCCGGTGCTGCTCCACTTTCCGTGTTCTTAAGGGAACGGAGCTTAGCGACCAGGCTACTGCGGATCACACGCTTAAGCTTAAGGTGACTACATTTTTGAACAAAGAATTGGGGACAAATCTGTCTGGGGTCCGCAATTCTAAACATAATTTGGGACATTTTATAAATTCAATGCTTTTCTCAAATACACTCATGTCCATAAATTAAGGATAATGAAGTTCAGGCAAAGAAAGAGAAAGAAGCAAAACAAATTTGACATAATTAATAAAAATTGCAAGTTTTACTCCCTTGACCAAATTTCAAAAAAGAACCTATTTACAAAAAACAGTATAACATGGTTAGTAGGATGGTTAATACGGAGTATGTCTCCCGGACGATGCAATACAGGCCTGACAACGCCTAGGCATGCTGAGTATCAAATGATCAATCTGATCTTGGGGAATATTACACGACTCATCAAGCAATGCACTCCGAAGTTCCGGTAGACAGGTGGGAGGGGGTTGACGGGCTGCAATTCGTCGGCCAAGCATATCCCACACATGCTCTATTGGATTCAAGTCCGGTGAGTATGCTGGCCAATGCATACGGGTGATATCCTCCGATTGAAGACATTCGTCTACAATGTTTGCACGGTGAGGACGGGCGTTGTCATCCATAAACACAAATTCAGCACCCATGGCGCCCCGAAACAAACGTACATGTTGTTCCAGAATGACATCCCGATAGATGTGTCCTGTCATCGTTACACTATGAACATGCAGGTCAGTTCTGGAACCAAGAATAATTCCTCCCCAAACGAGCCATCCTGCACCACCGTAACGGTGTCTTTCAATGGTGTTCTCTTGGTGGTAACGGGTACCTGGCGCTCTCCAGATGAATATCCGGCGAGAATCAGACTCCAAACTAAACCTGGACTCGTCGGAAAACATCACACAAGACCACTGTTGCGGTGTCCACAATGCATGCTCTCTACTCCAGGTTAATCGCAGGCGACAGTGAGTTGCGGTAAGTGGAACACATCTGACAGGCCTACGAGCATATAGACCAATGTGCCCTAAGCGTCTGTACACGGTCTGCCTTGAAACTGTCGTACCGGTAGCTGAAGAAAGCTGACGAGACAGGTCTGATGCTGTACTCCGTCTGTTTCTTTTGGCAGTAACAGCCAAATAGCGGTCCTCATTCGGCGTTGTAACTCGGGGGCGACCTGTGCTGTAACGTCTACTCACATTACCATCATCTTGGAATCGTTGCCAAAGCCTGGAGATGACACTCTGGCCGATTCCAAGTTCCTCGGATACTTCCAGCTGGGTACGTCCACATTCCAGTCGTCCGATAATTCTGCCAAATGCCTCCTTTGTGCCATAACTATGCGGTTTTTGCACTGAAAGGCTTTCACAACGCTTGTGAACAATTTTACTTCTTTGCCACCATTCCTTATATACCCCTCTCTTACACTCTCGTCATTGTGACGTACCATCCACGCCATCTGGTGGTTTCCTGTAATTTGCATATTCTTCTTCAAGATGTGTGTGATCATTCCACAGGTGAAATTTTTATTTTAGAGATCAATTTCTGTGTAATTCTGAATTATCCTTAATTTATGGACATGAGTGTACATAAACCTCTAATTATTCAACTAAAGCATTATTAAAATTCATAAAATGAAAGAAACTTGACTGATTTTTAATAGAAAGATATAATTATTATAATTAAAATTAGTAAAATATAATCATAATGTAATATAAATAAAATAAAATTATTATAATGTAATATAATTAAAATATAATTATTATAATTAAAATAGGCAATTGTACTGTTTTTACGAAACTCTTGTTCTTATTTAAATCATAGTTTAAGCAATCTTATAAAATTCTTTCATAAAACAGGTTAAATTTTCAGTTATATATTCTGGTGAAAGAGAAGATGCATTTCGCAAAACTTCCTTATGAAAGCTTTCCACAGTAGAATGGAAAAAAGAAAAAAAAATCGTTGTATCATTTGATAATCTTATGAAAATGTTTAATTGAGCTTTAACCCTTTCAGGTGTGGTGTCAAATTCATTGTGTTACTTATTTACATTCTTAATAAGTTTAAAAAAAAAAAAAAAAAAAAAACAGGGTAAAAGCTAATAATTAGAAGTTTTACTGCTTCAATCACTCTTTTCTACTGCGAACTGGCAATACTGTAGTCTAAAAGTGTTCAATCTCACAAATAAAGAATAAAAGTTTTCTTTAACGGTGTAGTTCGAAAAAAATCAAGCTATTTTAGAACATAAGTACAAATAAACTAATTATGTTAGGCACTTCAAAATTTTGAGACTGTCTCTTTAAAAGCTGTACTACATACTGTAATAAACGATAAGACTGTATCAGTTACAAAACTTTTAGAAAAAATTCTTAAAAGTCGAAAATTTTGCAGTGCAGTTCCATATTTAAGAATTTTTTTCTAAAATTTTAGCAAAAGGCACCGTTTTTTTCGCTTATCACAGTGTGTAATGCAGCTTATGAAGAATCATCTTGAATGTTTCCGAGACCCTAGTGCTATTAGTTTATTTCAGTTTGTGTACTGGAGCCAAATACAGGTTTTATTTTCTTCGAACAACAGCCTTAAAAAAAAATACTGTAAAAATATAAGATGGCTCTGCCTTTGAAAGGGTTAAAATGGATATCTGGTCAATCGGCCGGATATCTTCCATTGTGCATCATTCCCGGAGTCATTAATGTATGTATATAATGTCTCTTTCCGTTGCAGCCACAGCCACGGCGAGAAGTTCAGCGTGAGCCACTGGTCGAAGGAGATCAGCGGCCAGCGCGAGATCCTCCACCTGTACGGAGGCGTGAAACTCGAGGACATCCGGGGAATGCGGGCGCCTTTCCTCCAGGTGGGCGGCAACAGCATGTTCGAGATGCTCTTCCAAGACAACTTCACCTACGACTCCTCCATGCCCGTCCTCGACAACTCGCCGCCCTTCTACCCTTACACCCTGGATTACAACATAGGACACGAGTGCATGATACCTCCTTGTCCCACCAAATCCTTCCCCGGACTGTGGGAGGTGAGTACCACCCTCTAAGGCCCATTATGAAAAATTCCCAAGCAAATAAATAAATAATAATAAATAAAATATTTTTACGTTTAATGGTGATTTTTTAAGTCAAATAACCTTCGGAATTTCGTTCCGATTCATAGAAAAAGGTCACCAATTCGAAATTTCATTCCGATTCTCATCACAAATAATTACACATTGTAAACAAAAGCAATATTTAATTAGACTTTAGAATTACGCTACAAATATACAAAGGAAAAATAGGTATGCCAAATATGCCGAACATGTGGCAGCGAAACAGGGGAAAATCACAACATACAGGCGAGCGCGAGGTCTACAGGCGTACTGAGCGAGAACCACGTTGGTGGTCCAGTCCGGGGAAAACCGGTTGAGTTGTGCACTAGCCAGTTGCCGTTACAGTGCGGATTCGCAAACCAAGGGGTTTGTTCCAGGGGAGTATGCACCACCGCAAACCTTTATACAGTAGACCCCCTATAATAAGGATCCATACAAAACAGATCCCTAGAACACGCCGATAAAATTGCAATCGGGTTCCCTATAACACGTTGAAGGGACTTTTATATCACTGTAAATTGAGACAGATGTTCTGATTTTATTAGGCTTTAGCTCCAGTAATTAATATAACTTTTGAATGGCAACAGTAAAAGAAATCATACGCCTCAAAGCAAAAAACATAGGATGAATTGAGGAGATCGTCAGCTTTTTCTAATTGTGGTATACATTAAACGTATCTGAAATAACTTTTGTATAATTAATTTTATTCTATTTCAACTTGAGGAAGAAAACGTTCTATTAAAATTAGTCTGCAAATTTAAACCCGATTTAATTTACAGGAAGAGCGTATCCATTATCTCTGGCGCATACGTAGTATCAGGGGCACGTGCAGACTGCCACTTTTGAGTAACTCCAGTTACTCGGGAAAAACTCAAGCCGTTCATGATTCCCTACTTGATCTACTCGAGGAGATGAATAAAGTGTCCACGCTGCCAAGCTAAGTAACTCGAGTATTACTCGAACTCCCCAAAGATTTTTCTTGTGAAGTTGAGGAGATAGATCACATGACCGTTACATGTTGTTTTCGTTGCCTCCCATTTGTTCTGCTGTGTAGTAAATACGTGCCCCCCCGCCAGGTTTTTTCGTATTAACTACCCAAAACTGTCCACGACGTCAATCACCCCGAGCAGCTCATGTTTTACTGGAGACTTACCCAAAAATGGTAGTGTGAACGCACCCCTATTAAGCAGTATTTAAGTGAAATGTTAAATAAATTGCTCAAAAAAGATATGCAGCTGTTGAACAGCGTGGTCTACACTCCAAGTGCAGCACAGCTCAGGACCCGTACAACACGGATCTCTATAACACGGAACGTATCTACCGTGTTATAGGGGTGTCTACTGTATAATAAAAAATTTTGAAAAAAGTTATTTTTTAAACTTTTTCAATGGTAGCACTATGATTTTAAAACTCTTCTAAACATGTAAATGAAACTTTTAAAAAAATGTACCTAGTGAAAAAGCATATATTTTCTTACATATAAATAGCAATTATTACTTTTTCTTCATATCTAATATTATTAAAATAGTTTAATAGTGGGACATGTTGTAAATAGAACAAAAGAGTATCAACATTTGTTGTTTCTAAAATAGTTTAATATTTTTCACTCATTAATGCTGGCATCTGCGGACCCAAATTACTACTATTATTAATTAAAGGTACAGTTCAGTGCGTAGAGCGGGGGGTTGTTTGGGGTGTAACGTCTTGGGTGTGGAATGGTAGCGTTGAGAATTACAGCTAAGTTCCGTTTACAGGATAATAATTTATTTATTTACAATTTTAAAACAATCTTGATTAAATAGGATGTTATATACAAGTAAATGAGAGTCCATAGGACTGCTAATAGAAGACCAGTCCTTTCACTCGGGGAGAGCCCTTCTGTCCACAACCGGACTTACAAAAAAAAAAACAGTTCACAGGGCAGCGCCCTACAGTCCTTCGATCGGACTTCAAAAATTGTCGGCGGAGGCCTTCTCTCGACCTCACCTCTCCAGCTCTTTCGCTCGGACTCCCAACTCCGGGGCTCTCCTCCGGTTCTTCTCCCCCCCTCATCTTTTCATAGATTCCTTATTGGATATCTCTACAGACGGGGGTGGATTCAAGGATTCCCAATTTGTCCGTACATGGCGCCTGTACATCTCCGCTAGAAGGCACCTTCAGGTCCCGCTCACGTAGACGCGATCAATTTCGGCCCTTTTTGAAGGGGCGGTTCCTTTGAAACAAACTGTCTGGAAAGGCGACACCAAGTCTGTCCTTTTGTGTGGATCTGGGAATCTTACAACTCCCCCCTTCTCCGGTGAACTTTTCCGAAGGAAAAAGTTAATCCTTTGGATCAGGCAGTTGATCAATTACACTCTACTATACAATAGGCAAGGAACCGAAAAAAGGAGAGAAAATATATCCAGAATATATCTAACGGTTTCTTTCCTTTTCAAAATTAAATTTTAGAATATTAAGTTAGAAAATACATACATATTACCTGATTCTATTTTCCTAATACAAAACACATATAATCTCAACTTTAAATTTTTACACAATGAAAATATTTACATTTTATGCTTTCACATTTAGATACGACTTAGACAGTCTGCATGGCAGTTATTTTCTCCTGCGCGGTGAGCTACTGTGAAATCGAAAGCCTGCAATGCCAGTGACCACCTCAATAGTCTTGGATTGTTCCTCGCGTTGCTTTTGAGCCATACTAAAGGGTTATGGTCAGTTTCTATAGTAAATTTCTGACCGTCTAAGTAATGTCTTAACTTTTTTATGGCGAATATTATCGCAGCGCATTCTTTCTCGGTCGTGTAAAATTTCTTCTCAGCCTCACTAAATTTCCTACTTAGATAGAGGACAGGATGCTCGTCTTTCCCGGTTCTCTGGGCCATGACTATCCCAATCCCTACGTTAGAAGCATCTGTCTGAATGATAAACTCTTTTTCGAAATCTGGAGCGTACAACACCGGATTTTCCGTCAGCCTCTGTTTTAACTCGGAAAGGGACTTTTCCATTTCGGGAGTCCATTCTATGGTTTCTTTTTATATTTTTTCCCTTTAGTGCCCTCGTTAAAGGCTCCACTAACGTGACATAATGCTCTATATATTTTTGATAAAACTGAGCCATACCTAAAATTTTCCTAATTTGAGTTTTATTAGTGGGAGATGGGAAATCTAGCACCGCTTGAATTTTCGCTTGTGAAGGTGTTCGACGACCGTTTCCTACTACATGCCCTAAGTACTTTACTTCGTCTTGAGCGAATTCGCATTTAGTCCAGTCAAATTAGGAAAAATGGGGGGAAAAATTTATATATTTTTGAAACTTTGGGAAAACACTAATTGGGTATGTAGTTGTATGAAACAGAAAAGTTCCCTCCTCTAGGGGTGCCGCGTCCCCCCTTTGCCCCCCCCCAAAAGTTCATGTTTTTAGATTTTCACTTTTATCTCAAAAACCGTTCGTCTTAGGAAAAAAATGTCAATTACAAAATGAAAGCTGATAAAATTTCCTACAAGATTTTGATTGGTTATTTTTTTCTATATACAATAGCTTTCGAGATATGTTTTAGACAAAATCGCAAATTTTTGGAAAACGCTTCTTTTTATTCCGATTTTTAACAAATTTTGTCGTATAGCTCTTCAACCCTCAGTTTTATAGCAATTGTTTTCGAAACAAAGTTGTAGAGTATTCAATTACCTTTAAAATGAGTTATTATTTGTAACTTTATCTTTAAATGATCAAAAGTTATTGCAATTTTAAATTTTCAACAAATTTAGCAAATTCGAATGAAAACTACATTGCGCGTCAAAGTACGACAAAATCTAGGAAAAAATTATAAAGCTTTGAAACTTGAGGAAAACATTGATTGGGGATGTATTTGTATGAAACAGAAAAGTTCCCCCTCCTAAAAAAGGTCCTTTTTTATTTTAACATTTATCTCAAAAAACCGTGCGTTTTTGCAAAAAAATATCAATTACAAAATGAAATCTCATGAAATTTCTTACTAGATTGTTATGGGTTATTTTTTTCTAGATGCAAAAAGCTTTCAAAATATACGTCTTAGAAAAAATCGCAAATTTTTGGAAAACGCTTCTTTTTATCACTATTTCCCACTAACTTTGCCTTATAGCTCTTCAACCATCAGTTTGACAGGAATGGGTTTAAAACAAAATTTTAAAGTATTCAATTACCTCTCTCGGGGTGCCGCGTCTCCCCTTTAGCCCCCCCTAAAAAAGGTCCTTTTTTGCATTTTCACTTTTATCTCAAAAACCGTACGCCTTAGCAAAAAAAAATGTTTTTTACAAAATGAAAGCAATTTGCTACAAGATTCTTGCGGGTTATTTTTTTCTAGATACAGAAGCTTTTGAGTTTTATAAAAAATCGCAAGGGTTTGGAAAACGCTTCTTTTAATCACAATTTTCCACTATGCGTTCTACTAGCTCTTCAACCCTCAGTTTTACAGGAGTATTCAATTCCTTTAAAATAAGTTATTATTTGTTATTTATCTTTAAAGGATAAAATAGTATACCAATTAGAAATTTTCAATAAATTTTAGAGAATTCGAATGAAAACTACTTTGCTCGACCACGTACGACAAAATCTAGAAAATAATTTATAAAGTTTTGAAACCGCTGAAAACACTTGTAGGTGGTGCAATATTAAGAAACAGGAAAGTTCCTCTATCTTGGGGGGGGCGCGTTCCCCTTCCCTCTAAAAATTTTTTTAATGCAAAACGTGTTCCTTTTTTTTTTTTTTTCAATAATAATTTATATTACATAAGCGTACGATTTAGTTTCATTTCGTTCTATTTTTATTTCTTCCTCCTATTGTTTCTGCTGAACTAGTTACATTTTATTTGTATAAAAACGCATATTTAACACATAAATGTTAGTACTAAAGTCTAAATTAACCGCCTCTCGCCCCCAAAAAAAAATCTTTTGAAAGAGATATTTTTTACATCAATAGAATTGTGTGATGCAATTCATCTGTTCAATATTATGTACTTTGACATTTGCATTTCAGTGATAATTCATCATCAGAATTAATACTTACAGCAAAATCAATAAAAAAATTACTACATAATTATAACACACTTACTTTCTCTTGTGTGCAACATCTGTACAATAATAGAGCAACAAACCTATGGAACAATTTTATTTTTAGAAAAATGTATGCTCATAGTCTTCTTTCAAATCAGTGGGAGTCCTATTGCTGCAGCTTTGACCTCGACAGCTTTTGCAATTGCTGTACAGCGCAAATTGGCCTTCACACACGTGCATTTTTACCCGCAAGCTCTTGAATGCAGCCACATGAAATGAGAAATAATATTTTTTTTGGAGCTGGTGCTCGTTCCATATAAACTGGAGAGAGCGATGAATTCAGTTCTCTCCATCCCCAGTTTCTGGGTTCTAAATTTTATCAGTTTTCATTTTGTAAAAGGCATGCTTTTGCCAAGAAGCACTAATTTTGAGATAAAAGTGAAAATCTAAAACAGGGAACTTTGAGAGGAGGGGGCTAAGAGGGGGGACGCTGCACCTCTAGAGGCGGAACTTTTCTGTTTCATACAACTACATACCCAATTAGTGTTTTCCCCAAGTTTCAAACCTTTATAAGTTTTTTCTAGATTTTTTCTTGCACTCTGACCTTTTCATTCGAATTCCCTAAAATGTATTGAAAATTTCAAATTGCTATAACTTTTGATCAATTAAAAATGCAACTACATATAAAAATTCAATTTAAAGGTAATTGAATACTTGGGGGGTAATTGAATACGAAAAGGTAATTGAATAAGGTTTAAAAGGTAATTGAATACCTGTCAAACAGATGGTTGAAGAGCTATAAGGCAAAGTTAGTGGGAAATAGTGATAAAAAGAAGCGTTTTCCAAAAATTTGCGATTTTTTCCAAGACATATATCTTGAAAGCTTTTGCATCTAGAAAAAAAATAACCCATAACAATCTAGTAGGAAATTTCATGAGCTTTCATTTTGTAATTGATATTTTTTTGCAAACACGCACGGTTTTTGAGATAAATGTTAAAATCCAAAAAAAGGACCTTTTTTAGGGGGGAGGGCTAAAGGGGGGACGCGACCCCCCCAGAGGGGGAACTTTTCTGTTTCATACAACTACATCCCCAATCAATGTTTTCCTCAAGTTTCAAAGCTTTATAATTTTTTCCTAGATTTTGTCGTATTTTGACGCGCAATGTAGTTTTCATTCGAATTTGCTAAATTTGTTGAAAATTTAAAATTGCAATAACTTTTGATCATTTAAAGATAAAGTTACAAATAATAACTCATTTTAAAGGTAATTGAATACTCTACAACTTTGTTTCGAAAACAATTGCTATAAAACTGAGGGTTGAAGAGCTATACGACAAAATTTGTTAAAAATCGGAATAAAAAGAAGCGTTTTCCAAAAATTTGCGATTTTGTCTAAAACATATCTCGAAAGCTATTGTATATAGAAAAAAATAACCAATTACAATCTTGTAGGAAATTTTATCAGCTTTCATTTTGTAATTGACGTTTTTTTCCTAAGACGAACGGTTTTTGAGATAAAAGTGAAAATCTAAAAAAATGAACTTTTGGGGGGGCAAAGGGGGGACGCGGCACCCTTAGAGGGGGGAACTTTTCTGTTTCATACAACTACATACCCAATTAGTGTTTTTCCCAAGTTTCAAAAATATATAAAATTTTTTCCCCCATTTGCTGTTTTTTGGTCTAATTTGACCTTAATTTCGAAGGTTTGATCGTTAATTTCCCTTCCTTCAATTTCTTTAAAACGCAGTCTACGTGTTTGAGATGATCCTCCCAATGTGCCGAAAAGATGGCGATATCGTCTAGATATGGGACACAAAACTCCTCCATTCCTCGTAATAACATATCCATAAATTTAGAGAAACGGTAAGGTGCAGAGACTAACCCAAAGGGCATAGTTACCGGTAAATACGACCCGAAGGTCGTTACGAATGCGGCTAATTTTTGAGCTCTGTCAGAAACTAACAATCTTCCTTCACAGTTAGCTAAACCTTTTCCTTCATTATTTTTAATTTCCTCAAAAAACTGAGGCATGTTTATTACAACACCATTACCTACAATGGAAACACAGTTTTTATTTACAACTCCACTGGGCAAAATATGAAAATCATATTCAGTGCCATCAACAACAACAGTATGCCCTGCATTGTTACCACCCTGCCACCTGCAAACTATATCGGCATTACAAGCTAGCATGTCAACAATTTTTCATTTTCCTTCGTCGCCCCATTGGGCTCCTAAAACAACAGTAACGTTAGGAGACATATCTTTCCGAAGCTTCTTTGGATGAGAATGACCATTAACGCTCATAATGATAATTATGTTATGGAATTGGACTTTAAAATTTTCGTCGCCCTCAAACGTGACCTTTGAATTAGAACGCAGCTTTAATAATTCCTCTCGATACATTTTCGGTATGACAATCTGATTTCTCGAATTCCCATGGTGATCAGTCACCCTACGAAAATAGCATTCATTCTCTAAGAAAAACGCTGAATTCTCCTTTCCCGCTTTCTCCCGTATGCCTTTCAAAGTGCCATCTAATTTCTGATGTTCTATGAGCTGCGCCGGGCTAACTTTCGCTAATCCCAGCACCCCGTCGGGTTCCACTGGTGGTAATTCGAGGTCCGGTTCTTCCTCCGTTTTGATTTCTGCGCTAGCTTTCAATTCTGCGCTATGGGTTTCTTCGAATTCTGCAGTTTTTTCTTTCTTAAGGGAACTTTCTTCTTAACGAACTTACCCTCGAACTTAGAGGGAACGAACTTACCCTCTAGCTTCGTCTGACTGCGCGTCACTACGGCGTTAATTAATTCAGGTTTGTTACGTTTCGCCTCGATTAATTCCTGGGTTTGATTTCCTAGGATATAATGTTGCATTTCAATATCTGGACACACGACTGCTGCTTTGGTCGTTACTAATCCAATCTCCTCAATTTCCAATTCTACCTTCGCAACGGGTAAACATCTAAATTAGTTTTCTAGGGGCTGTTTGAGCCAAATAACCTCTCCCGTAAACTGTTCAGGACGTACAAATTCCCTGGGGGCTACGTCTACGCTGGACCCCGAGTCTCTGAGAACTAACCGTTCTACTTCATTTATCCTACCCGTGCTAAAATAGGGAGTAAATGATGGGCTAAATCCTTCTGCACTACACAGATTATTCACTCTTTCCGCTTGATATTGTTTGAATTTCGGACAATTTGGGCACAAATGCTCTAAACTCCCACAGAAAAAACAAGCGGGAGGCTTTCTTTTTTCAAAGATTTTCTCCCTCTCCCCTTGCTTCCCATCGCTATTTTTATCTCTCCAGTTTGGTACTTTAATTTCTATCAGTTTCTTATCGGGGCGAAATTTTTCGGGCTGTCTA
The DNA here is from genome assembly GCA_038373885.1 of Cheiracanthium punctorium. NCBI lineage: Eukaryota > Metazoa > Arthropoda > Arachnida > Araneae > Cheiracanthiidae > Cheiracanthium > Cheiracanthium punctorium. The sequence continues at coordinate 69,737 of JAWZYV010001389.1, read as the reverse complement.
AATTTCTCCGCCTTGTGTTCCTCATTTCCTTTTACCCACGGCTTTTTACTGGATCTCCTTACCATTTCATACTCATCCAGTTTAGTAGCCAATTCATTCGGATCTGTAAATTTGCTCCATGAGTCCAACATGTGCTCTCTCATCTCTGGAGTCGCGCGTCTTTTTATCTGATCAGTGATCATTAAATTTTGAAGAGCTTCGAAAGTTTTAATCTCCAAACCTGAAAGCTATCCCTCTAAATAACTTCTGAGTTCGAATACTAAATCTTTCCACAATCCCTCTCTTTGTTTCGCATGCGAAATAAACTTAGTTCGGACAGCCTCGGGACTTAATTTAAACCTATTCAGTAGCATGTTTCTCACATATTGGAAATCCTCTAACTTAGATTCCGGCTCCCGAATTATCATTTCTGCTATTTGCATAGGTAGAAGGGATAACAATTGCGTAACCCATTCACTTTCCTCAATATTTGCTTTTTTAGCATGTCTCTGAAACAATGTCAGAAAAAGTGACATGTCAGAAGTTAAGGGGTCAAAACAGGGCATTAAAATTTTCAAGGAAACTTTTGGAGTTCTCTCTCCAGTAGTAGAATTTAAACTGAGGGTCTCGCTCGTCTGCGCGATTTTCAGTTTTTCAATCTCAAAATCTCTTTCCATTTGCCTCTCTTTCATTTCTTTTTCCAATTTTTCTTCCTCTATTTTTTCTAAACGTTCTTCCTGAATCACTTTATTCTGGCTTATAGCTATCTCTTTATTAAAATACTTACTTTCCTCAATTTTTCTTATGATTTTAATGACCGTGTCACTTGAAGCGACCTCTACTCCAAATTCTCCCACCAAAGTTATCAGATCGGCCTTTCTATATTGAGCTAATTCAGACATTTTTCCCTTCCCCAAAATTTTACGTTAGAAACTAATTTTACTGTAGGTCTCTACACGCCTCCCAAATTTCTAGGAACTCACGAAACAATCAAGAATTTACAATACTCCCCGTACTACTTACTACAAGGTACATAAATTCTCACTTTTACCATAAAATACTCCTTAATCATGCATTAAATACACTTATCACATATAATAAACAATAACTTTCACATATCATACTATTCACTCTGCGGAAAAAATAACTGTTCTTTTCTGAATCTTTCAATTTATATTAAAAAATTTCTTTCTAAGATTACAACCTTTTGAGAGCTATATCCTTTTAAATTCCATTTAATTATTACACTTGCAATTTTTTTTATATGAATTCAAATTTTGTCTCAACCTTATATTATGAAATTCTTAACATAAAATATTGAAATTTTTAGTTTTTTCCAACCCAATTGATCCTGCCAGTTTGTACAGTAGAGTAATAATATAATGCAAACTGCCTACCTTTCTGGACGACGTCTGCTTCCTCGAAATGGTATTCGAGCTTGCTTTTGGATCACGACCGGAACACGTAGTCACTGGAACGGGCGTCCTTTCTCTCAGACTGGCTGTCTATCTCTTTCAGGAACGGGCGTCCTTCTCTCTCAGACTGGCTGTCTATCTCTTTCAGGAACGGGCGTCCTTCTTTCTCTCAGACTGGCTGTCTATCTCTTTCAGGAACGGGCGTCCTACTGTCTCTCAGACTGTCTGTATCTCTTTCAGGAACGGGCGTCCTTCTGTTTCTCAGACTGGATGTCTTATCTCTTTCAGAAACGGGCGTCCTTCTTTCTCTCAGACTGGAGATCTATCTCTTTCAGGAACGGGCGTCCTTCTTTCTCTCAGACTGGATGTCTATCTCTTTCAGGAACGGGTGTCCTTCTTTCTCTCAGACTGGATGTCTATCTCTTTCAGGAACGGGCGTCCTTCTTTCTCTCAGACTGCAGACTTCTATTCTTGTCCTATAATCCACACCGTTCTGCCACCATTTTCTTAGCTGTAACGTCTTGGGTGTGGAATGGTAGCGTTGAGAATTACAGCTAAGTTCCGTTTACAGGATAATAATTTATTTATTTACAATTTTAAAACAATCTTGATTAAATAGGATGTTATATACAAGTAAATGAGAGTCCATAGGACTGCTAATAGAAGACCAGTCCTTTCACTCGGGCAGAGCCCTTCTGTCCACAACGGGACTTACAAAAAAAAAAAAAAAAAAAAAAAAAAAAAAAAAAAAAAAAAAAACCAGTTCACAGGGCAGCGCCCTAGCGCCCTACAGTCCTTCGATCGGACTTCAAAAATTGTCGGCGGAGGCCTTCTCTCGACCTCACCTCTCCAGCTCTTTCGCTCGGACTCCCAACTCCGGGGCTCTCCTCTGGTTCTTCTCCCCCCCCCCCTCATCTTTTCATAGATTCCTTATTGGATATCTCTACAGACGGGGGTGGATTTAAGGATTCCCAATTGATCCGTACATGGCGCCTGTACATCACCGCTAGAAGGCACCTTCAGGTCCCGCTCACGTAGACGCGATCAATTTCGGCGCTCTTTGAAGAGGCGGTTCCTTTGAAACAAACTGTCTGGAAAGGCGACACCAAGTCTGTCCTTTTGTGTGGATCTGGGAATCTTACAGGGGGCTCAGAATTTCTCCGCCTAAATTTTTCGAACAGGGCCTTATTATTGGCAGTTATAACCGGGTCCACAAAATAACAAGTACCCTATATCTTTCATCTTCTAATTTTTATTTAGAAATTTTAGAGATATTTTGTCCATAACTTTCTTTTACCATTGTAAATATGAAATAGAATAGAAATTGTTTCTGTGCAGTGGAAATTTCCTATAAAGACAGATTCTTAACAACAGATTAGGGGACTCTGTGGTAACCAATGATAATGGGTCCTCATCTTTACTATTTTTTCCAAGCTTAACCGCTGTTAATCTAATTATGATTAACTTTTCTCGCAAGAATGGCATCTCCTAAACTCGGGGCCCAGATGCGCTGCCCTGGGTGACAAGTGGTAATTATGGTCCTGGATAAGGTACCTCAATGTACCCTAAAAAGGACGATTTTGAAGTGACTCTTTCCGGACCACAAGATTTTTCTTTACGGCATTGACTAAAAAACCCGTAATTTTTTTTCTGGCTACGCCACTGGTACAGTTAATGGTTTTATGACATCAAAATTACATTTCAAAACATTTTTCCCGTAAAAAAAAAAAAAAAAAAAAAAAAAAGCCTTTAACGGATGGTAGCATATTTCCTACCATGGGCATTAGAGGGCTAACCTAATCATTTTTCGCTTTACTATATCATTCTCATTTCATTTTGCGTCTCGTCTCCAGGTGGGCATGGTGATGTGGAATGACTACCGCGGCGGACGGTGCTCCATGGGCGACGCCTGCGCCAACCCAGACAACGCAGAGGACGTGTACAAGATGCTGCTCAAGAACTTCGAGCGCCATTACCATTCGAACCGGGCGCCCTTCGGACTCTACTACCACGCCGCCTGGTTCACCACGCAGCACTACCGGAAAGGGTAAGTATCAGGGTGCCTCTTTTGTTCAGATGGGCAGTTTCTAATTTTTAGCCCTTTGAGCGCAACCGTTTCCCAGTGCTGGAAATGTGCAGCCATTCGGGGGCCATCTGGAATCTTCAACAAGCCTTGTTCATAGAAAATGATAATTTATACAACGTGGTCCGAATTTCCTCTACTGATCGTTGAACCCAGTAGAAACGTTGATCGCAGCCCCGGCTGGCTTATTTTAATTAGCAAAAAAAAAGTTTAAGCAGACGAGAGGCTGCAGTCGACGTTTCTACCCGCTTTAACGATCAAGTGAGAAAAATCAGACCGCCTTCTATCAATTATCATTTATGATAAGGGACGGCCTCTTCAAGATGGCCCAAAACCGTTGTCATTATTCTATTCAATTACCAGCAGCATGCCCATTGCATACGCCAAATCTAAGAAGCACAGCTGACTATGCAGAACAGCCAGCTGTGTCAAGAATTTTCTTGCTGTAATGTTCTTCCGTGCTTGAAGTCAAAACGATCAATGGTTACAGGCTGTACTTTTCCAGCATTGGGAGATCTGTGCAATTGTTCTTTTTTTCGATGTATTTCCACGAGCGCCGACTAGTAAAAATTATTGGGGGGGGGGGCTTGAATCCTTATAAAGGTACAAAATCCTTCCCTCCCTCAACAGAACAAAGGGATTCAAAAATTTTAGAATTGAAATTAAAATGGGCGCTTTTTGGTACCCAGACAAGAGTCTGCATCTTTCAATAAAACTGAACTTTGCTGTACTGATTAAAAAAAAGAAAACTGCATGAGAAAGAAAACAGTAAAGAAGAGCACAGTCTTCTCCCTTCCAGAAAGCAATTCGACCGTCAATTGTGTCACGGCGAGAAATCTGAAGGATTCTTGTGTAATATAACACCCAATTTTACTTCCTCGAACATTGTGTGGCTATCTATGTGGTGGTCATCTGCTTGCGCTCTTGATAAAGAAGGCTCACATCCGTGCCTCCGGCAACTGCCAGAGGGTTCCAAGGATGGACATTGGAGAATTCACCCCTCTTCCTTCGGAATCCTTTCAGTGAAAAGAATAGAAAGACAGAAAAAAACTAACGATACACCCTCTATTTTTAGGGCGTTTAAGTTTAACCGATTCGGGCGAAGAAATATGATTTGACAGTAAAAAGTTTGGACTTAAGTTTTTGAAGGGGCTCAGCCCCCTGAATAAAAATATTTGGGGGGCTGAAGCCATGGGCGCCGGCAGCATAGGGCAAGGAGGGGAAGCCCCCCTGGATTTTTTTGCAGTGTTTTCCCTTGTTTTTTTGCTCTTTCCAACATGGTAACCATACGTTGAAGCAGTCTTTGCCCCCCCTTGAGTAGTCTTTGCCCCCCCTTGAGTAGTCTTTGCCCCTCCCTGGAGTAGTCTTTGCCCCCCTGGGAAATATTCTGCCGGCACCCAGGGCTGAAGCCCCTTCAAGTCCCATGAAATCGGCGCTTATGTGTATTTCCATCATATGCTCCAGTACTCAGCACATGTCGATACTGATAAAAATAATTCTAACATCAGTTTTGCAAATAATCTACATTTGATACTTATAACCAACAGAATTTTGTGCAAATTAAAAGCGACATAATTTCTCCCTGCAGGTACATGAAATTCATCGACCACATCAACTCCAAAGACGACGTCTACATGGTCACCAACTGGCAGGCCATACAGTGGATGAGGGACCCCACACCCCTGTCCAGGATCAAGTCCTTCAAGCCGTGGCAGTGCCCCAAGGACCCCGAGAAGCCCGGAGCTTGCCACCACCCCAAGTCCTGCAACCTCAACTACAAGGGAGGAAGCAGGAACCTGAAGACGTGCCAGCCCTGTCCTTCCACTTTCCCGTGGACAGGTCGTACGGGATTTGACGAGGTGTACGCGACCGGATAGACAGCAAGTCTGTGATGGACTGTGATTGTCACCTGCCTTTGAATTGTTGACCATTTATTATTTTTTTAAAAATGCATGACAGTAATCCCTTGGCAATCGCGGTTTAGAGATTACGAGGAAACGTTTCCAAGCAAAACTCGTCGCATTGCTTCAAAGTTTTGGGGGCATGCAAGTGAATCCATTTTGTGAAAATTAGATGCCGATGCCACATTGTAACAGAGGCGGGGAAAAACACAGAAAGAAAAGACATGCTGACTTCGGTCTCTTTATGGAAACAGGCTGTTCTGCATTTTTGGTGCAGCAGGATCGATATATAGCTGTGATTTTCTTGCATTTTTTTTTTTCTCTTGTAAGATTTTGTTCTTAAAAGGCTAGTTTTAAATGCACTTAATTTGCAGTAGCCTTATTGTAACTTTGCCGTGGCGTTAAGACAACGAATCAGTGATCAATTGAGTCTGAGCTGCCAAAAATTTTTTTATCAACGTCGTTTCGACATTGTTCATTTTTGAAAATGGAAGAAAAATTTGCTTATTAAGATGTGTTTATACCGTGATCAAAAAGGTTATTGGCATTTGTCAATTTAAAAACGTAGTAGTTTCTGGAAAAAAAAAAAATTATAAGCATTTTAGACTCATTGAGATAAAGCACTATTTCTTGTGTTTTTCTTTTAATCGTCTTAATGAATTTATTGTTACTGAACAAAGAAATTTTGTGTTGGCAATTTTTTTTAGTCACATATTCAATCGATGACAGAACATATATTCATTTTTGCTGTCACTTTGGGACAATCGTGATAGAAACATCTGAAATATTATAAAATGAGCACGATCAGGAACAAAAACTGTTGAGGGAGTTTTTAAGATGCTAGAAGAAAACAGATAAATTCAAAAATACATACAATGTGAGAGACCATCTATGTCAGTGGCTATGTCAGTAATGGAAATAAACACTCAAAAAACTGGTGTTAAAAGATAAAATAAATAAAAACTTTGTGAAAAAACACACATAAAAGGTTACTTCAAGGCGTAACGATCGTTTTGACCGAAAATTCGTTCGGTCTTCGTCAGACAAACCCTACCGTCATACAGAGCAGAGGGAACTTCTAGCAGAGGGAACTAAGCAAGCACATGGAGCTAAGTTTCCTCTGCTCTGTATGACGGTAGAGTTTGTCTGACGAAGATCGAACGAATTTTCGGTCGAAACGATCGTTACGCCTTAAAGTAACTTTTTAATGTGTGTTTTTTTCACTAAGTTTTTATTTATTTTAATGAAAAGTAATGTCAAACAAAATCATTTGGTGATTAATGATCATTGCTATTTCAATGCAGTTAAGAGTTATATTTGTATGTTAAGAATGCCAACGTTTATTAATTTTTTGCAGTTTTTTCTTGTTTGGCAGCAAATTTTTGCCCTGCAGAAAGTATCTATTAAAATCTGTAAAATGTTCGAAGAATTCTACGAGCTTTGCTTGGAAACATTTCGTCAAATATCCATTACATCGGAGGAGAAAGGGAACCAGCTTATCAGCAATTGCACAATTTTTAGCAAATCTTTGGGGGACAAGAACAATTCTTAGATGGCGCGCATAAATATTTCTAATTGGTAAGGGTCCGACTTGATTTTAATGTATTTTTAAAACAATTGATGCCAAAATAGATTGCATAAGTTTACGGTAGAAAATCGGGTAGAATTCGTATGTTGTTAGTGCTGAATGAAAAAACCTTTTATCGTTTCTACTTTCAGCTTCTCCAGTCCCCACCGTGGATTCGCCTATATAAGTATATTTACAAGTTAAAGGTTAGATAGAGGATAGCTTGTGATACTTAACAGTTTCTTGTGGGAATTAAAAAAAAAAAAAGAAAGAAAAGGAAAAAGAAATGAAAAAGTAAATCATCGTAATTTATTTTTACTTGTATAATTTTCATGGTGGAGAGGGAAAGATCTCCGATCTTGTTCACATCCCTTTGAAAACATTGGTGCATTTTATAACTTTATGGTAATGGCTTAGCTTGAGAGGGGCTAATGGTTTTGAGCATGAAAAATCCATCAACTTCATGTAAAATTATGTTTGGCGCAAAAATCTAGCACAGAAGTTCTATAAGGATAAATTGTGAAAGAAATTCTTATAATACCGCTTCCTCTTAATACGGCAATGATACATTTTCAGAATCTGTTCTAACTTACAGTAAGAAAGAAAAGTCCATTAAAAAAATCGAAGTAATTGCAATGCAAAAACTAACAAATTTAAAAAATTTTATTTGTTTTAAATTAATCATCTCAGAAAATCGATGTAAATGCTCGTATTTTTCGCCCTTCAGTCTATAAATTTTCCGAAACATGAACTACATTCACTTTATTCTACTAAACTGTGAAATGTTTTGCAATTTTGTCTTTTTTTTAAGTAAACAAAACTTTTTCTTATAATTAATTTTAAAAATATCCACTACTTTGTTGCATCGTCAAAATAAATAAAGAACCTGTCGGCAAGAGTGGAATAATATTTATCCCCTATGCGATGACTAAATTATGAAAAATACTGTTTCAGCGATAAATAATTAAAGTCACTTTTTCAAGGTGTAAAAATGAGATCTTTAGTCCGTTTTTTATCAGACTTGTCCATTTAATTTTGAAGATATACTGCCCATTCAAAACTTCTCTGTTTTTTCTCCCTCCTGCTAAGCTAGCGATTTCTTGGGGATTACTGTAATAGTGCGATGATTTATTCAAATAAAAATTCTTGTGTGAAGTTAAAGAAAAAGAAATCATCATAGTTTTTTGCATATTTCAAATGAGCTTTTTTGTTGAATGTTTGGATAAAACATTGCATTTTGGTGCAAGACGAAACGAAACACTTTGGAAGATCCACAATTCATAGAACTGTAGATAAAGAAATGATAAAGAAATTCTGATAAATTCCGGAGTTTTAAAATTTTAAAAAAAGATGATTTTAACACGATTAAAGTCTTGTTTATTTTTTATCGATGGATTTATGAATTTTGGATCGGTTTCTGTTTAAGAGTGAAGTCGATGTTTGTGTACGCATGAAAAAGCCATATGTTCAAACAAATGTGAATAAAAATGTAAATATACCACTCTGTTAACAATAATTATACTCTCAAAAACTCGATTTAGAAACTTATACAAACATTGTTCAGAAGATTATTATAATGAAATTTAATTAAAGCACGCGATTAATAGATGTGCCGGAAAGTCGAGTCCGGTGAATATATATGTGTGTGTGTGTATATATATATATTTGCAAACTGCATTTCTTTTCTTTTCTTTATCCATTTTACTTTTATAATTTTGTAATAATGACAAGATGTACGAAGAAACAGAAATTGCATTAGTTTCAATATCTTCACACTTGAGATGGACGCTCACTTCTGAAGAAATCGAACCTAAATTTGTGTCATCAGTTAAATGCAATTATTCTGAATAACAATAAGTAAAACTATCTAAATCATTAAGTTTTTGGTTGATTATTATTGGTTATTTCTCGATATAGGTATTTAATTGTTGGTTGTAAAAATAAAGTAATTTTAATCAACAGCGGCTTAAGCAGCAACTCAATTTTTCAGTCTACAAAACTCAACAGTAAAATGTTGAAGGGACTTGAATTTTCTCGGATTCTTAATTCATCTCTCGATAGCCGGGCTTTCTCCTATTTGGGAAGACTCCCTTTGATCAAAAAAGCTTTTGACAAAGTGAAACATGAATTGATATGTGTATTTTCTAGAGCTTTTTTTAAAAAAGGGGCTTGCGAGTATCCAGGATTTCTTAGGCGGTCCCAAAAAAATCTTACTTTGGTTGTCTTATCGACTCAAAATCTCAAAATGAACATCTTAATACCTAAAGAAAAAATTTAAAAAAAAAAGCACTCTTTAGAATAAAAACTCACGAACGACTATACCACTGTAACACACCACTCAATTCATTCCTTTAGAAATCCGCTTCGAAAAAAATTTAATTAAAATCTGGCAGTAAATAAAAATAGCGTTTCATGAAACATATTGTGTTAGGTTTAAGTGTCTCATAATTATCTTAAATTGCCGTAAATATTATTTTTTTTTGGGGGGGAGGGGGCTCACCTAGTGTGATTACTGTAGGTGGATTGCTTCTGTAAAGCTGAAGCCTGGCGGAATAGCCGATTACTAATATAAACCTGAGAGAAGCACACGGCTTGCGATACATGTTATTCAATCATTTCTTTGTTCGGTGCAAAATAACGATTGGCGACTAAAATAACCTGTATTTACGGTAGTAGAAAACACTTTTTTAGTTGTATATGTCGTCAAAATTGTAATACATGTATTGCTTCAATAGTTAATGATCACAATTGCCTTTATAAGTGAAGTGAAAGTTTCAGGATTAAACCCACTGTTTAAAGGAATCCATCTGAACTTTTAAAAAATATAAAGCCGTTCAAATTCTTTTTACTAAAGCATATATTTCAGTTTTGCAACAATCGAAATATGGATTAGAAGAGCTGGCTTCACCTTTCTTTACACTACATTCGCCATCGCCCTGTATATGGTATACATGTGCTTCTGTCCAGCTATTTTATAAATTACAAAAGGGAGTTGTGCCAATTTCTTTCTTTTATTTTAAAATCATATTAACGACTTTTTTAATGCATGAAACACTAAAACTCTTTTTAACAACGTGATCTTAAAAATACTTTTAATCATCATTTTTTATAAAAATAATTTTCGATAAAATTAAATTTGTGAATTATTTTTATGGATTGTTACAATTATTATTATTCTTTTCAGTATTCAGATAGACATAAAACATGTATATAAATCGCCCAGACATTTTTTTCTATAAAATTGGTGTCTTATTAATGATATTTCAATATTTATGTTTTTGTACAGCTGCTTGATTAAGCTAATCGTGTATTTGTGATATATTTTCAACTAACATAAATGATGTCAGCAGTGCTTCCCAATTTCTTTTCTTTTTTCATCTTTTTCATTATTTTCAGCTGAGTTGAAGCAGCACTTCTAAAATTGTACTAAGTACTTGAAGACTTGACAGTATATTTGTTCTACGTGTGCGATCAATGGCAATCAGTGAAAAGCTAGACTGCTTTTTGTACGGCGCCTCTAGATGAAAATTTAATAATAATAATACATTAGTCTTTTGTTCCAAAATTTTATCACTACTTATTTATTGATTATTTGCTTTCAACGAGGTTGGATTGTTTTAATTATGAAGTCCGTATCTATAGTGGAAAATAAATATAGTTGAATTTTATCGTTTGCAGTGACAGTTCCTTTATAACGTCAAAGTATTCTGAATTGTTCAATCATCCAACTATAGAATAGAAACTCGTCTATAACGTCACAAGCTTATAGCATCATAAACTATCTGATCGATTTAATGACATTCGGACAGAGATCAGCTATGTAATTGACCATTTTGTTGAGTGATGGAAACGCAAGCTAAATAAAACTGAATAGAAAAAAAAAAAATTATATTTGCTATTTTATTTTTTTTTTCGTTGCTTGGCCAGTTCCTTTTAATTCAAATAGTTAACTTTTTATTTTTCAATTAAATTTTCCTATACAAGGTTCATATTTCTTCACAGGATCGCATCCAAAGACATTCAACGGTACTGAAGACATCCAAAATTTTTTTTCATTTTGAATTAGGGAAGCACTGCATGATTGATAATTTTCCTGTTCATCACCAGTCTTATTTTCTATTTTGTTAATTAAGTGTCAAAATGTGTCTCGTGTGTCATATTGAAGGAGCTAGTTTCAAATAAAAAAAACAGAGCATTTCCGTTATCTAATTTAATTAAACATTTTATACATCATACGCAGCTCATCGCTGCTCTGAAATTTCTCCATTTTAGGAGAAACAACTGGTGTCGGGTTTTGTTTTCTATTATAATTTTATTTTGTACATTGTTACGTTTGAAACAATTTTGTAAACTGTCCATTAAAATGAATAATTATTTGTGTACTCGTGTGTTTTATTGGTGATATATTTTAACAGTGCGTTTTTAAAGACTAGATAATTATCATACCACATTGGGAAACACCGATCTTATTTTGGATCATCCTCATACTAGCAGAACTAGTTCAAAAGACTTGTTCTGAACGTCTTAAGAACTGGTTGTGCTACTAAAGATAAATATTGCGGCGAAGGAGGGAGGACACGTGCCCCCTCGACTTTGTTTAGACAATCCTTTATTTTAAATATCCCTCTCCCCCTAAAAAAAAAAAAAAAAAAAAAAAAAAAAAAAACTGAAACAAATCAAAGCAAATTTTACAAGCAGCCTTCGTCTCCAAACAAATAATTCCAAAACAAGAACACATAACAAAAGAACTTGGAGTTAGAAGGTAAAATTTGTAATTAATTTTCGATATTAAGAAGATATTTAAATTTAAAATGTCAACTAATACCTAAGCCTGCCCGATTTCCTTTATTTTTTAACTGGCTATTGAAAGTAACACTAATTATCAAAATAGTTATTTTAAATGTAAAACTTCTCACATGAAAATTGTCTGAAGTTATCAGTAAAAGTTTTTTTTTATTTTTTTTATTACACAATTATCAATACTGCATTGAATCGAATCAGTTATCTATCCTGCAGTTGAATCTGGGCTCCAAGTGTGATAGAATGGTTATTTAGTTACTACATCCCCTGTTTGGCTCATCTTTTACAGTATCTAGTACGGTTTGTGAAGAGACATCATAAAAATTTTCAAGTATAACGTAACGAAATCACGCAAAATTTTTCTAATCTCACTTCCACACGAAATCACATTTTTTGCAGGGTATAACAAGAAGTTCATTAGATTTGAAAACATGGCTGGATTGAGGCATAGGCGAAGTAGGCGGCTGCCTACACCTCTGATTTAGGTGAGGGGCGCCAAATTTAACTTTTTATTTTTTTCTCATTTTTCAGAAAATTTCTTTTTTCTTTAACAAAAGGTATTTCAATGGGTGTCATAATGTTATTAACTGACAGATCGTAGTCACATATATTCAGTATTGTCTGTTACAGGCAGTTTTCTTCGAATCGCCCCCTTCTTCCTATATGAGGGATTATAGGGGATGCGAAATGATCCTCTTCCGCGAACATAACAAAGGTATGTTATTCTTCCTTCCCATAATTACTCTGGGATATAATTGTTTAAAATCCATTTATGCACTTCAAAAGCAGTGCCGAAACTCGAATTTATGTCACCAGTGGGGCAGCGAAGGGGGTGGCGCAGCGGCTACGGCTCTAAATTAGTGAACCTATTGATAATTTTCTCGACTCAGAATTTTCTCTGCCTTCAAAGATTAATTTCCGATGTTGTTCAGACATTGATAATTTTTGTCTGTGTGCCTAACCCAGTCAGAAGGGGCACAAGAGGAATTCCTGATTAGCAAAGAGGCCACCAAATGCAGCATACATGCCTGATATTCTTTTTATTAATGTTGGTATATATACGATTGTAATTTGTGTTATCATGAGATCATTGCTACTTGATGACTGTGTGGCGGCCCGATTGGGTATATAATTTTGTACCATGAATGTTGAACTCTGCACCACTGAGGGAGGAAAAGATCTTGTTATTGTTGATGCTATTATTTACTGTAAAAAAAGAATACTGAAAAATGGTGAACTTGTGTGGCAGTGCAGTAAAGAAAAGAAATGCACTGCAAAAGTGTATACACTTGCGGAAAAGACTTTTATCGAACAAAATCTCCCTTTTGAACCAATCCATTTTGTGGAAGATTCGAGATAGCTATTCACATCGCTATACGTGTAACATGGCCCAATGCTAATGTTCAAGATGCAAATTTTACTTAGGTCAGGCCTAGATCCTTTTCCTTGTAGCTTTCAAAATATTCTCTTTGTAATCAAAGAGCAAATAAATATCGCCTACTCCTCATCGCCAAAAGAAACACTGTCTGTAACCCCCTTTGGCAGAATTGTCCTCTCGAATTAAAAACACCTGAAAAAGAATCGGCAGAATTGTCCTATGGGGGGAAATGAGACGGAAAATTTTTGGCGGAATTGGTTAGTGACCATTCATACACATTTGTCAAGAAATAAGCATTATATAATTACAGCATTATTGTTTGTAAAATTTAATATGTACACAAGTTTCAGTTTATTATGTTATAATTTCTTAATTGAGATGAACTAATTAAAATTATTGAAATCAGAAAAAAAATATTGTATACAGATTTAAGTTTGGGATAAAGTTGTATACTACAAATATGTACAATAAAAGTTACCAATGTACAACTTACTTTACATAAAATAATCCATAATACAGGGCTGTCAGGATTTGTGTTTCATTTTTGTACAATGCTTTCTTCTTCATGGCTCGTAAAAAAAATTAAAGACATTAATGTTTTCAGCACTTCTGCTTGCCGTTCTGTATCACTGTCGTAACCATTACTTCCTACTACATTGGAATCTAAAATTTCCGAAACAACTTCAGAAATCAAATTTGGGAAAGACGCTAAAATGACTGAATTACTCAAAGTCTGACAAATGACCTTATAGGCGATTACAGTATTGAGACCTGACCCTATATCCGAGAATCTATAATGTAGAATTCCTATTAAATCAGCCGGGATTTTATAAAAGTGACTTTATATGGAGGTTCAACTGTATAAGAATACTTTTTGTAGCCCTGTAAAAAACTGTAAGGTGTGCACTCGCAAAATTTATGCAGTATGTAAGACAGTGATGATGACCATGGCAAAAAAAAATGAAGGCAAAAATACAGATTTGAAATGAAAGACAAGATGTAAAAAAATATACACAAAATTTAATAAATTATAAGTAATTACACTTATTTATCAAACTAAACTATTTGGTTGTTTCTTTAATTTCTTCTTTTTACTTGATTTCTTCTTTTGCTTCAAAGGTTGCAAATTGAATTTACTTCTATTTGAATTCTAAATCAAGCACAGAAAAAAGAAAGACTGCATTAAAAGTTTGATAAATATATATAGTTTCAGATATATCAATTAAAAAATAACAACAACAACAGATGATAACACTTAAGCTAAAAAAAATACATTTCAGTTTTATTTTTGAAATTTTTATAAATATCATTGAATAAAAAAGTTATTTAAAAAATTTTAAAATTTCATAAAAGATTACTCCACTTGTACTGCAGTGAGTATTTTAATATCGAGACTTGATTCTTTCATGAAGTACAAAAGCTATGGCTTATTGCAGGGGTAGTGCCATGGTATTAGTATGTGGTTAAAGATGTGTTATGGGAGTGTGGAGTAAAAATAGAGAAAAGTTCTCTTTTCTTTTTTTTCTTTTTTTTTTTAATGCAGCAGGCACAAAAGACGTTATCCTTGTTAAAAAACACAATACAAAATTCAGAATTAACCAGAAAAACGTATGTCTATAAAGTCTCTAGCTTGCCAATAGCAGGGAAAAAACAGAGGAACCATGGAGTGCTGGACATTTAAGCTGGTGGTCAGCAACCATCAGCTCAAGAGCCAGAGCAGAGCGAACACAAGGGACTATTCAAGACATTGATTCTATGGAGATGAGCGACAAAACAATCTTGTCCAGTTGCCAGTCTAAAAGCTGCTACAGCCAGATTTCTTGGGGGTTTGGGTAACCGGAGAATGGGAAGGTGTGCCAAGGTTTATTCTTGGCCCATTCTTCCAGCTCAAGCCTTTGAAGATCTTTTATTTTCAGATATATGAAATGTGCAGTAATCTGTAGTCATTTGAACTGTACAAGGTTAGGGTAACATTAGTAGCTTTCTTTGCCAACTTACTCGCCTCCTCGTTACAACAAATCCCACAGTGGGATGGAATCCACTGGAGAACTACTTTCTTGGACCTTAGTAATTCACAAAGAATGAGTTGAGACTCCATAATAGCACTGGAAGTAGGTATTTGGACAAAATTAACAATTGCTAGAAAGGCAGCCTGAGAGTGGGAGAGAATTACAGCCTGAACAAAATCGAAAAGACGTGACCACAAAAGCAGTAAGGAATCCCTAATTACCCTTAGCTCATTGTTAAGTTCAGAGTCAAAAATGCCCAGTGGAATATAGTGAGAAAAAAAGCTCACTCTTAAATGCCTAGGCCAGCTCTGATTTGTTTCATTCATCAGTAAAAATTCTCCGACAGGTTTCAGATGGAAAGCAAGTATGAATTGTCTCAATTGAAAACAGGATTTCAGGACAATTCTCTGACTTCAGAACAGGATGAGTAAGGTCCCAATAAACGGAATATCAAGAAATGTCAAGGGGTTAGCTAGTGGTAACAAGATCTCCAGGATGATATCAAGTTAGTCTCTCTCCGTAAGTACATATTGGAGGAAACCATCCTGTGTTTTTAATTTTTGTTGATCCAAGGCAGAGGAAGTCCATATTTCACTATAGGGTAACCTAATGAACTTTCCGAACAATTTTAAGGCAGCACTTAGAATCTCCTTTTCCATACTAAGCTCATCGGTACAAAGGAGCATTGCAGTAATAGGAGATGACCTTACTCTTCCGGTGATAAGACATAGAGCTTGGTTTTGAATTTGGTCAATCCTTTCAACAAGCCTAAGCCCATTAGAGGCAGTAATAAGGGGAGCACTAGAATATTTTAAAACAGGTTTAACATATGTTCTGTAAGTGGTGAGCAAAGTAGACCTGTCCAGGAATCCACAGCCTCTTTTAATACAGTGGTAA
This sequence comes from Cheiracanthium punctorium, assembly GCA_038373885.1. Taxonomy (NCBI): domain Eukaryota; kingdom Metazoa; phylum Arthropoda; class Arachnida; order Araneae; family Cheiracanthiidae; genus Cheiracanthium; species Cheiracanthium punctorium. The sequence continues at coordinate 53,708 of JAWZYV010001389.1, read as the reverse complement.
TTCCATTTTATTATTATCATTATTAAAAAATTGGAGAACAGTTATCAATAAGATGCAGTGAATGCATTATTGTTGTATAGTTACTACATAGTTTATTAAAATGTAAACTATGTAGTAGTTTATACTAGTACTAGTAAACAGTTGAGCCATTTGACTATGGCTTCAACTGTTTTTAAATTCAGTTTTAACAAATAGCATAATCCGATCTAAAGTTGCCAGGTTTAACAATTTTCCAACATTTCATGTACATACAGTAAGACCTCGCTATAACAATACTCGCTACCATAATAAATCCCTCTCTAACAATAAAATTTTGTGGTCCCACGGAATTTCCATACAATATAATCTCCCCTCTATGTAATGCTACATCCCTCTATAACCATAATTTTATTAGGTCCCTTAAAGTATCATTGTATCAAGGTTTTACTGTATATACATTCCTTTAACAATTTCTATTTACATTTTCTTTAGAGCATTTTTTCTCTCAGTTCTTTTTTTAATGTGTCGTATAATCATTAGTAAAAAGTATTTTAAACTTAAATTTCTTTGATTTGTTACTTTTATGCTGTGCAGCGCCTTTTCTATTAACAAGGCTTTACTTGCTGCAAAGTTAAAATGTCACCATCTGTAGTGAAATTAAAACATTACTTTTATTTTATTCATACGAATTAAATAACAATATAAGGAGCAGATGCTCCCTATATTAATGTTATTTAATTCATATGAATAATTTGCTGCCTTAAGCATATTAGTATACATGTCATGTTAGCGGGAAAAGTACCCATTTTGTTTTAAAATCAGCTATGACAGATGCTTGCACGAGGTGGTTTCAGCCATACAAATGCACATAAGCTGGAAATTGGAGACTACCCTCTCAAAAAAAAAAACTATAATATACCTTTGCAGCTTCTTCTTTCTCTTTTTTCTTTTGTTCCATCAAAAGTTTATAGTTGATGTTCTTTTTCTTTGGAGGCTAAAATAATAATATAAATTAACATCCATAAAACAGGCATGTAATAAAATGATTAAAAGTCCAATCCATAATTGTAATATTTGGTCTTTGTGACCAGACAATGGTTGTTTACACAGCCATCTGTAATTAATTACAAGCATTGATATGAATGACGAATGTGATTCCTGACAATTTATGAGATAGAGGGTATTATGGAATACAGAGTTCTTGGCTCTGTTAGTTGCTGTTGTCGTAAGGGAATACCATGAACTACTCAAGAAAGATTCCCATGTTACAATGCAGTAACTGTTAACCCTTTGAGGCGCAACCCTTTCCCAATGCTGAAAAAAGGGCAGCCGTTGCCATCGCTTGACTTAACTACCAGCAAGATGGCGGACGATCGAAATGTTCATCGCATGCCACAGATCTAGAGGCTCTTTTTTTGATGCAGCTGGCTGTACGGGCACAGCCAGCTGCATCATCATGGGACAATCTAATCTATCTTTTTTCATCATGGGGCAATCTATCCAGCTTTTATCGCATTCTTCCATTTTTCAGCAGTGGCGGCTCGTGGGATTCAGCAAGTACAGCCGGGCTGCACTTGAAATTATCAGCACATACTTTAAAATAATTTATTCTACTAATTTTCCTAAATTCAGATTAGAATTGTGGAATTCCTACGGTAAATTTAAAAAAATTCCGAAAAAAAACAAACAAAAAAAAACATTGTGGCCACTCATTCAGAAAAAAAGCACTTTAATCTTCCCGCAATTCAATTGGGAAAATCTTTGGTTCAGCCCAGAGCACTGAAAAGAAAATTGGCAGCACCGTTGCCATGACAACGACTACGTAAGCAGCCTCTCCGGCATAGGGAGTATGCAGCTGGATACAGCCGATGAAATATTTTCTAACAGCGGCTGAACTTGAGAACTCGACTCACTGATTGGCTCGGACGACAAGTGAGGGAGGTGTTGTGTTGCTTTGCGGAGTCCTCTCTTCATAGCTTTATTAATTACTTATTTAATTATTTAATTACCTCAGATCTTAATTACCTCTTTTTGTTATGTAAGTTTAATTTTGCAATAGCTTATTAATTTAAATACCTTAATGTTAAAGTTTCTGTACTCTCCTGCTGTTTACGTTTAATTTTGGGTTTCATATTTATTTATTGGTAATTGGAATTAATAGCTAGTGTTTGGTATCTTTTTTGTGCGCAGGAGATGAGGAGACGACTCCTAATATCAAATTTTGGTTTTGGGGCTATTTTTGCGCATTAATCTTAATTCCTGTGTTTTGGGGCTTTGTTTTCGTTGCTGAGGGGGTCCATCGGATCCCCTGCCTCCGCTCTCACCGAAGATAAGGCTGGGGCGGGGAGTTATGTCCCGCAACAAAATTTAGAGCATTGTTGGCCACTCAGCGACGGATTTCGTCCGCTGGGGTATTTTTTATTGCCCCCTATGTGGTACCCTTCGCGCGGGGAGAAGGAAAAATGGGGCTTTTCGAGAGGACGTTTTCAGAGTGGAAAGACGCAGAGAATTTTTGATGCGAGGAGAAAAAATGAGAAACCTGCGAAGAGAAGGAACGGTCATCGAGAAAAGGTAGCAGACCCGCCGTGAGCCCAAACGGTTCTCGACTTGGCAAGTCAACGAATCCTGAAACCTTATCTTTTCGTTAATGGAGGGCCAGTAAGCTTCTCGTCGAGAGAGCGAACCCAAACGGGTCAGCCCTGGCATCCGAGCTAAGAATGATCTGCTATCCAGCCTCGGGCTGTCGACATTTTGGTGGGCGCCTCCCTCCGGCCATGACTCTCAACGCCGCATACTTCCAGCGTATCCACCACTACAGCGGGCCCGCTTGTGAGTAGTAACTTAGGAGATTCCTTGTGTTTTAAGACCTCGTATTCTCCCCCTGTTTTTAGATGCATGCGGAAGGTGACTTTTATCCTGTCTTTACCAGATTCTGTCGGATCCGCGGAACTAATTGTTTACTTTAATGTTTTATATAAGTATGTCAAATGTTCTTTTTGATAAATTGTTTACTGTCACTGTTATTTAGAGTAAGTTTATTTTGGGGAAGGGAGATATGGGTTTGTTTACAGATTCTTCTTTAATTGTCTTAAGGAACCTGGCTTATGTTTAAGAACTTTAAAAAGGGAAAGGGATAACACAACGCAATGGTTAAGAGTGAATGAGTCACAACAGAGGGGGTAAGGAGAATATATGTTTGGAAAACTCTGGACTTTATATTGCTGAATTTATCAAGAAGGTAAGCCTGAATAGACGCTTATGAATGGACAATGACCCATCAAAACAGTATTGTTTTTAAGTAAGCAAGAACTGGCATTTAGAGGACATGGCGAGCGAGAAAATTCTTTAAACATGGGAAATTTTAAAGAGCTTTTAAAATTATTGATATCTGGATTAAAACTACGCCTTTTTATGGGGACATCACTGACCGATTCGCATGTTTAAAAGAAAGGAGGATTGATTTGACTTATAAAAAATAAGTAAGTTTTCTTTTTTTTTTTTTTCTTTTCTTCTTTTTTCGAGGGTAAAGGATTAAGTGAAGCTCAGCAACAATCATTTAATTTGTTACCCTAAAAGTAGCCATGATAGCTTAAATTTTGGTTCAGGATAGTTTTTTTTTTTTTAGAACACTTATTAAAAATAAAGCTGATATGTTATTAAGCTCATCCGTTTGACAGGTGGTGAGAAATTATTGCATAACTGGTCAATAACTGGTTCTTTTTTCTTTTCAAGTTATCGTTACAAAAGAAAATTCTAAGGAAACTTAGAATCAGACACGGATTAATGCAATTTTGGGGATAAGAGCGGCTGATTGAAATTTGTGTCTATTTTATGAAAGTAAAATAGGATATCTTACATTTTTTATGTAATTTCTTTTTTTTTTTTTTTTCCTCGGTGAGGGCTTAATCCGCCAGCTTTCGAATTCAGTAACAAAGATTTTCCAATCCTGTCCGGAGGAAAGGGGGGGGTCATATGCTTCCGGCTGCACTAACAGTTTTGACCATGGGCCGCCACTGGATTTCAGTGCTGTTAAAAAGAATTGTGACAATTTTTTGACGGGAAGTGGCGTGCTAAAAAGTAAAGGATTCTCATGGAGCTAGGTCACCCGCAACTATTTTTATAGAAATCAAATCTATTCTTCATGACTGGCAACAGTCAAAATGCCAGAGTTGGGTGTTCCCAGAGCGGGAACACTGCGCGTTAAAGGGTTGACCACTCGTTGTTGCCGTACCACTCACTACAGAACAAGGTATGCTTTTTGATTTTCAAGAGTTTTTTTAGATAAGTTTTCAAACATTTTAACTTACTAATAAACACATGACATGAACATGGATGTTACGCATAATGTACATTAAGAGAATGGTAGTTTGTTGTACTTTGGTTATTTTTTAGATGACAGGGTTTTGATAATTAATTTTAAAGGTTCATTTTCCCAGATGGCGTGTCGGGTATTATGGAATACCGGGTAATATTGTAATGGATTTCATGCCATGCACTCAAGCAGTAGCGGATCCAGAAATTTTTTTTGGGAGGGGCTAAATTTTGAAAAAAAGCTTATTTCACCCAAACAAAATGTACAATAAAGCAAAATTTTAGTCTAAAGTAATGTAGAACTTTTTGGGAGGGGCTAAGTTAAAAAAAAAGGTCATTTTATCTAATTAAAGTATATAAAAGCAGAAGGTTACTCTTTAGCAATTTCTTTTGGAGGGGGCTGAAGCCCCCTAGCCCCACCCCCCCCTGGATCCGCTACTGCACTCAAGAACCGGAAAACTAAGATGCTGAATGCATCTTTTGTCACAGAAAATTCTCCAAAGATCAACAAGGAGAAGTTTGGATTCAATGCTCCAGCTGTTCTCTGTGGGCTCACCATGACTGTACCGGAGCAAAGAAAGAAGATTATATCTACAACTTTTCTAAATCGACTTGAACATAATGATTTGAACTACAAAACCAAAAAAATGTAGTTTTTTAGTAACAAATGGGTCACAGCTTTATGAGTTGGGCACCCTCCAAAAGAAAATCCCGTGTGCACCACTGCTGAGGCTCGCATAAACTGAAGGTGGAAAGACAAGCACACATGCTCCTTCCAATGTACTGAGAACTAAGCTAAGGTGTTGCAAAGCCTTGAACGTCTTGATTGTTTGTTGTAACATGTTTTCTAGCAAATCACCATTGCTGCACTTCAATTTCTGTCTCATATGGTAAAAAATCTGATGTGTCCAACACATGACTTCCTTGCACGTCTATTAAATCAAAAATGTTTTTTACGCACTTCCTCTAAACTTATTTGTTTGAAAGATATAAAATATCAATAATAGTAAGATATAGCGATTTCTAGCCAAACATTTCGATATCGCCAAGCTGAGTTCAATTTGAAAGATTTCTTTCTGACACTTTATTTGGCGATATTTCACCAAAAGCCGACAAACTTGAAATAGTTTGCGAGATTTTGGGGATAGCCAAAGTAGTCATTGACCACAGACTTTCAATGAATTGAATACATCCGTACACCTTAATGTATTTAAAGTCATTTGGCTCACCCAGTAAATAAATTCCCAGTCGATTGCTGTCAAAAAAGATATTGAAAACCGTTAGATATTATAATATAGTTCTAAATACAAAAGTTCAAAATTCTACGGGTTAAAGTTTTAGAGTTATACAAAATACGAAATAATTTTTGGCGCCAAATTTGGCGATATTTCGGCGAAACTCGTCAGTGTCGACGACATTTGGAGAGATATTAAGCATGGACCAACAATGACAGATTATCGCCACATTTGGCGATATTTCGCCAAAACTCGCCAAGAACGATGACAAATGGCGATACTTTGGGCATGGACCAAATGACTGACTATCGCCAAATTTGGCGACATTTCGGCAAAACTCGCCAGGTCGAGGACAGACGGCGAGATTTTGGGCATGTACCAAACAATGACTGTCTACAATTGTATTATATTGAAGATGTCCATAGACATTAAAGTACTGAAATTTTTTTCGGGGGTCCTGTAAATAAACTCTCCAGTAGATTTTAACCAAAAATCGAGATGCACAACTAGATGTTACAACAATCTTATATATGAAATTTCATAATAGTTTTTGAGATTTGAGAGTTAAATATGCACACACGTACACAAAAAAGTCGCCAAGCTTGGCGACTTTTGGCATAGTTCTTGAAGGAGGCACGTGACCGTGGTCGGACCATTACCTAACTTATGTGGTAGGAAGGTATTGTGCTTGAAATGGATGAATCTCCTAAAATTGCCATTGACCGTAATGTATTGGAAATCTTTTGAGTGTTCCTGTAGCAGAACTGTAAATGATAAAGACACTTTTTTTAATGGAGAAATTCATTTTCTAACTCTTTACAGCATATATCACTTCTGAGTCGTTTGAAATAGCCCAATACCTCTAAAAAACGCTTTGATGAATTTCGGCCCATAGAGAGTAATGTATTTCGAATCTTTTAGGCGGTTCTGTAGATAAACTATCCAGTCGAATGGAACCGAAAGGGGAGGTGCACAACTAGATGTTACAAAATTCCTAAATATAAAGTTTCAACATTCTACGCCTCATAGTTTTTGAGATATGAGAGTTTAATGAATTTCGGCCCATTCAGCGTAATGTATTTCGAACGTTTTGGGCAGTGCTGTAGATAAACTATCCAATCGAATGGAACCAAAAGGGGAGGTGCACAACTAGATGTTACAACTATCCAAAATATGAAGTTTCGACATTCTACGCCTAATAGTTTTTGAGATATGCGAGTTTAATGAATTTCGGCCCATAGAGCGTAATGTATTTCGAATCTTTTGTGCGGTCCTGTACATAAACTATTCATTCGATTGCGACCAAAAGGGGAGGTGCACAACTAGATCATAGAACAATCCTAAATATCAAATCTCAACATTCTACGACCAATAGTTTTTGAGATATGCGAGTTACATACATACATACGTACGTACGTACGTACAGACGGCATGGAAAAACTGACCACAATAAACTCGCCGCTGGTCAAAATGAGTTGCAGACGCGTTAATATGATCGTGCATGCTAGCCTACGATGAGATGCATCGAAAAAATTCTTAAAATTAAATTTAGAGGTAGTCAAAATCGGATTTTTTGTCGAAATTTGGCCCCCAAAATTTTTCGGGATCACATTACTTCCTTATACTACGTACAAGGAAGTAAAAAGGGGAAATATAACGATTTTAACAGTCAGTTTGATTAAATTATAGGACTTTCTTTTCCATTTTTCATTGGGTGTTGTCACAAACTTGCACATCCAGAGAAAATGCCATTGATAGATGATAATATTAAATGCACATGCAAATTTTTATCTGTTGGTCTACTACACTTCAAATCTGGAGGAATACAGAGTAACAAGGTCAGAAAATTTGTTAAAAATTTATGTGTCTGGTCGGGCATGTAACCTAAAACAATATATGCCCAAACCCAAAATTAACTTGCCCCAAAAAACTACATTTTATTGCTCTGTAAAATTTGCATTATTCATATTATTTGCATTGAAGAAAAAATTGGAAAATCTTTAAACTCATGTGAATGTGGGTTTTATTTATTTATTTTTTTTTTTAATCTTTCCTCGTTATTGTTGGGGTTCTATATTCTGATTACAGTTAAGGTTTCTGATTGAGTTTGCCCTTAGGTCATTGATAAAGTCACAGAAATAGAAATGGACATTTATTTTTTCTGTACCAAAATTTGAACAATTGATGACATTTAAAAATATATACATAATTTAAAAAAAAAAGTAATTTATGAATTTTTTACATGCCCAGTCGGGCAAGTGGAAAAAAGAAATACATGCCTGGCTAAAAATTTTACTTGCCCTGGGCATGTCAGACAATAGATTTTTCTAGCCCTGCAGAGTAATGATAGCAGGGACGTACCCAGAAAGAAATTTCGGGGAGGGTCCAAAAATTTTGGAGGGGGTCCAAACGGTGAAAAAGGCAGATTTTTTCACAAAAAGACTTCATTATTATTTTGTTAACAAAAACTGAAATTTTGGAGGGGGTCTGGACCCCTTGGACCACCCCCCTGGGTACATCCTTGAATGATAGCGAAAATTTCTATATCTTGTCACTGGTCATAGACAGATAGCTTTTTGACCCTTCTGTCACAAGAAATACCCCCACCACAAAATGTAAAACAGGTGTGAGCATTGCATACCCCCACAAACAATCTGAATTATTCATTCTGTCTAAACAGAAATCATCTTTATCAGCCTTTTTTCACTGAAAGAAGTTTAAAAAAAAAAAATGCTGGAATTTTTTTTTTTTTTTTTTTTTTTTTTTTAACGGAGGAAAATATCAAGAAATTTATTATTTTGGAGAATTTTTCTGACCCCATTTTGCAGTTTCCAGTCTTTTCCTAGACTTGCCTGATCTATTTTTCAAGTTCTTGGCGTTTTCCAGACTTTCCTTACTGGTAGACACCCTGAGATATCTTGTAAATACAAGAATGTATTTGACATACATGAATGTATTTGACATCTTTCTTTGAAGAACTTTCCTAACTATGCCCCCGCTACAAGCATTCAAAATAAAGTGATAATTGCCAGTTAACAGTAAAATCAATCTAAACAATTTATAGAAGCAAAATAAATATCAAGAATGACACATTCTTTTAAGCTTACCTTAGCTCCCAATTTAATGGCCATTGCTATCTTGGCATTCATCTTTTCTTCTTTGTCAAATCCACTCAAACCATATCTAATAATTTCATATCTTGCCCTTTTAATATTGAAAACTGTGTTTTTTGGAGAAAATTTATTAATAGAAGAAAGGGGCACATCATTTACATCAGGAGATTTGAGGGGAGAATTCCTCTGAATCTAAATAAATAAAAAAATTCACAGATTTAGTGTGACTACTATATTTTTGATGTCATACAATTTTAAAATAAGGATTTGAAATTATTCACTGCAAGCACAAGCAGGGCCTGAATAAGACATTCAGAGGCCCCAGGCCTAAAAATTTCTGAGGACCCCCTAATGGCCATATCTTGTTAACACATACAATTATATATTTGGTCATAAGGCACAAATGGGTTCGTAAGTAGTCATAAGGCACAAATATATGTTCTCAGTGGCATACATAAGGGGGGAGAGGGGTATTGAAATTTCCTCTCTTGTGCAAAAAGTTTGAACTTAATGTCCATAAATTTTTAATTTGCAGAAGTTACGCTTCAAATGATGTCACGTCAATGAATGCTCCATGGTGGAATGTTTTAGACTTTAACTAATGTTTGTTCTATTCCTGATTATAGTGCATGATGAACTTTTTTACACAGTGAGTGGCATGAGTTGTAAAAGTGCATCTTCTAATTTTTTATCATTCATGCTTTTATATATGTATATATATATATATATATTAATAGAACTTTATCTAGTTTAATCATTTTAGGGTTCTTTAAACTTGGAGACCCTAGGGAGAAATCGATGCAGACGAAATCTGGGTCCATTTTACGGCCACTTCACAAAATTATAATTGATTAAATGGCCCCTTCATAAAAATACAATCGATTAAAACAAACCTTCATTGACATTTTAACATAGATTTTAATTTGTTTTGTGAATTAATTTAAGAAAAAAAGTGATTTTTACAAAAATTGGTATGAAAATTCACAAAAATGGGATAGTATGAAAAATTCCTGGTTTGAATCTTGCTAGGCTAAGGCCTAGTTGGCCGGAGCAGTAATCCGGCGCTGACTTCTTTATTTTTCAATGCAACTTACGATAAAGCCAAATTGATTACAGATGTGTACAACTTAATATACAAATTACCAGGAGACATGACATTTATTTTTAACACAAGCAATATACCAGCATTTCAATATTCAACAACAGCAAAGCAAACTCCAGCATCAGATTCATGTGGAAATCAACTATCATGTCTCAAATTGTGCTGAGGGAGTGTTCCTATAGTCTATATTACCATCAATTGTGATTGTGTGTGATTAAGGCAAACCTGCTCGAGGGGTATCTGCCTAAGATGAGGGATGTCTTGGTAGGAGGACTTTCTAGGGGGTTCTAACACGTATTCATGTTACATCTGGAGAAAACCTACCAATACTCCAGGCCGTTAGATCGACGGCCGTGCAATGGGACCCGAACCTGGGACCTTCACACTTCAGCCGCCTACCATTTTCAGTGATATAACCACTGTGCCATGGTGAGGCATATTACCATCAAAAACATTCATTGCTTACTTTGACGACTGATTCAAACTTGGCAACCTTTCCCCTCTAACCGAATTATCCCCAAAAAATAAACAGGTCTATACAGGGTTGGGTTTTTTACATTAAAAAATCGGTTATTGACATGGCATGTTAAAAACGTGTTGAAAACTGTCAAAAAGTGTCTAAAAGCTATGAATGTTACTTTTATTAGTCACTAGTAGCATTTTATTTTAAATATATTACAAAACTAATTAAATTAAACAATATATTTCATTTTGTAATTAATGTAATTAAATTAAAATTACATACCATCATTCAAATTATTTGTCATGCTAAGATTAACTATTGAAAATGGTAAGTGTATTTTTGAAAGTACTTTATATGTATATTTTTTTTCTTCCTTAGATCAGCTTGTTTGAAATTTATGAATATAAGTATTTATTTTAATTCCTTTACGCCATGATTTTTTTTTTTTTTTTTTTAAGAGGAGCTTTGCTAAAGCTAAGCTTTTATAGACTCAAGCTGCTTTTTAATATCCATTCTTTGATGATGGATAGAAGAATAATTGAAGTTATATTCTGACATATTACAGCCCTGACTTTTAAGTCTTTGCTAGAAGAGGGTCCTGGCCAAGGAGAATTAGGACAACTTTGCAATCCCCCCCCCCTAAAGCAGAAGGTGCTTAAAGTATTGATACCTGCTTGATGCAGTGGTAGTCAGAAGCAGAGAAGCGAGCAAGAGTTAGGAAGCATGTAACTCAAAATTGCATTACTGCAGTTAATTTTTAAACTCCGAGAGTCTACCTTAAAAGGTGACCTCTAAATATTAATCAAAAATACTGAAATTAATAACCAATATTCATATTTTAGTAGGTAGAATGATATTATGGGTTGAGAAATAAAAAAATAAAACTTGAAATTTATGAATTGCAATAATGGTTACTTGGGGCCAGGGGCATAGCCAGAAATTTTTCATGGGTGGGGTGAGGGGTTACGACTACTGCAACTCACATATATGCATACATGTGTGTGATAAGGGAGTGAAGAATATACATTTTGTATGGCAAAAAATTCCTCATGGAGAGGAGTTATGACCCCCTAGGCTACGCCCCTGCTTGGGGCACATATCCTGGGCGTACAAGCAGAAACAGCTAAAAAAAATGAGATTAAAGCTGTATATAGGGGCACAAAAGTTGAGACATCTATATATATAGGCACAAAAATGTTATAGTCTAGCCCTACTGTACTGTTGAAAAATGTTACTTCAGAGGATTACCTCACTGAAAATTGATAGATATTTTTGATCATTCACTATAAAACCGCTCAACTTGTGCACGGGCTGTAACTTGGTTTTAAACTGTAAGGGATTCTGAAGATTATATAATGTTATTGCCTTTGAATTTCCGCGGCATAACGGAGTTGTCACGAATCAATTGGTTCATCTGTTCCGTCTGTGCCTTGCAGAAGAAGATGATATTGTCAACGGTTCTAATGGGAGAAATTTCATCTGGAAATCATCCCAGAGTAGTTCAGTGGTAGGGCATCTGCAGTAATGTGCGGGTGTACATTAAGTGGCAGTCCTGGGTTCGATACCCAGCTTTGGAATTTTTCGCATAGTTGGTAAAAAATAAAAATCAATCAGACTAAACACTCCAACTATTGTAGTAATTTGCTACCACTACTGCCGTAAAAATTTAGTTTAGCTAGGTTAAAATTTTGATTTCTAATTAAGCAAGTTACCAAAACAGAGTTAAGATTTGACCATGCGTTGTGTCTACAGTAGTTAGTTAAAATAACCCGAAGTTCTCAGCCTTGCCTGATGTGTGTGTTAGTAGTGTGGTAAAATAAACACAGAGACAAATAGAAGATCACCCACTCAATTTATTCATGCACAACACACCAATACACTAGGGTCGGAAACTTGGCATTTTGGGCACAATTGATATTCATTAAAAAAAAATAAGCTTAGGATTTGTGGCATATTCCTTAGGATCTCTGAAACATATAATTTGGGTACCCAAGTTTATGTATACATAAACAATTCAGACCTTTTGCACATTCGTCATTAAGGTGAAAAAAAAAATGGAAATCAACTAGAGTTCTTGAGGATGGTCGGAAAGAGAGGAAATTGGAACAAGCTCACCGGTTGCATCAGCCGAAACACTGGGTCGGGTGCTCCAGTCACGTCGGTTGGGCGTCGTTCTGGTGCATCTGAGTTTTAGTCGCTATGGCACGAAGCATCGGGGACACTGGACGTCATCTCGAGCTGTAGGTGTGGGCACAGAGGAGGCGTTGGTGATGAACGATGTCATGACACGACCACATCGACGTGGCAATTTCAGGTTGCTGAATAGCGCCGTGTGTAAAGGTGTAAACGCTAGGCCAAAAGGGGCATGAGGCCGCAGAAAACGATTTACGGAGAACTCAACTTTTCATGGCATAGGACGGGTGGATGTGCAGGAGGAACTTGAGCCGACATTGTAGAGGCATGCGCCGCATGGCGTGATCGTTAAAACTCAGTTGAAATGAAACATTAAATGAAATATGTAACCAGAAGAAATTAAACAAATTGCGATGGTGATCTCCATGGCGTTCTGGCCCCCTGGCCTACGGGCGCTAAAAGATCACCTCCTCGTAAAAAAAAAAGGTCAAAGCTGTTGCGCTGTACCGATAAAAGTCCTTCTTCGAATCACACACGTCTGCACTCCACCAGACCACGACTCCCAATCCTCCAGCTTTCTCCTCGCTCACGCGGGGCTACGCAGAGACGCCAGCGACGTGGACCAATCAGAGCATGCCATCTCTGCCTCGGAGGTTCGAGAACATTCCAGTGAGTTCCGGCCCGCAAAACACGAACGAGGGGGGAAGGAAAGGAAGATGAAGAAAATGGCGGCTAGCGACCGGTAAAAAGCTTCTACACGCGGAGAAGAAACGATCTTGGCTAGGGTGAAGCAAGAGCGGCCATCTTGAATTGGGGAAAAAAAATACTTAATTGATCAAAAAGGCATTAAAAACGTTATTAAATTTCCTAAAATTTTAGCGGGAAATAGCTAATCGTCCGAGACAACCCTGGGTAAAAATTGGAGTAAAAATTTAAATTAGAAGTGAGTAAAAATAATTAAAAAAACCGGACATGAACAAGTGATTATGGCAAGAATGAAGAGAGAAGGAAACGTAATAGTCAGCAGAAAATCGGCAGAATTTACATGATAATTAAAATTACACCTGAGACAGGGCAAACAAAGGCAGAATTAATTTAAAGAAAAGGTAATTATTTAGAAAGTCCCAAAAAAAAAAAAGGGTAATTAGTAGTAATTTAAAAAAGACAAGCTATTGAGCTATACAAGAAGAGTCATCCAGACCATTATATCTCCTGACAAAAGGTATTTAAATTAAACTTCCAAGTTAATTACAAGCATTAGAGAATAAATAATTAAAGGTTAAAACAATTAAAATAAAAATTACTGCATTTGATTTGTAAAAACATAATCCCCCAAAAACAATACAACATATTATCCTTCCTTCTCCCCCAAAAAATTTTTTACGAAGTAAAAAATTTTTCGTTGAGAAGCCAGGAACAGACTGGCGAAATGCCTTGAGAAGCTGTGTATAATTCCATTTTGACAACTAAACCTGGGGAAGACCAGCCATGGCAGCCAGGAAAAAAAAAAATTTGCATAATGCAAAATACCTCAAAAAAACATCAAGAACCCGTGTCCCAAGTCAGGACACATAAAAAAAATTTCAACCCTATACCTACATATTCCATAAAGAAAAAATCAATCAAAAGGCAAAGTTTTACCTGCACATTCCTTCACAACAAAAACATACAGTATATATGTAGTACGACATAAAACATGACAGAACAACATTAAACGAAGACAAAAAGGTAAAAAATCTTTGGTACAAAAGGGTAATACGCAATGCTGACCATGATGATTTAGAGTCCAAGGAAGTGGTCAGTAGCAAAATTTTGTAAAGTCCTGGTATAAGTAGTCACTACGTGGAGTTTGTTGTCACAAGCGTGGGTAAAAATCAGTTCAGAGATTTCCAAAAGTAAATAAAAGCTAGTCAGTGTCATGTATTGAATACAAGACCACTAGCAGGCAAGGGCGGACAAGTACCTAGGATGTTGAACCACCCCCCTTTCAAAGAAAGCTGAGAAAAAAAAATTTGACAGGGGCATGACAATCCCAAATTTATAGAGAATGAAAAAAAAACCCAATTAATGCATTAATTTAGAGGTTAAGCTTGTAAAAACATTAGGAGACAGGAGAGAAATGATCCCTGAATAGCCTCACATCCAGCAGCAATTGGTCTGAGTACAACAGGCTAAACACCAGTCCAATTGTGACCCAAGAACAATCACCACCAAACATGGGGGTTAATTCAAGTGACCAAGAAGGCTCTAGAAACACATCTGGACACTAATCATTTTCTCCTAAGAGGAAAACAAAACAAAACAAGGTAATTTTAAGAAAACAGCCCAAACCAGCATGAATAACTGAAAGCAAACACCCCCCATTTAACAAAAGGTAACCAGAAGGTTGGTAGTAACAAAAAGAATTACTTATTGTAAACAAAGTGAGAAAAAAAATTTTTGAACCCCAAGTTTCTTAGATAAAGGCCCTGGGATTGTCTACACCAGCAAAGTTAACAACTCTAAAATTTTCCTCAAGCCATTACAGAGAGAACAAAAGTTTGAACCCAGAAATCTCTGCACTGATTTGACAATTCCAGTACAAGTTTTTGTTTGACATAATCAGGTAAAAGTATTTTACGAAAACTTTCATGTGGTTAGACAGAAATAAAAGGTAAAAAAAAAAAAATATCACATGAATTATTGCAATGGCCCTTAGCCATACACAATTTGTACTACCAAAAGGGTACTACATCAGATTATAACACTTACACAAAATCATCAAACCAAAACAAAATATTTACTTTAATAGGAACTTGTATAAAAATGTAACAACATATAACACAGATTGTGCAGGTAAAATTTGATTGATACCAACAAACAAGTAAACAAAACAACCCACCCACAAGAAACTTAAAGTAAACGAAAAAAGTAAACACAAATGCAAACACTAAAAAAAAAAAATACAATACTAAAATGACACCAAATTCAAAAAGGAAAAAATGATTCGCAAATAAAAGACCCAGCACTACTTTTTAATTACAAAGCCAAATTGATCACGTGGCCTAAGATTATACCCATGACTACTAGTGGAGCTAGACAGGCCTGGAGAAATCGAAGATGGGGTTGCGGCATCAATATCATCACCATTTGAACTTAAAAAGGAAACAGGGGACACAACAGTATCTCTAAAAAAATCAGTAACAGGTTCTGCATCAGACAGGGCTACAACAGGCGGCATAGGAGAAGCTTGAAAACTACCAAAACTGTCATCCCAAGTGGGATCATAAGGAAGAAAGGGGTTTGGGTACTCTTTCAACATCTTCACTTCCCAATCCTCAGTTGAAGACGAAGGGGTAGACTCAGGTAAAACAGACTCAGGAGTGTGTGGCAAGTTGTTATTACTAGTAGGAAAAACATCTCTATCAACAACTTTAAAAATTCTATTGACATGTACCTTTTGAACATCTGAAGGGTTAGTTAAAAGAGAAATCAAAAATAAAACAGGAGAACATTGCTTTAAAACGCGATAGGGACCCTTATTAAATTTACAAAGCTTTTTCGACAAATTAGGTTTAAATACAGGTGTGTGTAAGAAGACAGTGTCACCAACTTTAATGTCTTTTAAGTTAAATTTTGTAGGAGCAGAGTTAGCTTGGTTATGAGAGGCAACTTCAAGGCGATCTTTAATTATTGGAAAAGTGTTCTGGAGATTGGTGACAATTTCCTGAGCATAGGATCTAGTGTCGGCATATGTCCTGAATTTTGATGAAAAAATCAGGTCATAAGGCAACACCAGATCTCTACCATAGGTGAGAAAAGCAGGAGTGTTTTGAATAGTTCTGTGGTAGGCAGTGCGAAAGGCCAGCAAAGCAAAAGGAACCTGTTCGCACCAATCCTCCTGAGTTTCACTAACCAAATGACTTAAAGAGTCTACTAAAACCTTGTTCAACCGTTCAACGACCCCGTTGCCTTGCGGATTATAGGCCACCGTGTGCATTTTCTTGATTCCTAAGACCTTATAGACTTCCTCCATTGCCTGCGACAGAAAATTGGACCCCCTGTCTGAGTACAGCACCTCCATAATGCCATGTCTGGAAATGAAGTCCACCAAAACCCTAGCTACAGTGGCACTTTGTATGTCTTTAACAGGGTAAGCTTCTGGAAATCTAGTAAAATAATCTGTAATTACAATTAAAAATTTGTTCCCATGTTTAGAGGTAATGAAGGGACCAACCGCATCAATCGCACACTTCTGGAAAGGTCTATCAACAGTGGGGATCTCCTGGATGGGAGCCTTTTGACCTTTTTTGAAACCACGTCTTTGTAAACAAGAATGGCAAGACATCACATAATTCTTTACATTACGGTACAGACCTACCCAAAAAAAATTTTGCCTAACCCGATGCAATGTTCGAGAAAGACCTGGATGTGCAACAGTTTTGTTGTCATGGCAGGCTTGAAGAACTTCTTGAACAAGAGATTGAGGGACAACAAGTCGAGTATTGGAAAAATTTGCATCAGTAGATTGGCAAACAAGAATATTTTGTTGAAAAAAAAATTTATTTGACTTATGAATGAAAAAAGGATCTTGCGAAATATGACTCGCCATCTTTTGGCAAAAAGAGTCTTCCTGTTGTAATTTAATTAAGTCCTGGTTAGGCAAAGGTAAAATTTCACACTTAAATGGAACATTATCAACAACGTTAACTTCTCTAGAAAGAAAGTCTGCCATTAAATTTAACCGTCCAGGTTTGTGTACAATAGTATAGTCATATTGTTGTAGCGTCATAATCCAACGAGCTATGCGAGAGGTGGGATCCTTCAATTTAAAAAGTTGTGAAAGTGACTGTTGGTCAGAAAAAATAGTTACATGAGTGCCATAAATATACTGTTTAAATTGATTAATACCAAAAACCACGGCAAGGGCTTCCTTCTCCACAACAGAATAATTTATTTCAGCGGCCGAAAATTTTTTGGAAGCAAAACAGACTGGGTGCGGAAAACCGGCTTCATCCTCTTGTGTGAGCACAGCGCCCATGGCGAACTTGCTCGCGTCAGTACAGATAGAAAAGGGCTTATTGAAATCTGGTAATTTTAAGCAAGGCTCTTTCGTTAAATCCGACTTAAGTTGGTCAAAGGCATCTTGTTCGAGATCCCCCCAGGAAAATTTTACAGAGTCTTTAGTTAAATTAGTTAAAGGGAGAGCTTTAAGGAGTAATTATTGATGAACTTTCTATAAAAACCAGTCAGGCCTAAAAATGAGCGAACTTGTTTTCGGGTTTTTGGAACAGCAGCATTGAGAATAGATTTGATGTTATTAGGATCTGGCATTACCTTACCCTCCGTTACCCTATGTCCTAAATACGTAATTTCACTTTTTGCCAAAGCACACATTTTGGGTTTAAGTTTTAGGTTTGCATCAGTTAGACGCTGAAAAACGAGCTCGAGCCTAGACAGATGATCTTCAAAGGTAGTTGATGCCACAACCACATCATCAATATAAACCCCGATTTGGAAATTGGATAGTCCGGACAGCACCACTCCCATTAATCGTTGGAAACTAGCACTCGCGTTTCGCAAGCCAAATGGCATCCGTTTGAAGTGAAAGAGGCCCTCCTCTGTAGTAATACCCGTGAGATGAGCATCGTCTGGATGCATAAACATTTGATGAAAACCTGACGTCAAATCCAAGGAAGAGAAAAATTTAGCCCCAGAAAGAAAATCAATCATCTCTTGCAAATTCGGAAGGGGGAAATTATCTGGTATGGTCTTGGCATTAAGCTTACGGAGATCGGCCACCAGGCGAAATGATCCATCCGCTTTTTTGACCAGAAGGACTGGCGCAGCATAACTGCTGGTCGATGGTTCGATAATGCCAGCCTCCAAGAGAGTTTGAATCTGCCTCTTCATTTCAGGCTTGAGGTGGTAAGGGACACGATAGGGCTTAGAACGAACCGGAATGTCATCTGTAAGGTGTATACGGTGTTGAATGATGGGGCAGGCGCCCAAGTCGGAGGAGTTTAATGAAAAAACAGACTTATATTTGGACAAAAGAGCAATCATGTCATTGCGTTGAGATTCGTCAAGATGGGATAAATCTATGTCCTTAGCCCACTGGCTAAAATCATCTGAACCAGCTTGTTGTTCTACCGAGTTGACTTCGTCAGAAACTTTATTTAAATGGATAGGGGTAATATTAACAATTTTCATATTCTTATTTAAGGTAATGGAATCATGGGTAAGATTAATAACTTGAATTAAACACTGACAATTATCATTGATGGTGGAAATAGCATTGGCAACAAGAAAGGAAGTTAAATTTGTATCAGGATTAGGTTCAATTATTACAGTAGAATTAATGAAAGAGGGATCGCAGTTTGGAATTGTCACAAAAAATCTCTTTTGAGAATAAGCGGGTAACTTGCCAAAAAGAGAAAAGTCAACATCGGGATCAACATCATCATGTGCACTTGGCACGACAGCATTCAGAGAAAACGGGGGATGTTCATGCGTCCAGACCACTCTAATATCATCATTAAATAAAATACAGTTGTCACAATCGATATGAAATTTGTAAGTCTTTAGAAAATCAAGTCCCAAAATGACATCAAAGTTAGGAGAAAGACAACTCTGAGCAACCAAAAAATTACATGAAAACGGAGTGTTAGAAATGTGCAACTCAGTTTGAATTAATTTAGGGGTGACTATGTCAAAACCCGTGAGAGCCTTTAAAGAGAGGTGAGAACTATCAAATTCCTTAAAGTTAATTAGAATATTAAAAACATTAGAAGAAATTAAGTTAACACAGGCACCAGAATCTATGAGTGCACGAAACTTAAAATTGGCAAAATTAACTGAAATTATGGGTAAAGAACTCGACACACTTACTACAGGTTGCACAGCGGGATCAAACGGGGAATTAATGGAGTGTTGCGATCCAGACCAACCTCCCCCCAAACTTAGTTTAAAATTTCCATCATTAACACCACTCTGATCAGAGCCTGAAGCATTGGCAGGAGTCTGATTTTCCTGACGAGGCCTGTGTTGGGATCTAGCAGCCTGGTCACGTTGTTTTTTCCGACAATCTCTCGCGTAATGTCCTGGGCGGTCACAATAAAAACAAGTTATGTTACGTTGAGTTCGGGCAGGTTGGGAATGTCGCTGTGGAGGAAAAGATTGTGGGATAAAACTCTGCGACTGCATTTGTGAGAGCTGAGCCTGCATCGCAGCCATCTGGCTGGTGAGCAATTCAAGGCTTTTTGCATATGAGTCCGTAGTGGCCTTAAGGAGCCTCTCAAAGTCGCCTTCCACCATCTGGGAACGTGCCGTTACGGCATTTATGTCTGACAGGTGGCATTGGAGTGCCACTTCCACACGTTTCGCGACCTGTACCGCCTCGACAAAAGTTTTAGGGTCTACAACAACGACCTGGGCCTTAATGTTTGGGAGAAGACCCGCTTTGAATTGTGAAAGGAGCATCTCCTGTGAGAAGCTCTGAGGTATCGTGTCCGAGGAATTTATGGGATTTTTGAGGGCCTTATGGGCAATTCCTTCCAGTCTAGTGGCGTAATCACGCACTGTCTCCCCAAAATTTTGCTTACAGGACGTTAATTTTTCTATGTCCTGGGCCAAGGATCCCGCTTCTGCAAAGTGTGCCATGAAGCGGTCTTTGTATTCTTTCAACGTAAGACCCTCAATTGCCTCTAAGGTAGATGTGTAGAATTGGAGAGCAGCACCCTCCATTTTCAATTTTGCGACTGCCAAGGCCTGGTCATCCGTCCAGGCCGCCAAGGGCTGAATTAGGGAAAGGGAGTGAAAAAAATTTGAGCAGTTTCTACCAGACAGTGGTGGGAGCATGCCGATAAAAGCCGGACCTGGCAATGCCGCCGCCCTAGCACCTTCTTCTAGGGCCATACTGGGACTTAGGAAAAAAAAAATTGAAACACCCCAAAATAAAAGTTAACCACCCAATAAGCTTCTCAAGACAGTCCCCAGTTACAAAGAGAGATGTAAATGCATCAAAAAATGAAAATAGTCTGTATCCATTTCACCATATTCAACACACACAAGATTGGCAAGGAGAGGGCACGGCACCATTTGTAGTAATTTGCTACCACTACTGCCGTGAAAATTTAGTTTAGCTAGGTTAAAATTTTGATTTCTAATTAAGCAAGTTACCAAAACAGAGTTAAGATTTGACCATGCGTTGTGTCTACAGTAGTTAGTTAAAATAACCCGAAGTTCTCAGCCTTGCCTGATGTGTGTGTTAGTAGTGTGGTAAAATAAACACAGAGACAAATAGAAGATCACCAACTCAATTTATTCATGCACAACACAACAATACACTAGGGTCGGAAACTTGGCATTTTGGGCACAATTGATATTCATTAAAAAAAAATAAGCTTAGGATTTGTGGCATATTCCTTAGGATCTCTGAAACATATAATTTGGGTACCCAAGTTTATGTATACATAAACAATTCAGACCTTTTGCACATTCGTCATTAAGGTGAAAAAAAAAATGGAAATCAACTAGAGTTCTTGAGGATGGTCGGAAAGAGAGGAAATTGGAACAAGCTCACCGGTTGCATCAGCCGAAACACTGGGTCGGGTGCTCCAGTCACGTCGGTTGGGCGTCGTTCTGGTGCATCTGAGTTTTAGTCGCTATGGCACGAAGCATCGGGGACACTGGACGTCATCTCGAGCTGTAGGTGTGGGCACAGAGGAGGCGTTGGTGATGAACGATGTCATGACACGACCACATCGACGTGGCAATTTCAGGTTGCTGAATAGCGCCGTGTGTAAAGGTGTAAACGCTAGGCCAAAAGGGGCATGAGGCCGCAGAAAACGATTTACGGAGAATTCAACTTTTCATGGCATAGGACGGGTGGATGTGCAGGAGGAACTTGAGCCGACATTGTAGAGGCATGCGCCGCATGGCGTGATCGTTAAAACTCAGTTGAAATGAAACATTAAATGAAATATGTAACCAGAAGAAATTAAACAAATTGCGATGGTGATCTCCATGACGTTCTGGCCCCCTGGCCTACGGGCGCTAAAAGATCACCTCCTCGTAAAAAAAAAAGGTCAAAGCTGTTGCGCTGTACCGATAAAAGTCCTTCTTCGAATCACACACGTCTGCACTCCACCAGACCACGACTCCCAATCCTCCAGCTTTCTCCTCGCTCACGCGGGGCTACGCAGAGACGCCAGCGACGTGGACCAATCAGAGCATGCCATCTCTGCCTCGGAGGTTCGAGAACATTCCAGTGAGTTCTGGCCCGCAAAACACGAACGAGGGGGGAAGGAAAGGAAGATGAAGAAAATGGCGGCTAGCGACCGGTAAAAAGCTTCTACACGCGGAGAAGAAACGATCTTGGCTAGGGTGAAGCAAGAGCGGCCATCTTGAATTGGGGGAAAAAAATACTTAATTGATCAAAAAGGCATTAAAAACGTTATTAAATTTCCTAAAATTTTAGCGGGAGATAGCTAATCGTCCGAGACAACCCTGGGTAAAAATTGGAGTAAAAATTTAAATTAGAAGTGAGTAAAAATAATTAAAAAAACCGGACATGAACAAGTGATTATGGCAAGAAGTGAGTTAGGCTATTAAAGAGAGAAGGAAACGTAATAGTCAGCAGAAAATCGGCAGAATTTACATGATAATTAAAATTACACCTGAGACAGGGCAAACAAAGGCAGAATTAATTTAAAGAAAAGGTAATTATTTAGAAAGTCCCAACAAAAAAAAAAGGGTAATTAGTAGTAATTTAAAAAAGACAAGCTATTGAGCTATACAAGAAGAGTCATCCAGACCATTATATCTCCTGACAAAAGGTATTTAAATTAAACTTCCAAGTTAATTACAAGCATTAGAGAATAAATAATTAAAGGTTAAAACAATTAAAATAAAAATTACTGCATTTGATTTGTAAAAACATAATCCCCCAAAAACAATACAACACTATGCTAATATACTTGAAAGGTTGATAGAATCACTTTCTAAAATATGATTAAGGAATATTTTGGCAAAATGATCTTTATTGAAAGTATGTAGTAATTTTAACTGTTAATACAAAAGTTAGCATAATGGGTTGCAACGAACGAAAATATGATTATTCACAAAAAGGATGGAGAAAGATTGCCTATTAAACCACTGTATGCAATTGTCGATATCTCGCTTTAACAAGAAATGCTTCATTTATTAAAAATATACAGTTTTAATTGTTGTTATAAAAGCTAATGCAATGACTTGCTACAAATGTAGATATGATTATTCACAAAAAGCTTGAGAAAAAATTGCATATGAGATCACTGATGCAGTCGGTGATATCAATCCATCTTAAATAATAACTAAATTCTACTCAGAGTACAAAAAATATGGCTTTGTGCGAATCTGATTTGCAAATCTGCAATTCTGGTGCAGTTTGTATACACAAACATGCTTTTCAAACAGCAGCAAGTGGAAGGATCTTTATGTGCGAGCATAGTCTGCAGACATTGTGCACAACCCGCATAACATCGGACTGGTACAATAATAGTCAGCAGAGCAACCGATATGAACTTGGATGTAGTCTGCAGACCTTCTCAAGAATCTGTGACGGGTGTCGCCATGTATGGTTTCTGTGACCGGACACCACAGTAAGATGAAATATTTTGGAACAGCTTTAATATCGCTCACCTGCCATTTTTGGAACCTTTTTTTTTTTTTTTTTCTCACCAAACAACATGTTTTGAAAAGGTTTACCTTTCAGATTTTCAATGCAACTCCGAGTTCCAAAACACTGGCCATCTTGTTTCAAGACACAAATACTTCAACCAAAAAAACATATTTAACACTATTATCCACGATTACTGCAATATTATTATCCAAGTGCATATAAAGGTAAATAAATGCAATTTGCCATGGCTTAAATTTTTTTGTTGTTGTTGTTCAATTTAAAATTTTTCTTTCCTTTTTTCTTCCCAAAACCTTTTAATAGCAACATTATAAACAAAAAGTGCCAACAATCCCTAGTCAATGCAAAATCCCCTAAAGCTTATTTGTCCTTCCTGGACCTTGTGCCATTAAACACCACCCAACCATCCATGGAAATTATACTTATTTACAATACTAAAGCTTATAAATAAAATTTTCCCAAAATGATATCGCTTATTATCTTAAAAAGTCATTGCACAAATCAATTTTCCTATCATAAAAGGCATATGAAAAATCCCAACCTCTTAAATTCTCAATTCAACTCCGGGTTTCAAAATGGTGGCCATCTTGTTTCCAGAAACAAAATCGTCGAGAATAAAAAAACATTTAAAACTATTATCCACGATTACTACCCTGCATTGCTTACACCTTCAAATACTGATGTTAAATGATTTCCTCTGACTAATCAAAATGCACTGATTCGTACACTTATTACAATTAACCCTGTCTCTCAACAACTCACACTCAAACAAAAACCCTCTAAAAATGCCATAATTCCTTTTAAACTCTAACATGAAATATCTATTTGCAACTCCTGACTTTCCCAAACTTTTCTGCTTATTTGAAAACTAAAAACTTCCACTTTAAATTCTTCTTTAAAATCCCATGATATTTCCCAGCAACAACACTGCCATTTAGTTTACAACAAGCCATAGCAAATAGCAAATCACATGAACTTACCTTTACAGCTAACCTACACTTGAAATGCTACCTACACCAAATTTCGAAGCGTAAATTACCTCCCGAAACATCTACCAAACAGTGGCGTTGTACTCAGCACTCACTGATTGGCTGATAGATCTCTCAGTTTAACCTGCCGGCATAAAGGTAAACTCATAAAACGGTTTGGATTGCCACATTGACAATTTAACACCAGGCTTAGCGACATTTTTGGGCGGGCAATACTAAAGACTAGTCAATTTTCACTATGCTGAATGTATGCTAATCTGGCAAGTATTATGCAGGGATACATTCCGTAAGCAGGGACAAGGCGCCAAGCCAGATATGTCGCCAAAGCTTATGATAAGTAAATAGTTGTATCAGTGTAGCCAATCGAGATAAGGTATTTAACAACCCTTATGCAGAGTTGTGCTGCTATTTTATGATGTCATTAGAAACTATGTGATTGGTCAAAAAAATTCAGGTACTTACGTATTATCCGGCGGTTGTTCCCGCCAAACTACTTTTTTGTCAAATGAGTTGCCAAACTGTTACCAATCATACTCAAAACCATTAATAATTGCATGTGCCTGGCATTTATCTCGGCAAAAAATCGCTCGTCTTGGCAGACCGCCAGGATAATACGCAAGTACAGTGGCAGCTCATGGGTTATTTAAAAGGAGGTTCACAAAACAAATTTTGAAAATTAAATACGCAGATACAATACACAAGTTTCGTACTCTTTTTAGTGATGTGAATTCCAGGAGTTTTTAAGGAGTTTTCCAGGGAAGTAGAATTGTTCTAGGAGCAAACGAAAAGTTCTGAATGCATTAAAAGCTTATTCTTTCTTGAAGTTAATGTATTTTTCACTTAAAACAGTGTTGTGACCTGTTATATTAATTGAAAACCCATAGTATTCAAAGATGTTATTCAACATTTAATTAAAATATGTGCATAATACCATGTGTTGCCATATTTTCAGGGAGTCTACTGGAGTGTAGAAAAAAAAACATCATTCATGACCAAAGGGGAATTTTCGTGACATAATGTGACATACTGCCATTTTGTTGCTTTTGATAATTTTAGTCATATTATAGTAATATTATAATTATATATATAGATAGATAGATAATTATAATATTAATTACTCTTAATATCACATTTAATTAATTAAATGATCAAAAGTAAATGAAATGTCACTATCCTAATCAGCAAGAAAAACCACCATGGCAGTGAGATAGCAAGACAGTTAAAATTTTTTATTTGGGAATACCTTATTCCCCCGTACACGATATATATTTCGGTTACACACATAACCATCTTCAGTCGTTTCTGGAGCTCTCACTAATGGCGGCTTCTTTTTATATCTTCGTCGTTCTTCTTCTTGAAAGTTCGATGCATGACGTCGTCCCATGATTGGTCGATTGTATGAAGCGTATCGTTGATGCTGCCCTCAGTCGTCAATATTTCTAAGCTCTCACGAATGTAGGCATATATACTATTTTTAAAGTTGGCTATTTTTTTAATATTTTTAAAATCAATGGTAATGGGCTCTTTCAAAGCAAGACGGGCTAGGGCGGTACTTTGTTTCTGGAGGTTAATGTCTTTAAAATGTTCGTTTTTTCGTTGTTTAATTTTCCTTTTAGTAACGCCGATGTAGCAATTTTCTTTATTAGTATCGTTTGACATAAAATTAATTTTATAGATCCCTGCGGTTTCGATGGGGTTGATTGGGTCTTTTTCCGATCTAATGCGCTGAAAGATTGTTTTATTAGGTTTAATTGGAATACGGATGTTCTTTTTACTGGCGATATTAGAAAGTTTATTGGCTATCCCTCGGCTAAAGGGGATAGCGGTAGTAAAACGTGGTTTATCTTTTTGACGGTTGTCTATAACATTTAATTTACGTTGCCTAGCTTTGAAAACTTTGTCGAAAATTTCTCGAGGGTAGTGGGCGTCTTGACATTGTTTCTTTAGGAAAGCAATTTCTTTTTGAAGGAGGTCGTCGTTAGAACACACTTTGAAAGCGCGGTCGATATAGGAACGAATAGCAGCAATTTTATAGTTGAAAGGGGTTTTAGATTTAAAATTTACTATATTAGTATTACAAGTAGGTTTTCGAAAAATGGTGGTCTCAATGAGATTATTGTTTCTGGTTATATTCACATCTAAGTAATTGAGGCTATTATTGATTTCTTTTTCGTAGGTAAATTTAATGTTCGGGTCTATGGCATTAAGTTGATTGATCAAATTATTTTCTTCATTATTGTGGGTGGTAAGGATAGCGAAGATATCGTCGACATAGCGAAGCCAAAGTTTGATGGTATTATTGTGTGTCTGTTTAATCTGTTCTTCAAGGATTCTCATTTTCCAGTCGGCAATTATTCCGGATATGGGGGAGCCCATGGGGACTCCTTTTATTTGTTGGTAGAAGTGATTATTATATTGAAAATATGAGTTATTTAAAATTAGATTTATAGCACTAGTTAGGGTGTTAATTATGTCTATATCTTTAAAACTACTTTGAATTTGTTTGTTAATAATTTGGTTCATTTCCTTAATATCTATGGACGGGTATAGATTTACGACATCGAAACTTACCATAATATCGTTTTCATCAAGTTTATAATCGCGGATGTTTTTAATGAAATCGTCGGTGGAAGTTAGAGTGCTGTTAGATGGGGGTATAATTTCTTGCAGAATATCTTTCATATATTTTTCAAGAGTGTAGGTGGGGCCTTCACATTTGCTCACGATTGGGCGAAGGGAGGGGGGATTTTTATGATCTTTAAATTTAGCGAAAATCCGTGGGGCGAAATTAGCGGTATTGTTATAGTTCGGACCTTTCTGATCCGGCCAGGTACCGTTTTTTATTAAAGTTTTTAGTTTATTATTGATTTTCGTGGTGGGGTCTTTGGGAAGATGTAAAACGTTTAGACTATTGATGGTTTGTTCCATTTTTTCATGGTAATCTTTTTTATCTAGGATAACAATCTTTCCTGTCTTGTCAGAGCTTAAGCAAACGATCGTGTTATTTTTCTTTAGGTCGCTGAGGCATTTACGGTCTTCATGATCTTTAACAGTAGTTTTAAGTTTTTTATTCATTTCTTGTTGGGCGTGCATACGGATAGCTTGTTTATCTGAGGGGGGTAATGAGATAATGGCGGCCTCAATGCTCGCAACGGTATCATTGATATCTATTTTGTCATCAAGAATGAATTTGGGACCTAGGTTTAGAGTGGCTTTTTGCTGTTGAGTAAGAGTTAAGGAGGATAGATTAATGAATTGATCTTCTTTTTTAGTTTGACCTTGTTTATAGCATTTATTATTTCTCATCCAAAAGTTAAGTTTTTTATAGTGGTTATTGTGGTAAATCTCTTTTTCTTTCTTGCAAAAATTGTTTATTTTATTGACTTTTAAACGGTAATCATCCGGAGAGCACATGGTTTGAAGTTTGTGGTTGTAAAATTTTTCTTCTTTCGTTAATTTAGCTATATATTTAAATTTGTTCCTAATGTATTTTTTAAGTAAGCATAGCTCAAAATTCTTTATATCATAAAAGAATTCATTAAGAAGGAAACTATTTTTAATTTTCATGAATTTAGGGGTAATTTTAAAATGTACACAGTCTTTTAAAAAATTTATATGCTGAAATTCTCTAACTTTTTTCTTGGAAAAACATCTTAACTTACTGTATATATGCTCCACATTCGGAGGCTCAACCGTAATAGGCGTCATGAGATGAATAAAAGCTTGAATGGTGGCACAAAAACTTGAAGGCACGTAGATGAAGACCAAAAGTGAAGAGTATAGGCTTGTCGAAACACAAGACGTGAGAGCTTAGAAATATTGACGACTGAGGGCAGCATCAACGATACGCTTCATACAATCGACCAATCATGGGACGACGTCATGCATCGAACTTTCAAGAAGAAGAACGACGAAGATATAAAAAGAAGCCGCCATTAGTGAGAGCTCCAGAAACGACTGAAGATGGTTATGTGTGTAACCGAAATATATATCGTGTACGGGGGAATAAGGTATTCCCAAATAAAAAATTTTAACTAATTAATCCGCCGTATTAACTAATGTTTTATGTGTCTTTATTATAGCAAGACAGTTTTTTTTTTTTTTTCCCTTCCCTACACCCTACAACTTATTGAGACTTGGTTGTAAGGAAAAAAATTGTGACATTATTGTACGTATCAAAATTCGGGACATTTTCATGACCCATTGTTCAAAATCATGACATTTTCGTGATATTCATGATTTTCATGAC
Organism: Cheiracanthium punctorium; assembly: GCA_038373885.1. NCBI lineage: Eukaryota > Metazoa > Arthropoda > Arachnida > Araneae > Cheiracanthiidae > Cheiracanthium > Cheiracanthium punctorium. The sequence continues at coordinate 25,474 of JAWZYV010001389.1, read as the reverse complement.
TGGTAGACACCCTGATTTTGGTGTATTTTAAAAAAATTGACTAGACCAGCCCCATGCATAATACACATTCAAAAAAATTATCAATTAATAAGTATTTATTACAAAAATATTAAAAGTAATTATATTCCTTTATGAAAAATTAAATGAAAAATGTTGGTCGGTGGATGAATTAAAATACTTTATTTTTTAAGGTAATGGGTATTACATAGCTGCAAACCTCAGCAAATGAAAATTGCGAAGATTTTATTTATATATATATAAATGAGATTTAAAAAAAGACACTTGAAGATTAAAAAATTCATGCATACATGGATAGCATGTATGTGTGAATTGGGGTTAGTACGGGTTTTTTTTAGCTTCCTTTCAACAAAAGGCAAAGCAATTTATGGGACTTACATAAAAACCTTTATTACTCTAACATAAATCATACAATTCCAACGCCAGTTTTATCAGGCGTCCAAAACAAAAACAGTCCCAACAAAATTTTATATAAAACTAAATTAAATCTTTAGAATCCTCGCACCTCTCATTATTGTAACGTGCCCTCATTCTCGAGTACATATTTTATACTTCAGCTCGTGTCAAATTTCTTGGTTTTATTACCATGGAGTTTGGTGCGTTTGTTAATTCATCACCACATAATACGTTGATAATGTCGACGGAACTTTACTACTCCCATGGGGGAAAGCACATCCGTCACAGGAGTGACGATGCTGCTGAAAGAAAATCTTTGTTTACAATCTTTTACCTGATTATCCGGATCACTGTATTATTAATTTTTTTTTTTTTTAAACAGGTTCGAAAAATAAATAATTATATCCTCATAATACACAGTAATAATTCAATTTACAATAACAATTCAATATAAAAATTCATAAACCTGATCCTACTTTATTAAGAAGGATCTAACTTGAGCCTGGATAATGCATCAGCATTTCCATGTTGAACGCCCCTTCGATAAGTAATTTTCAAATTGTATCGCTGCAACGCTAAAGACCACCTTGTTAATTTGGCGCTGTGTGGAAGGCCATCTGTCAAATATGTTAAAGGGTTATGATCTGATATGATTTGGATTTCCGTGCCAAATATCCAAGTATCAAATTTTTTTAGTGCTTCTAAAACTCCATATGCTTCTCTCTCAATTGTAGACCATTTCATTTGGCTGGGGTTTAGTTTCTTGCTGAAAAAAGCAATAGGGACTTCCTCTCCCTTGGCGTCCTTTTGTGCGAGACACGCTCCAATAGCTGTAGCCGATGCGTCACTGTACAACTGAAACGGCTTGTCAAGATCTGGGGTGTGTAAGATAGGTATCTTCATCAATTCCTCTTTCAATCGAGTAAACGCTTGGTCCTCAGCGGAGCCCCAAGGTATAGTAATCGGTACTTTCTTCTTGGTTAGATTTGTTAGTGGCAAAATTATTTGCGCGAATTGTGGTATGTAACTCCTATAATAACTTGCTAGACCGATTAAGCTTCTTAGCTCTTTCTTGGTAGTAGGCCTTGATATCCTCGTTACAGGTTCAATCTTCTCCGGATCCGGTGTATGCCGACCGGAACCTACAATATGGCCCAAAAATTTTAGCTGGGTTCTCCCGAACTCGCATTTTCCAAGATTCACAGTAAGTCCTACTTCCCTCAATGTTTTAAAGACTTGGCTTATATGCTTTAAATGTTCTTCCCAACTGTTAGAGAAAATGGCTACGTCGTCAATGTATGCACAGCAATAATCACGATGTACGAATAATGCTTTATCCATTGATTTCTGGAATGTCCCTCCGGCGTTCTTCATCCCAAAAGGTAAGATTTTCCATTGATAATGCCCCGAATGTGTTACGAAGGCGGTGAAATGCTTGGATTCTTCATGCATGGGAATCTGCCAGTATCCCTTCGTTAAGTCTATGACGGTTATAAATGCAGCTTGTCCTACTCTGAATATTAAATCCCTGGCGATTTTCATGGGATATGAATCAGGCACCGTGAAACTATTCAATAGTCTAAAATCAATACATAACCTCACGCTTCCATCCTTTTTGGCAACACAAACAACAGGATGTGCCCATTCGCTATCGCTTGGTTCAATGAGGTCCATTTCAATTAGCTCCTCGATTTGGCGATCAACTTCTTTTTGTAAACTGATGGGTATTTGATACGGTTTGAGTCTCTTTGGTGTGCAGTTCTCTGTAACTTTAACATAATGCCCGTCGACTTTGGCATGTCCTGGCTTTGAACTAAAAATGTCCATATATCTCTTCAGTACATCAAATAACTCTTGGGTTTGCTCTTCAGTTAAATTATGATTTCTAGTTTTCTCCAAATGTTTTCGGATATCCTCTACCTCTTTCTTTGTTTTATCAGTAGGCACGTAATGGATTACTCCAAATTCTTCATCCATTTCGTAAACAACACCAATGTCATTTACCCTCTGCACATACGGTCTTACTTTATTCACGTGTAGCTCTCTAGTACTACCATCCTCTAATTCAACTCTTACCGAATGCGGTCTGGTGATTTGAATTACCGTTGCCGGTCCAATCCAACTGCTTAAAAGTTTGTGAGTTGATGATGGGAGTAATATCAACACTTTGTCGCCAATGGCAAACTGTTTTTCTCTCGCACGGAGATTATACCTGGAAACGTATTCTCCTTGAGCTTTCTCGGTGTTTTCGGAAGCGATCTCATTAGCTTTACGTATATTTTCAACTAAATCTTCAAGATATTTAGTGATTGGTCTGGACGCGGTCGTTGGAATAGTTCGTTCTCCCGTCCAAATACTTTTCAATAAAGATAATGGTCCTTGTGGTAACCGCCCATAAACCAATTGAAATGGTGATAGCCCCGTGGTGCTGTGTGGCACTTCACGATACGCGAACATGAGATATGGTATATGTATATCCCAGTCTCTCCTACTCTTGTATGTTTTTATTCATCATCTCCTTAAGAGTTTTATTCCATCGTTCTACTACCCCCATACTTTCCGGATGTCCGGGTGTCGAAAAACGTGGCACTACCCCTAATAGATTTTCAAATGATTGAGTCAGTTTGGAAGCGAAATTCGTACCCTGGTCGGTGCATATCTCTTTTGGAAAACCGGTGTGAGTGAAAATCTTCATTAAAACGTCACACGTTGTCTTGGCACTAATCTCTTTAACTGGAATTGCCTCAGCCCACTTAGTACATAAATGCACGGCACAAATAATATATCGATGTCCTCTCCTCGATGCAGGCTCTAGTGGTCCTATACAGTCCACGCACCAGACTTCAAAAGGATTTTCAGGCCTAACGATAGGCTGTATGGGAATATGATCCCGATAGGTGCTAGTTCTCCTCAATTGGCATTCTTTGCAACTTTGACAGTATAACTTTACGTCTTGCCTGATATTAGGCCAGTAAAATGAATATCTGATTCTTCGTAGAGTCTTATTTTCCCCTAGATGTCCTGCCAACGGAATCTCATGTGCCATTCTTAAAATAAAATTCCTTCTTTCTTTTGGAATTACTACTTGCTGAATTTCTTCTCCACAGACATAATCCTTATGCTGTAGTATTCCCTGATCAATGAGATACGAATTTTTTTGCCTTTCCGCCCAATCAAAGCATCTCTTGAGTGTCTCGTCATCGCCTTGAAGTTTCGCCAACTCTGAAATGGCATCTAGCTTTCTACTCGCAGACTCACTTGCTGTCAAGACATTCACATTCGGCGTAGTGGAATTCAAATCCGAAGATATTTGTACATTTACGTCCTCCTCTGCTTTCCCTACAGTTTCTACTTCCACATTTGAAACTGTTTCTTGCCATAATTGTTTATTATGATAAAGTTCAATGTTCTCATTTAGCATCTCAAAAGCTGAACGACTTATTAACATATCACTGGTAAGTTTCTTTGAAACGGCACACATAATTGCTGTATCGCCATGTTTACCATCGTGGATTTTCATCTCATAAGTCCGAAGTGGAGCGGTTTCATTATCGCCAAACGCGGACGATAACTCTATTTGTTCTTCTCCTTCAAAAAGCGTACCATGTACTAATTCCTCGCGAATTACAGATATCTGTGCACCAGAATCCACTATACCATTAAAAATTGATTTTCCACATTTGATTTTAACCTCAATTAGGTCATCCAATTTTTTATGATTACTTGATTCAGATAATGGAACGAAGATCTTTGCTGTCAACACATCTGTTTTCTCGGCTGTTTCAGCACTTACAATATTTACTTTCGGTTATGAAATTTGTCGAGTAAAAGTATTGTTTTGAGTATTCGTCATATTACTTTTAAATTGTCGTCCTTGCCCACAGAACTTAGAAATATGCCCCTCTTTACCGAGTTCCCTGTGTTGCTTGCAACGAAGGGCTTGGACTGAAGAAGGCCAAAACAATTTTTGGTTGAAACGTGCGTATCCTCTTACCTATAACATCTTTTGTGTGTTTTTTAGAAAGTTTTTTATTTACTTTATTTACTTCATGTGGGGTTAAATCTGCGTTTAACCAACGTTTCATTTTGACGTTTCTGAACCCACTTAGGAATGGTTTGAGATGGAGACTTCGACGTCATCCTAGCTCCTTGTTCCATTGGACGCTCATAAGTTCTCTCATTACCTTTATTTTTCGAATCACCTCCCCACGACCTCTTCGCTAAATCATGGACGTTAACATATTCGTCTAGTTTATCTGCCAACTCAGACGGGATTATCAACTTAGACCACTGGTCCAAAAAATGCTCACGTATTTCATGTGGAACTCTCCTCTTGATTTGGTCAGCGATAATCAATTTCTTCAACCCGTCATAATCCTCGATTTCTAATCCTTTTACCCACTCTTCAAAATAGTTAATTATTTCAAAACAGAAATCTCTCCACGTTTTCTCTGGCACTTTTTGATGGGTCATAAATTTCCTCCTAAAACTTTCAGGGCTTAATTTAAATCGTCTTAACAAAATTGATTTTATATACTCATAGTTTTCTACATTCTCTACCGGTTTTCTATTAATCAGCTGAACAATTTCCGTTGGTAATAAATTTAATAAACACAAGACCCATTCCTTGTTATCTACTTTCAATCTATTAGCATGATTTTCAAACATCGTTAAATAGCATGTAATATCAGATTCGTGCGGGTCGAACTTGATATTACATGCTATAATTTGGTGTGTACTTGATTATTATTGGGTGTACTTGAATAATTCTAACCTAGCTTTCCCAGCGTCTCTAAAAGTTTCGTCTAAACGTTTCTTGACAAGTCTATTCTACTATTTGCCTCGATTTCTAATTTTCTTACCTCGAATTCTCTCTGCTCTCTTTCTCTTCTTTCTTCAAATTCTCTTTGTTCCCGTTGTTTTCTTTCTTCAATAAATGAACTAAGCATTTCCTTTACCAATTCTAAATCTTCTTCATAAATATTGCTACTGGTAATCATTTTCTTTAGATCCGGTAGTAACAAACCAGGTGAAGGATTTTCACCGATCTCTTCCGCTAACTTAATTAAATCTTCCTTCTTTCCCTTATTTAAAAACGACATGGCTCTTCTCACAACTAAATAACTTCTCCACTTCCTAGGTTCTGATCCTATCGCTGCTGCGCCAGTACGGGTTTTTTTAGCTTCCTTTCAACAAAAGGCAAAGCAATTTATGGGACTTACATAAAAACCTTTATTACTCTAACATAAATCATACAATTCCAATGCCAGTTTTATCAGGCGTCCAAAACAAAAACAGTCCCAACAAAATTTTATATAAAACTAAATTAAATCTTTAGAATCCTCGCACCTCTCATTATTGTAACGTGCCCTCATTCTCGAGTACATATTTTATACTTCAGCTCGAGTCAAATTTCTTGGTTTTATTACACCATGGAGTTTGGTGCGTTTGTTAATTCATCATCACATAATATGTTGATAATGTCGACGGAACTTTACTGGGTTAGAAACCATACACACACATTTACACAAGCAATACAAAACAAAATGATAGACTCAATTTTATAAAACTTAGATGAAATAAAAATTTCATACAATTTATGTGAAAAAATTGTCACATAGAAGTAATCTTTTGAGGAACACAATTTGTTAATTACTACATTAAACTCCACTGCATTTACAATATTTTTCACAATATAGCCTGGGGAGCATTTTCTTAAATTATAGAAAACTATAAGAGTATGTATCTCCCAGAAGAAAAAGCAAAGTATGACAGCATTAAAGTCTTGAACACTACACAAGTCTTAGGAAAAGGAACCACTAGGTTTCTTCCTCAATTCTTGATAATAATATTCAGGGATGTTAACTCCAACACTCGATTTGGGAGCACCCCGGGAGCAGAAAAAATTTCATTTGGGAGCACCTCGGGAGCACAAAAAAATAGTTTCCGAGAGGAAAACTAAGATTCGCGATCAGAATTAACATGATTTTGGAGCATAAAATTGAAGATTTAGGAACACAATAAATGCATACAAGAAAAGCAAAGTTTGCGAGCAAACACCATTTGCTAAAAGCAAAACACTATTTGAAAGGACTTTAGGAAAGCTCTGGAAAAAAAAAGGGTGTATACAGGCTATGCTATCAGCAACTTGGTAAAAACAATACATATCAGGAGTCAGCAACCTTTCTGTGGTTAAGTCATTTTTTTCCTACTCAAGAACCATGAGTATGATTTGTATGCAGCTTGCGAGCCACAGGTTGCCAATCCCTGTATCTTTTTTTTTTTTTTTTTTTTTTTCAGAATCATTTAGGGAATCTTCCTCTCGAAAAAGAGAGCACAAATAAAATGAAAACTAAATTTTAAAACAAAAGCTTCTATCTCATTCTCTGGTTCTATTACAAATCACAAGTAGTACTAAATGGAGATTTTTGAAAACCTAAATATTATACCTCTTATACAACAACACGTAATTGGTAAGCAGTATCGAAAACAAAATAAATTTGATGGTTAGAATAATTAAATGTGTGTACTTTTAATAGCATATGCTTTTGTATCAGTAATTTAACCTCATCTAATATTTACATATTCATCTATAATACTTGAACACAATATACAAAGCAAATGTAAACAAAAAATATTTAATGACTGTTGAGAGAAATTAAGAATTATGGGAAGTTAAAAATTAAGATTATAAGAAATTAATGAGATTACAAATTAAGTATCATAAGTTTTCTAGTTTTCTATTTATTCTTTTTTTTATTTTTATTAATTTCTTCTTGAGCTTTTTCATTTTCTTCTAATAGTTTTAATGTTTTTGCAAGTCTATCCTTCCCTTCCGTTAATAGAATCTGTCCACTTTCTATAACAGCCAGTGGCGGCTCGTGACCTGCTTCAGTGGTGGGGCCCGAAAAAAATAGTGCCAGTTCAAATCGGGAAAATACATATACATAGAGCTGTGGCGGATCGTTACCCATTTCAGAGGAGGGAGCTTTTTTTTTTTTTTTTTAAAAAAAAAAGCTCGAAAAGGTAAAACATATGAATCGCTTTTGTAAACAGGGTGAATACATAAAAACTTTTCGAATAACAAGTTATGAAAGGCGTATTGATTTCTCCTTTAAGTTTTCATTTAAAGACAGCAGATTTATTTTGCACCAAAAAAACATTTTCCTCCATTTTTCTTTCTCAAAAAGGTACAATATCAATTTAAAAAAAAAAAAAAAAAAAAAAAAAAAGCATGTGTACATGTTGAAAAACGAATTGGTCCATAATGTTTCATCTCCAAATAGCAAATCGTGCACCTTCATAAACAGAAAACGGTGCCCGTTGCGATGATTACCGTAATTTATGGAAGAAACACCGCACCCACGAAAATGAGCTTAATTAGCTAGAAAATTGTCAAAAATGCCGCAGCCGCGATCGTTGGTGTGTGTGTGGGGGGGGGAGGGGGTGATCGTGGTCAGAAGTCAATGCCAGATAAAATTCAATGTTTTCTAAAATAATTTCTTAATTAACAAAAAATAAATAAATAAAAAATATGTTGCATTACTTATTAGACCTAATTTATTAAAAAAGCTATTAAGTTGATCGGATATATTTCGGTAGAAATTGCATAAACGGTAAAAAAATCTCCTTTTTTCTCCCCCTTCCCATAGAATGTTTTAAAGTATTTGCCACTATTTTACGAAGCTTACGATTTCTATTTTCAAATAATCAGATATCAATGTTTATATTCACAAAGGTGAATTTATAGAATTAAAAAAATAACTTCTAAAAACCTTCTTGCATCCGCACAAAGTTCGGACAGACTACCAGGCGCCATTAAAATGAAAACAGCAATCGATGTGTGAGAAGTCTCCAGTTAAAAGTGAACATTTCCTCCCCCCCCCCCCGCGGATGGCCAGCTGTTGATTACGTAATGAGCTTGCTTCAGCATATTGTTGTTTTAAACTGAATGTTGTGTAACAACTCTTGATGGTATTTATTTATTATTTTTTATATTTATAACATTGGGATTTATTTTAAAAGCATTCAGCATTTCTTGAGCATACCAATTAGTTGGCAGTGTTTATTCCATAGAGTGCACAGGGCGCAAAGCCGCACGGCGAAAAAAAAAATCTTTCAGATTAACTTTAATTATTTATTTTTTTTTTGGGGGGGGAGGGGGGAAGAGTTAAACTCGCACCATGCGCAACATTGACTAATTTTGGCTGAAATTCAGTATTTTAAGAACAATAGAGGTTCATGTGAAAAACGGGTGCATTTAATAGAAGGTAGTGCACTTTTGCGGTATTTTACAGAACTTTAACCCTTCAAAATATATATTCAAAACTTCATTAAAATTTAATTATACTTCTAAAATGTAGATGTAAAAGATTTACATCTATTTTTTTTCTTTTTACTTAATTGAGGAGACATCGGTTGGATGTATGAAGCCATCCACTTCAGAGCACGGGACATGGACCCATCTTAGGGTGATCTGACTTTCTCCAAAACTGGATCAAACCTCTTTTCTATGGGGGTAGGTTTGCATTCTGATTCGCTACGCTGTGATCTGTGCACGCTAAAGAGCACGTGTCGGTGGTGGCGCCGTCTTTTGAGAAAATTATCACAAAATGAATTTTTCGATTTTTCGTTGAAGATCGGCTTAAAAAAATTAAAAATATTGTAAACGCCGCACCCGGTAGAAACACCGCACTTACTATTTTTTAACTTTTAAACTCATAAACGCCGCGGCGTTTCTTCCATAAATTACGGTACTTGTTTGCCTATCTTGCCGGCCCTGATTGAGGTGACTAACAAAGCCCGACTGGTCCGATCCGGGGCGGGTAGAATGGCTTCGGAATGCAGCTTTCGTACGCAGTTTGAATCTTGCTTTACTGCTAACTAGCTTTCTATCAGGGGCGGCCCTAGGGCCGGACAAACCGGACCCTTGTCCGGGGCGGCAAATTTTAGGGGCGGCACTTTGGCTCGAATTTGAAAAATACATTTCGTATTAGTAAAAGAATTGTTAAAAAATATTACGAAGATTATGATTTTATATAACTTTACTAGCTGATGTACCCATCCGTCATTGATGGGTTTTTACTAACCGTGCGAAATTTCGTTTGCATTGTAGTAGTACAAAAAATGGAATTAACATACTGGCAGAAATATAGAAAGCAAAGTTATAACACTTGTGTATTGTTCAAAGATTACAGGTTACAGAGTAACAAATTACAGAGACAAACTGTCAATAGAGAAAATATTTTATATTCAAAATTAACGTTTTCTTTTAGTGAATGAGCTTCCTACATCAAGATGTCATTTAAAGTTGCAAAAGAAGATGCTATAGTAATGAATATTAAACTGAAAAGAGAATATCTGGAAAATTCTTTGTAATAGCAAGTAGCCGATATTTAACTCTGCAACGTCCGATTGAATTATATTTTGATGATTTTACTTGATGCGCGAAAAACTGTATCAAAGTTTACGTCATACCTCAAAAATAATTCAAATTTGTAGAAAATTAAAACCCTGAAATTTTAATTTATTAACCGCCTACTATTTAACAGAATTTCATTTCATTCCCTTTTGTCTGACCACTAGTTGTTTTCACGAAGTGGTCACACAAAATTTTCTCAAAATAATATATATATGTATATATATATATAATTGTTATTTAACTCAATATCATCGATGTAACTGAATTTTGTTCTATTAACTTTAGAAATTTTAATATTATGCCTGTAAAATTTTCACACAATTTTCTCAAAATTAAAAAAATAATAATAATTAAAAAAAGAAATCGACGTAATTTGTTTAAGTCGAGCAGCCACCTATTGTATTACCTCCAGACGCCTTAAAGTGGTGCCCTCCCCCTCTCTCCCCGCCCCCTAAAAAAGAAAAGAAGAAATGCACTGCAACTTTTTCAAACCCTTTCAATTTATTGAAATCTTTTAAAAATTTCGATGATGCTTTGTTACCCATCATATGGCCTAATTTCCTTCTGTTCTCTTAATCCGTTTTTGATGGACGCCATAACAAACTTTTAAAGCGATTTTTAAAAAATCTCAAAGTCTATGAATTATTTAAAAGAATTTTGGTATCTATTGTTTCAATCAAATTACCATTCAATGTAATTCCAAATTTCAGTCTATTCCAATGAGCCATTTTTTTAACAATGGGCGAACATACATTTACACACAGTTTTCAAACAACAGTTTTAAATCTCAAAACTTTAAAACGAATTAAAAATATTTTAGCAACTGCAGTTTAAATTAAATTACCATTTTTGGTGTTGCTATACATTTCATTTCATTCGCTTTAGTTGCATAGGCGTAGCCAGCGGGGGACAGCTGCCCCTCCAAAAATGAGCTAGTCATAGATTGCTAGTGCTAAAATGACCAGTCATTTCTGATTATGACAAATCGGGGGAAGGAGCAGTTGGACTCCATGGTCTCCTAGTCTTCCCCTCCCCCACCCCAATGAAAGTCCTGGCTACGCCCTTGTTCAGTTGTTTATATGTGATGTGCAAACAAATATTTACACATTTTGCATAGATTTTTCATAAGATTTCCAGTTGGATTCAAACTACAGTTTGTTAATGAAATTCAACAAGCCAAATATTATCCTATATTTCTAGATTGCATTCGTGATGCCAAAAAAATTGAACAGATCGCATAATTGGTAAAGTATAAAGGTTTTGACAAATCTAATTCCAATGTGGCTAGGATTATTTAACTCTCTCGAACAGTTCATGTTCCTATGCTCTATTATTATTTGGTACAAAATCCTCAATTGCGTGAATCCATTAAGAAAGCTATTTCAGCCAAAAAAAAAAAAACGATTTACCACCTTGCTCTGGTGAAAGATCCTAAATTAAAATTTAAGATAGTTTTATTTTTTTACACTAAACAAAGCTATTAATACCTTAGAGTACAGATTTAAAAGTACCCAATGTAATTATTTTAAATTTTTGCAGGGCATAAACGAGTTAAAAGACACTCCTAAAATGTGCTAATTAAACATTGTAGCACATTGTAACAGTGTTAACACTGTTTATAGTGTAAATAATTGGAGTTAATACTGGCTGATGATCTGGGAATATAAGCGCGCTTGATCTAGTAAATGAAATAGCGTCAGTTACGGCCTTATTAGGCAAGAAGGAAAGCCCAGTTGATATTTTAAAGCTAATTTCAACTCTAGATTTTACACCACATATTGCTATTTCTTCGAGAATTTCGCGCCTCACCATGGCGCAGTGGTTATGCCACTGAAAATGGTAGACGGCCGAGGTGTGAAGGTCCCGGGTTCGGGTCCCATCGCGCGGCTGTCGATCTAACGGTCTGGAGTTTTGGTAGGTTTTCTCCAGATGTAACGTGAATACGCGTTAGAGCCCCTTAGAAAGTCCTCCTACCAAGGCACCCCCCATTTTAGGCAGATACCCCACGTGCAGGTTTGCCTTAAAGCACACACACACACTCGAGAATTTCGCTTTTTTTTGCCGATAATTGTGGCAAGTGCAGAAAAGATTTTCTCAAAATTAAAGTTAACTAAAAATTTCTTATGTTCCACAACTCTTCCAGATAGGTTAAATAATTTAACTACATTGGCTATCGAACATGAATTAGTTGAAAAATTGATTTAAGAGAAAAAGTCAGGAATTTTGCGGAAATAAAAGTTTAAAAAAAAAAAAAACTCTTTATTTTTCTCCCTTTCTTTTGGTTTTTAGTTTAATGTGTGGTTTTTAATAAATATGGTTTTTCTTATGCTGTGTTATGTTTAAAGAGCTATTCCAGTTTTATAGGCATGAAAACAGTATCTGTGAACAATTTATTTCTTTTAATAGTAATTTTACTGTGGGGGGCGGCATTTTATATTTTTGTCCGGGGCGGCAAAACTGTTAGGGCCGGCCCTGCTTTCCATACACGCTTTAAAAGATAAATGAGCGTGGCAAAAATTTGACAAAGAGTCAAAATGACGCATTTGGCACAGACTGGCACAAAAATCGGCTAAAAGTGCAGTTCGGCGCAATATTTGTGTTTCGGCGCACCCTGAAAGAGTCAAAATGACGTATTCGGTGCAAAAATCGGCTAAAAGCGCAGTTCGGCGCAAGAATTTGTGTTTCGGCGCAAAATTAACATCCCTGAATATTAAAGGCTATTTTTAAATTCTTTAAGGCTTATAATCAAACATACATTTTAATGCAAATAAATCTTAGTTTATTTCGCCCTGGCAAAAATGTCAACAAACATGACGGCGAATAATGATCGCAAATTGTTTTTGGTAGATCACAAATACAGGAAAACATTTTCACACTTTAAATATCAGATGTAAAACTTAACACAATATTTCCAGGAGTAGTTACTGAATTTCAGGAGTCTCCTATAAAATCCAAGAGTTTTTAAGGGCCCTTAACTTTTAAAATTAAAATCCGGGAGTTTTCCAGGATTTACAGGAGGCATACTAACCCTGGATGCACCTTACAAATTAAAATAGATTTGCGTTTCCAGCAGTTAAAGGGAAAAAATACATGCAACTGAAAGAAAACAAGTCATCTTTGGTCTTACATTTTGTCACCAAGATACGTTTTAGCAAAGGTGCTATCTTGATTCATTTTATTTCAATTTTTTTTCAAAGGATCAAATGGAGGAGCCGCCACTGCGTAAGTACCAAAATTAACTTTGAACCGAATAAGTTTGAAGGAATTATGCGTTTGGTTGAAAGAATTTAACGGTCGACCGCATTTAACCTGACACGACTGGCGTGTCAACATGCTTTGTTTGTGGTGGGGTGTTGTCTGAAGTAATATTGAAGTTTTTGAAAGGTTTTTTTTTTTTTTTACATTAAATGTAGATGTAAATTAAAAGTTGTGTTTAATTACATAAGTAAGTTAAAAGTTGCGTAGAACTCTAATGAATTTGTGTTATTTTAAGATGGTTATGCTTAACCTAGTGAATATTGGTATAAAATTGAAAATTGCATGTTGTGATGAATATTTAACATGCCGTGTTGCACTGAAACTTTGCTTATTTCAATATTCTTTGACGGATTTATTTTCAGGATAAAGGCATGTTCTTCACAAATAAAAACGTATGTCAAAGCCATTAACCCTTTCGCGCCGACTGTCACGTATACGTGCCAGCAATAAACGTTTAAATATAATTACAGAACCGTTTAAATACTCACTCTACGGAACATTATTAAACAACACGTTGATATTTCTGTAATTTCATGGATTTAGGGTTAATAGCAAAAAATTCTCCAGCCTTGGACAGAAGTGAAAGAGACTGCCGGTCTCAAAGATAAGTGGGAGTTTGCGCTTCCCCGTCGCGAAGGGGTTAAATAAGGAATTTAGTGAGAAAATTGAGATATGTGGTTTTGTTTTTTTAAATATTCATTTCTTGCTGCAGTGTATATTGGTTTGATGTTCAGTTTTTATTGTTTTATGGTTGCATATTTATATAAAGGTTTTAGTATTTTGTGTTATTTTTTGTGAATTGGGAAGTGTAGATGGAAATTTTTAAGCTTATAAGAAACATGGATGTTTTAATTTGATACATGGGATTGCTATTGATTTGTAAAATTCATGTAGATTTTTTAGTTCAATATGAGGATTTTTGATTTGTTTGTAATGAGTTTTGATGTTATCCTGATTTTAGTAGTGTAAGCTTTGTGTGTTTAGTTTGTGTAGAATTGTGTATCATTTAGTTTATGTTCATTTTATTTTAAATTGCATTTTAAATATGTGTACAAATGTTTTAATAAGGTATTTAGATAAGTGTATTGTAGTTTTGGGTATATTTTTTCTTATATAACTACATATGTTTATGTTATGTTTGGCGAGAAAAAAAGTGGCTAAGGTTAGACATTGGCAACAAAAAAAAAGTCGCCAACTAAACCTGCCCCCACTTATGAAATTATTCCCATTATGCATAAGAATGTATCCAGAACCAGGCGCGTAGCCAGGAAAATTTTTCAGGAGGAGATATGAGTCTGGAAAATTTTTCGGTGGAAGGGGGGGGGGGATATGAACTTATATATGTATAAATAGACGGAATTTCATCACTAATCCAAAAATTTTGGGGGGGGATATATCCCGATATTCCCCCCCTGACTATGCCCCCCTGTCCAGAACTGCTTTAATGGCAACCTTAATGAAAATAAAGGTACTTACGTATTAATGCCACTGCAACAGAAGTTGCACTTATAGGACGATCATCGGAAAGCCAGAGACTGGCGAAATTGAGTCAGCCTCTGAAAGGAAAATACTCCACCCCATTTTAATGATTAGTGCTCTGGTGCCCTCTGATGACACAAAGCATAAGCAGCTAATGGGTACGACTAACAGCGCCATCTTACAGGCAAATTTCATTTACTTCTTTTACAATGCTTTGATGATTGTCCTGTATGAAAGTCTGCACTTGTTGCCTTGTTGTTTGCTGATTTTTGACGCCATTTTTTTAGTGCTACGAAAATGCATATTTGGGATTTTGATTTTAAATAAAGTGTTTTGAATTCTGAAACTGTTTTGATTTTAAATAGTCTTAAATATGGAAACTGTTTTGATTTTAAATAAAGTGTTTTATTTTATGATTTGTCACAAAAATTTTAGGTGTAGATTGGCAGCACTTAAAAACCACCAAATCTGTAGCTGCGGTGGCATTAATATGTAAGTACCAAAATAAATTACTAATTATGTGCATACAGAAATAGCCAAAGAAATTAAAACTGCCATTAGTGGCAAATATCAAAGCTATTCCACATATTTTTTTGAGATTGTCTTTATAATTTCGAAATTTTTTACACAAGATACAAAATCATAGCAAGCCCAAATAGTTGAAATAATTTAAACTTCGTATAATAATATACATAAAAGGTATCTTATGATTATGTAAGCGCATTTCAGGCGAAAAAGTTTCGTCCTTCTTCAGCAGAAATCGACCAAGACGGTACATGCCTCATGTAAACACAGAGGCTGTCGCCAAAAATTTTGCACGATCAGCAAAGCAAAGAATTTTAAAACATTAAAATTGCAGATCAATTTCATTAGCAAAAACATTAAAACAAAATACACCATTCATATTTAACTTAAAATACGTCTGCAAATTTAGTAACAGGTAACTTAAAGTGAGCAAACAGTGGACCGTTCTAACTTAAAAGAACTACAGTGGATTGTTATACAAAGTTCTAGTTGTATAGTTGTACAGCTAATGTAAACTGGGCAAACACTTGTCCGTTATGAACTCAAAAAAACATCGGTGGATTAAACAACCTAGCTGCACACCTCATATCTTTTTTATAGTTATTGTGTGTAGACTTTTGTTGAAGGAAGAATCTTTCGCTTGAAATAGGAATTAACCGATATAACAACTATAGTATATTATTATTATAACACTGTAAATGAAAAAAATAAGACAAAAATCAATACATTTTTCTTGCCGCAAAATCTTGCATTAAAAACTACGGTTTCACACTGATCCTTTGGAGCAGCCATATCAAACGTGATTCGTAAAATAAATAAACAATAAGGTAGTTGCCACCACAGACTTAATATAAAGTTGCCTTTCTGAACAAAAAATATCTAAAGTTCATGGCGGGCTATGGCAAAGTAAAATTTTAATATACAAGTATTTCAGAATAAAATTTGCAAAGTTCTTAAAAAAATAATAAATGTAGGACGTTTTGAAAGTAGCTAGATAACGAAAGAATGAAGTAATTTTGCAGCTACTCAGAAACAAAAAACAAACGCACTTTAAGATATGGCTTTGGCTCGATACGATACGATTATTTCTGCTATTTTTGCATCAATCCAATCAGTCAGTCCGTCTTCATCAGCACGGAGGGACGTAGCCAGAGGGGGGCTGCTACCCTCCCCCGAAATGGGACCCTTTACTTAGCTTACAATTTGATATTTGCTTACAATTGAACTTTAGATTAAGTAATTAAAAAACTTTGTAAAAAACACACATAAGATGTTATAGGTAAGAAGATACGCACGTTTCGGTCAAAAATTGTTTTCCCTGTGTTCTTTGCGACGAAGGGCTTGGACGGATGAAGGTCAAAACAATTTTTGACCGAAACGTGCGTATCTTCTTACCTATATAACATCTTATGTGTGTCTTTTACAAAGTTTTTTAATTACTTTATCGTTTAACACTATTTTGAGTGTTTTTTCAATTGAACTTTAGCTTTAAATTTGATACCCAGCCCACCCCGAAGTAAAATCCTGGCTACTCCACTGCGCGAAATGAAGGTCTTCGTCTGATGAAGACCGACAGAATTTTTTGATCGAAACGATCGTGTAATGTATTATAAGTTACATTTTATGTGTGTGTTTTTCACAAAGTTTTTATTATTTTATTCTCCCTTTACTTCCGTGTATACGTATGTTCGTGTCCCTGACGTAGCCAAGGGGGGGGGGTATAGGGGGTCACAACTCCCCCCCCTCCGATGAGGAATTTTTTGCCCTACAAAATGCATATTCTTCGCTCCCTTATCACACACATTTATACACAAATGTGAGTTGCAGTTGTCGTACCCCCCCCCATGAAAAAATTCTGGCTACGCCACTGGTTCGTATTAATAGGTTTTGGCTTAGTATACCCATGGCAAGGGTAAATTTTAATCTTTTTGTGTTTTAACGAATTATTCTAATAATCAAAGTAGCCGCCAGCAGAGGATCCATTGGGGGGGGGGGTGCACGTGCCCCCTGTCAAGGAGACAGAGATCCTCACCTTTCGGGGACTCCTGATTCATTCGTCGGAGAATTTTAAGATAAGAAACAATGCAATTTTTGGGCCAATTTTCATTTTGAAATATTTAAAAGAAAAACTACTTTTGTAGTACTTTCGCTTTTCAAAGATTCGTGAAATGATGCGTTTACATTTATATCAGAAACAAAATGTTATGAGTGTCGGAAGTGGGGGATGTTCGCAATGGCGTGGCGTAAGGAGGGGCACCCGACCCGGGCAGAAAATTTCTAGAGGCGGTATAACGCCTATGGTTAACTTATTTTAAAAAGATTAAAATGTCATGGAGTTTTGGGCGGTTTTCTCCAGATGAAACATGAATATGCCTTAGAACCCCTTAAAATGGCCTCTGACCAAGCCCTCCACCCTTCTGCTTAGGTGTATTATTAAAAAGAAAAGAGGATTCAAATTCTGGAAATCCACCCGTTCTCTAACGTTTTACGATTTTTCGCAAATTTCAGACTAGAAAGCTACTCAAATAACCGATTTCAGCACATTCGTGAGCATAGTTAACAAAGTTAGATTTATTTATTTATTACTTTCAATAATTCAAGTGAGACTGACGTCATTTTTATGTCACGAGTGTAAAAATGCATTTAAAATCCTGGTTAAGAAGTTTTGACAAAAAATTACACCACGAGCCAAATAATAAACTTCCATCCAGATTATCAGATGCTGTAGAAAATAAAATAACGTGTTTTTTTTTTTTCTTCTTTTTCTTCTTTCACTAATTCATGTTAGATATCGCAACTGAGTATGATGTCATTTTGACCTCATGAAAATGAGTTAGAAATCTAAATACATTAAAAGGTTTTCACGCAAAAATTACTATTATAAAAATTCAAAGTATTTTGTTTAATACGCGTGTTACCCTTAGCGATTTTTGAAGTAAAACTTCTTTAGGCGCAACTAGGGAGTAACTCAGATTTATTTTCTGACGGAAGTAACGCTCAGTAAAGGAAATGACGTATCTTTTCCCCCCTTGCTTCTTCATTTCGCCATGACTGCAAAAACATTGCAATGTCAAGGACAAAAAAGCCTGATAATTTCTACACTATTTGTACGATCCCCTTGAAAATTTCCATAATCATGTATAAAAATATAGAAAACAATCTGCGCTACTATAAAAATCTGAAAATCTACCCGTTCCCTCATTTTTAAGCGATTTTTCACTATTTTCAGCAACATTTCATATCCGAGAGTCAAAAAAGTTAATCATTTGCGTGACAAAATTAGCTATTGCAAGTGATTTTTACATCATATTGACGTCACACTTAACAAGCTTTTTCCAGATTTATAAGTTTAATTTTTTGCGGAACAGTTCTCGGGCGTTCGTTCCTGAGAACGTCGACTGTGCTCCCTGCGCGTCGACATTACTCCCTACCTGTTTTGAAGCAAGATCTTGTCTAATGACCCTGTTCAGTGGATAAGTGGACCGGCTCTTGTCAGAGCCACTGTGTGAAGTCTTTCGCTGAACAGGCGGCGATCCTGCTGACTGTCTCTCACTGTTGTTACAGCACATCAAACTTGCAGCAAGCTTGATTTATCAAGTCAATAAGCTTGAATTAAGCTTGAAAATTCCAAGCGTGTAAGCTTGATGCAAGCTTGAATCAAGTGTTCTAGTTTACACTTGCCCAGCTTCCATTAAGCTTGACATTTCAAGCTTAAAAAATTTCTAAATACACGGGGTGCCCGCTGGCTAACGCGCCCCACATAATTTATTTTTCCGCGCATTTTCCCCCTCTACGCTGAAATTTCAATTTAATTTGTTTCCCATCGAGTGTTCGTGGCTGGAATAGAACCCGGGCCGTTTGGCTTCGCAGTCGAGCACGCTATCCATTCCGCCACCGGAGCCTTGTGCAGGTATGACTAAAGTTTGAAGTGACTTACCACGTTGTTTTCTCGCCAGATTATAAGTGGGCGATGTGTTATTTGTTTCTTTTATTTTTCCATGGGATGCATCAAAATTAAAATAATGTTATGTGTGATTTAGAGACTCTACTAATAGGGAAATAAACATAATATAAACTTAAGAGCAGCACACGCTTTAAAACTTTCAGTACCGCAATACTCATGAAGCAATACTGCTGGCCAAAATCGAGACAAACGACTAATTTTGAAATCAATTTCGTAGTATAATTGTATTTTATTTTGAAGAATTTCCATATTTGGAAATATAGAATGGGTTTACTTAACACAAATTTTGTGTTAAGTAATCTGAAATCAAAGAGACAGATAGTTAAACGTTACTTCGAAGTGCTATATCACAGTTGCTAACATGTATGGAATACAAACACTTTAGTCATTTTTGTAAATATTTCTTAAAATAACAAATAATTGAAAAATTTTGCTATTTTTTAACGCTAAAATTCTCTTTACAAATGCGGTTATTTTCCTACATATTGGTATGCTATATTGATATAGAGCATTTCGAAGAATTAAAAATAAGTTTAAATTAATTTATACAAATGTAAATTTGAATTATTTTCATTGTTCATACTTTATAATTAAAAAATTATTTAACTTCTGATTTTTTTTTCCTTTGTAATTTTATTTTAAAATTACAAAAGTGTAAGATGTAAGATTTTTGGGCCCTAAAATCTGTAGGCCCTGGGCAGTTGCCCCGTTTGCCCTGCCGGTAATATGGCACTGGTAATAAAAAACCCATACCCGTTAAAACACATCTTTTACGAACTTTCAGCAAATTTGAGGACGCTAGACAATTAATGTCCATTCTCTTTCACAGATGGAGCCATCACCGCACTTTGCAAGTGAAAATCCAGCTTAAGCCAACCTTGCATTGCCAAGCCAAATGTCAAGCTTGATTTAAGCTTATGTGCTGTCTGGGAGGCGGCGACCCAACCCGTCACCTCCGATAAACAAGGCCTAACGCACCGAATACAGAAAGTGGCACTATGGTGCATTCCGTTGCTTTACTCACATGTTTTCAATGGCATTAATACAATATTTAATGGAATTATGAGTAAAAACTTGACATGATTGGTTGCCATGATACATAAATATTGTTTGTCTGTACTTAAATAATATGTAATCTTTTAATATTGCTCATGTGTTTTTGAGTTATTTATAATAATGAGCCAAATGTAAATTTTTGAACAGAATAATACTTCGAGCAAAAACAGCAGAGGAAAACAAAGGTTTAAGAACACTGCCATAGAAAAACGCAATAATAGACCTTACGTGCATTCGATACCAACCGACAGAAGAAAACACCAGTTTAGGAACACAGTTAAAGAAAAATACCACAACAAAGACATTCTCTCGATTCAAACCCTACGGGAAAACATTTTAAGAAAACAATGAAAGAATAATAGTTCAACACGGACACTTCCTGGATGCTAACCCGATATCCAGACGGAACAACGGTTTAAGAACACGGGTATGTAACACCACAAAAAAACAAACTCTGGCTGCAAAGGGTTTAAGAACAAAATAAAAAAATAACAAATCGACACTCCGTGGATTCTAACCCAACCTCAAGAAGGAGCAACGGTTTAACACGGGGATGGAACACCACAAAGAAACGGACCCTGGCTGCAATCATTCCCAAACTATAGATAGAACCTGCAGTTTAAAAACACGGATACAGATAAATAATTCGAAACCTACCAGCAGACGAAATCAACGCTTAAGAATACTGTGATAGAAAAACACACAAAAAAAAAATTACACTACCTGCATTCGAACCCAACAATCAGAAGAAAACATCAGTTAAAGAACAAGGTATAATACTCGACTATGGACATTCCTCCCATTCAAACCCGAACTCCCGACGGAACAATGGTATAAGATAACAGTTAAAGAATAATACTACAACATGGACACTTCCTGGATTCTAAATAATTATCATGAATTATCGGTGATTCTTACTGGAGATTTTAATGTTAATTTTCGCTATTAAGAATCTCAGCCGTCAGTTGATTTTTAAAAAGAAAAATGAGGTTTATCGGTGTGACGTCATTTTTCCACCAACACGTGACCTTTCGGCTGTGTTGATGAGTATACCTGTAAGCTGATTGGCTGAAGTGTGTGTTTTCCATCGACACGTTTCTGAAATAGCCTCGACTAAGTATAAGTTTTTATCTGTCAGCACTTTTTAATGGGAATCTGTGGAGAGATATCTTTTTGCAGTCATGTACAGATTGAAGAGAGTTATTGAAACATTCGTAGGCAGCACAATACAGAGGCATAATTATTATTTTTTTGATTTCGTGCTTATTACCAGGAGTCCAGCATATAAATCTATGGAGAAATGGTTGTTTGTTTTCCACCGTCACGTGACTTTTATAGCCTCGAACCCAAGGAGGCGATATCCTCCATTGGATCTAACTATGAATACTTCTTGACTTCAATCAACAACGCGTTTCGGTACAACGATAGATGCTGTATTTTCAAAAAAGTTAGCAAATTTAGAGAGTAAAATTTATGTTTCACTGTATAGTTAACACAAACCTATAATGTCATACATAAAATATTATGATGACATTTAAGTTCCTATTTCCAATGAATAATATGAATATAACATTTATATAATCTTTGTAAAGTACATGAATAATAAATATAATTAAATTATAATATGATATTTATTTTAAGTTAAAGTTTAATAATTTCAGTGATATTTATCGTACACTTCAAAGAAGTTTTACTTCAATCGCGCGTAAAGATTACGCACACACTTTTTTTTTTTTTTTTTTTTTTTTTAGCTCTGTGATTTTTCAGCAACCATAATAACGAAAGGAAACTTGCATTTTTTGAAATCGTGGGAAATTCAAATGTCGGCACAAGATGCAAAATACTAATTAACATAATTCATAGTATTCGCTATCGGTTTGAAGACGGTCGTTGTATGTATTCCCAAAAATCGTGCAAAATGTCACCAAATTTGGACGACTTTTGGCGGTATATTATCTATATTAGATATACTCATTTTTTGTTAAAATTTAGCAACTTAACAAGCTCTTGCACAAAAGTTACATCATTAGCAAAATGGATGTTGCGTCACGATCGAACTCCATGAGAGGTAAGTTTCTTTGTTCGGGAGTGGCAACAGTAGCTTACGGGAGCTTACGGATTTACTGCCATGGGGAAAGGGATAGGGAATAGAAAACTTCATTGTCGCCAATAGCGGTGGACTGAACTATTCGCCAAGTTGCCAAGAAAAAGGCGGCTAGGGATAAACAACTGTTTTACCCGCGCTTTTAACGTAAGTAAATAGTTTGTTGTTTTGATATAATTAATTAAAATTTACTGTTTATGACTGCTAGACAGTAAGTTATTAGTATTTAACTGGTATTAAATATTTTTAAAAATGCGTTTGTTGATTGAGTTAAGTATATGTTTTATTAAGTATAGTTTGTTGATGCATTAATATATAAATTTGTTTATACTTACATGCAATTGAAAAGTGATGTTACGACACTTAATAATTTTTTAATTTAACAATTATAATATTTATAGATATAATTGTAAAGTTAGGCTTTTTGTTTCCTAAATCTCGTTCTCCAAATCTTTATATCTTTTTTCAATTTATCGAATGAAAATAACAGAAATATAAAACTTATTTTGAACTTCGCCTGTTTAATATATTTACTTAAGTCATTTTAATTTTGCATTTGTTTGGGATTTTAGTTTTGCCTTGCTGATCTGTTTCCTTGTCATTTATACCTATTTAACAAGTTTATTTATGTTCTGTAACATACTGAAATTAGCTTTATTCTCCTCATATCCATTAAAAAAAAAACAATTTGAGTTGATTTTGTAATTTATACTAGAATCTGTCATCTGTGTATATCTATAGTGCAGTAAAATGTAATGTCCTGTTATATTCAGTTATTCAATTTTTTTCATTGAAAACAATTATTTCAATAGTGCTATCAGTGTTATTTGAATAAATAAGTTTAAATAATTCCTGGGTAATCATAATGGCTTAAATGCAGAGGTAGTGACTGGCTTAGCGAGATTTCTAATAGATGCTGAATTGGCGATCATGGCGCCTTTCTTTGGGTGTGTTCCAACTGCCACTTAGGGAAATTGACATCATGCACAGTTTTGGGTACTTACTAGGGGGAAATAATATTGTGGCATGTATTTACTACCTAGCGGAGCCAATGAGCGGCAGCAAAAACAAAATATAAAGCAGGCATGTGATTTTTCTGCAAATTAGCGGAAATCCGCTAATTTTAAATAGCTGATTAGCGGACTTCTGCGAATTTTAACATTTTCAGAACTTCCATGATTTTTAATCTTTTCAGATCTTCAGCGAATTTCAATCAGATTTTCTTCAATCTGGTTTTAATTAAAGTACTTTTGTGTGATAAAAACTGTGTCATTCTTGGCCATTCTGCGCGCTGTTTATAAATAAATGGAATCCGGTTGGCTCACCAAACTGATCGTGTGTTTCCACAGAGGACTGAAGCAAGTAAGTAAGCCAATGGAAAAACACAACTAGAAACATCAATGGGATTAATCCGATTGGCTGCCGAGCTCATCACTTTTTAAAACACCACATATTGTATCGTTAATTAGTGATATTAAAGCACCAGATTCTTTTGGTATTGTGTATTTGTTAATAAGAGACGTATAATACTGTATAGGACTGATTATCCGGAATGGTCAGGACTGAAGGTTTTCAGGATTTTGTGTCCTTTTTCCTGTTAATTTTGCTGATTTACAAAATACAGTACGAAGTCTTAAATCCGGAATCGTTGGGACCGCAGACTTTCCGAGGATTTTTTCCAATTTTCAGTGAGAAAACCAGACTTTTCATCCTCTGTGCCCGCTTTAAAACTTTTTTTTCGGTCTCCTTTTACACCCGAAACAATCAATCTCATAAATCGCAAATATTTATTTCGCAGCAGTATTTTTTACAAAATATCTCGGTAATTTTTGTTTGCCGCATTGATTTAGCTATTTCTTTTAACGCCTTTTCGTTAATTAAAGTTACTGTCATTATTTCTTGTGCCGTAGCAAAACCCTTCTGCCGACATCGTTCAATGAACTAATCAGTCTATGAATCCGAACTTTTTCGTCACGTACCTCACTTTCACTGATTTTATGTGTAAAAGCTCATTATAAAAGGATCAACTCCTATGGTGGAGGAAAAAAAAAGAAAGAAAAACCGGGCATATGCTCTCAAATTACGACAGATACATAACAAAAACACAATATTTTACAGCTGCGGTAGCTAGTATAGAAGAGAAGATGGAGAGGGGGAAAAAAAAACAACTTGGTCGGCTGGCTCTGTTTATTTAAATCTTAGATTCCAAAGCGGCAGTGCGAAAAAGAAAAAAAAAAAAAGAGCAGAAAGGCTGATAACGGATTATTTAAATCTAGTAAGTCGTGACCTACTTTCCGGCTCGGCGTTCCAAAGATTCAACTATGTTATCTCATAAACAGAAACGCAAGAGGTGGGAAGCATAGAACAACACTCGCTTTTCTTTTTTTTTTTTTTTTTTTAATCATTCTCTTGTATTATTTTTTATTTTTATTATTCTTCCAACAGATTCAAACACATAAATTAAAAACTTTGTTTAAAAAATATGTAAATAAAAATATATCTGTATGCACGTGCGTAAACCCCCCGCCCCCAACACACACACACCGAGTTTTGCCGGTCAACATTTCTTTCCTTTTTTACAAACTCAACTATCCGGAATTTTCATTTATCCGGCATTCGATGTTTCAGATTGCTTTAAAAAAACAAGGGAAAGTTTAAAAAATGCTCAGTTTTTAGTCCATTCCGGTTTTGCTTTCACCCAAGGAGAGAGGAGAGCTCTTTCACCCCGCGACCAAAGCACGTTCCTCAATCTGCTTTTCAATCAATACTAGCGTAATTGCGTTACTCCTACAATTTAATAATGTGTTTTTCCCTCTTTTTTTTTTTTTTAATTCAAGCAAAATGTGGGAACGG
Source organism: Cheiracanthium punctorium (assembly GCA_038373885.1). Lineage (NCBI taxonomy): Eukaryota > Metazoa > Arthropoda > Arachnida > Araneae > Cheiracanthiidae > Cheiracanthium > Cheiracanthium punctorium. Next base: position 400 of record JAWZYV010001389.1, on the reverse strand, counting down.
TCACGAATTTTTGAAAGACCTTTTTTTTCCCATTTCATTATGATGGTTGGGGGGAAAAAAAGACTGGCGGCCATTCCGGATTTTGGAATTCTGGATAATCGGTCCTATACTGTACTTATATACCTAATATGTAATTTTTATCATTAATTCCATATTGGGAGACCCCTGACTTTATAATTTGAAAACACTGTGCTAACATACATTATACCTCTTAAAATTTTCGAAAATTTTGTCTCCTCCCCCCTTCCCCTGGAGACCAAAAAAATTTCAGCTAATTTTTTTCTTGGCCAATCACATCCCTGATAAAGGTAGATTATGTGATCTATCTCCTTAACTTCCCAAGAAAAATCTCTGGGGAGTTCAAGTAATACTCTATGCTATTCGGCTGGGAAGCGTGGAT